>JAWWLZ010000082.1:70197346-70223933 GCA_035041345.1 Poliocrania exsul
TATTTACAACCCCCCCCCCCCCCCGCCAAAGGACAGGGACACCTTCCACTATCCCATGTTGCTCAGGGCCCCACCCAACCTGACCTGGAACACTTCCCGGAAAGGGGCACCCTCAACTTTTCTGACCAACCTATTGCAGTGTCTCACCACCCTCACAGTAAAGAATTTTTTCCTAATATCTAATCCAAATCCTCTTCCAGTTTAAGTCCTTTCCCCTGCACTATGACTTATGGAATACTTAGGTGGTTTTCGGCAAAATCCCACACTGACAACTTCATCTTCATGGATAATGAACTCCAAGCTGGCTTTTCAGTCTGTTTGTGAAATACAATGATCCCAGTTGTATTTTTGATGGCTTTTGTTTATTTGTTTGTTTGGTTTGCTAAGTTGATGTACCTCCAATAGTGTTTCAGTAGGATTTGGAGTGTGCTTTTGAAATGAACCCATTAATAATATCCCACTGTGTTTTAAATCATTTTATAGAGAAGTCTCAGTCCACACAACCTGTTGAATGTATTATTCTTTAATCTTTCTGGATGAAACCAAAGAATATGATAAGATTTAGGAGATACCCTAATGCAAGCCACCTGTTACTGGGTGTTAATCCCATGATACCAGACTAGAGACAGAAAGAAAAGAAAACCAACAAACAAACCAAAGCCATATATAGTTTAAATGTAAAGATGATGAGTCCTCAGCACTGCCTGGTTTTCTCTTGAAAACATTTTGTGTAATACTCCTTAGCTGCTGCTTCACTTCGATCTATTGATTCCATAAATTATCTATCACATTGAGTTATGTTCACATTGTGTGTTAAAGAAAATAAACAAAAACTTAATCTAGAAAAATTTTTAAGTCCACAATTATGTAAAAAAAAGAATCATTATTGCAAAACAAAAACAAGCATCAAATATGAACAAACAATTAAGGCAGATGTAAAACCAATCTGTGATGTACAGTTTATAAAAGTATCTTAAAAAAAGAAATCTCCATATAACAGAATTTTCTGGTTTTCCTCAGAGTAGGGAAAATATCTTTTTTGGAAGTAAAGATAATTCTGTAGACCAAAATCTCCTAACCCTGCTTTAACTCTTGCCATTTTTCTGCCTACTCAAAGACCAGGGAAATTTCTTTGCAAATTTCTCTTACTTCAGTTTTTTGTTTTGAAACAACATTTTTAGCAAGTTGAGGTGTTACAGTAGAATTGTTACAGAAAAGCAGCAGACCTTGAAGTGTTTGATCACAGCAGAGGCTGGTCTGGAATACTGCATTTACCAGTATGGAACCTGGATAAGGAGAACAGAAGGACATGTGATTAAATCAATCAGTATGCACATGCATACACCATCTGCATGTGCATGGTAGTAGCTCTGCCACATTTAATGATGAATGTACAGACTGCCCAAGGATTTCTAAGAACAGTGCTTTCTCTCTTCGGTTTTGCTGTTGCTACCCTTTGCTGCTGCTACCCTATTGAGGTCTGTGAGTCTTAAAAAAAAAAGAAAAAAAAAAGAAAAAAAAAAGAGTTGGAATGCTGTAACAGCATGGAAAATGACAAAAACACCCACAAGAAGGCATTTGACAGAGTGAAGAGAACTGTTAACCAAGACTGTACTAGAGAAAAGCTGCTTTAATAAGAATGGGAGAATGCTTCAGCAGAGTATTGAAGCACAGCTAGCAGCCCATACTGGTTAGACCCTTGACAGCTAAAGAGCAGAAAACACTCAACTGTTAGAGGGGCTTTTGACTGTGTATTTTTTTAGAATGGAATGATTCCACAATTAAAGGAGATGGATAATGAGTTATTAGAAAACCTTTAATGACACTTTTTGAAAGTGCTGATGACTTCTGCTGATGACACTTCTGCTATGACTCAGGGAATTTCAAGGAGTAAGAACAAGGAGGTTAAGACAACTAGTCAAAAAATATGCCACATACCCCTCAATGGTTACAAACTTGTATAAAAGCCTTTGCATCTTTGCCTTAAAGTCTGTGACAATGTAACTGTATTCAGGAGTGGAATAATGTGGGCTGGAAAAAAGAATTGAAAATTGCATTTCAGAATTTATCAGTTCACAGGAAGGAAGAGACACAAAAGATCAACATCCTATTAAAGTATGATAGGAATAAATGGGTTTATACAACACTGAACTTTGTTTAAATAAGCGTTGAAGTAATCCCAAAAGCTTTTAAAACTCAATTTGCAAGCTGGTTAAAGTCTGCATATCTGGGGACAGGTTGGCTGAAACCTAAGCACACAGTATGCTACTAATGGTAATGTTTGACAGATTGGTTGCCATATATAGAGATTATAACTAGGTATGGAAAACAGAAAGTGACTGGTTAAAGAACATGGCCCTACAACCCCTTGAAATTCCAGATCTGGTACCGAAAAAAGGTGACACCATATTGAGTGACAAGTATTGCATAGCAATTAATAGCACATTTCTTGAGATAATGAATATTTTGAAAACACCGAGGAAATGAAAAAATGTTTTCCAAGTATCTGCTGTGAGAGAGAAGAGGATTGTAGCACATCACAGCTAAAAGTATGAATCTGAGTATCAGATGTTTTCTACTGGTCCCTCAGAGAGAAACAGGAAGGGCAGTCAGCAGAAAAGATGTCTCATTCTGACAGCTTAAGCAAAATAAATGTTAGATAGTAACAAGCTGGTGATATGAACTATACATCACTCCAGAGTCCAGAGAGTAGGATAATAAGGATGAAAACATTGCTTCCTGATCAGAGAAGAAGCTGTTGAGCTAAACTCAATTGGTAAGTTTCTGATTTTCTTGTACAACATTTACCATTTTTAAAACTCTTTAAAGGGTGAACCTTTGCATTTCATGCTGTTAGGAAGTTGTTTATGTCATTTGTGCAATCCCATTTGCCAGCACTTTCCTTCTTCTATGCTTTGCATTTTCATCCTGCTCAGTTTAAGTCTGTCAGTCAGCAAATGTGCTAGGGCTGAAACTACCTTATGGACCATACGGTCACTCTATCATTGAAGCACCTGGCAGAGTGCTGGCTTATACTTAAGCAAGGCTTAGAACTTCCACACTATCATAAGTACAACTTACCCTTCATTTTACTTATAACAGTTTGCATAATAAATCATTTACTGAGACAGAACTCAAGACCATTTTCTCATTTAATAGCTTTCATCTGTATGATTTTCTATATAATGAATATCACAGTACACTAATGAGTTTGCCAGCATTATCAGAAGATGTATCACCATTTACACAGTTTCTTTTTATTCCTGGAATGACTGCATGGATGTATTAGTTTTATAATTTCTCTTCACTTATATAGGTAAAAAATCATGGTATTTTGAAATATTCATCTTATATAACAAAGTTCTTAGCGTACAGTTACTATTATGTTTTCTCATTAGTAGTGATATACTCTGCCTCATAGAATAGTCAGTGCATGTCTAAGGAGAGTGTAGCCACACACAAAATTGTTTAATTTTAAAAATATGATTAAGAACTGATCTACAGAATATAGGACTTCCTTTATTTTATTCACAAGTAATAATACCCATATCTGGAATGCATTATTAGAAGTTATAGATTGAATTTCTAGTATTATTTTTGAGAATCATGTTATGTTTCTGTAAGAGTACAGCACAGGATGGTTATTTATTTATTTATTTTTAATGAGAAGGTGAGAAATATGTCAGCATATTTGAAATACAGAGGAACAAAGAAAGAAGATGGAAGACAGATATTCTGCAGCAGCCCTCTAATCAAGAATGCTTGATTTTTTAAACACAGAGATAAAACCCAAAAGAAACCAAATAGTTTACAAGGATTTGCAACTTATTTTTGTTATTGTAAATCTTGTGCTTAAAATTGCCACCAAAATTAACATTAAAGATTTTGTAGCCTCAGTGGCATAACCTGAGTGAAGACTAGAACTAAATGATCTGTGAGACAAAAATTGTTCAATATTTGCTGAGAACATCCTGTAAGAACTGCAAGACAAATGATTTCTAGCACTGATGCTCTTGGGAGGTACCTTGATAATGTTTCAAGTCTTTGTGTAAAACTTTGATTTCCACATTAGACACAAAGACAGGGAAAATTAAAGAAAAGATTGTGTCTCTGAAAAAAATAAAATAAGCCAGAAAATATATGGTAAATAAAATACTTTGAAAAATATTTCCAAGGTTTTTTTATTAGTTTTGTTTTATACCAGCCACAGAGACTGATGTACCTTCAGCACAGCAATTTGCTCTGGCTTCCATCCTCCACAGACTTCATGCATAGTCAGCTTTATGCATTGCGAATCACTTCACTGCTTCATTCCTTTATGTAAATTTGTGCACAAACACATTTGGACAATGATATCTTTAGGAAATACTGTTGCATAATGGGGAATCTATGGCTATGAGGAGTCGTATTATCTTTTCTCACTTTCTACAGCTATCAGCTATGAAGTTCCTACCTGGGCAAGTAGATTCAGTAAGTTTTGTCGTGACTGAAGACTGTGAGATGGGAGATTGGATCCCTTTGCTATGTGTGCCTTTGATTCTAAAAGGCACTTAGGTGCCAGTATTTAACCTAAGCTGGAATGTCAGGAACGTTAGAATAATTTGCCTCTTACGTACTAGACACTCAGTGTTGCCCAGACAATGTACTTCAGAAAACTGGAATTGACTTGTCACACATGTCCACCGTGCCCAGGCCACTGCACAAAAAATAATTCATGAGGTAAAAGCTAGGAAGCAACAGAGGGAGTCCAACTCTGCAGGCTACTTAGTGTACCCCAACACCTATACCCATACAAAATAAGAATTCTCTGAACTACAAAGCTAGTTCCATTTCTTTCCCCTCCCTTTTAACTCGAATCTGAGATACAAGTTCTACTCGGCAATTCCTGGTTACTGTCTTAAGCAGTGGAATTTGACATGTATCTCAGGTTTGACATATTGATTTTTTGAGTCCATGTTCTACTTTCCAACAGAGGCATGGCTAAAACACTGTTTTCAACGTCGAATAGAACTGTTCTAGGGACTCTAATAGTTGAAATAAGGTAACAAAAGGAGAGCTTTCAAAGGTTTCTCCCTTGCAGTGAGCTTTAGAAAGAATGCTGAGAGCTAGGCCATCCAATTTGGGAAAGGAAGGCACAGTTACAATGTGTCTTATGACAACTTCATCATGATTTCTCCAAGATGTTCAAATTAAGTAGCAGCTGCCCTCTGGCCTTTCCAAGGGCAAGGGAGAGAGGTATTGCAATGATGACTCAAAGATAACATTTTCTCTTTTTATTAATTAGCAATACTACACAAAATTTTAGTCTGATACATTTGCAATGGCACAAAGATAGTTTCTGTTCGTTTGCAAGGCAGAATATAAATGGAAACTAGTCTTCATACCTGAATTTCAATCTGTTCTACTATAAAGATATCATCTAGAGAAAAAAAATTCTTATCCATTAAATATTGCAGTTGATTGTTTGTCAAGAATTAACTAGACAACCAAATTCTAAGGAAAAAATCTGGCATCAATCACAGTGAAATCCTACATCTGTTCTTGAACCAGGAAAATTAAATGAAAGTTACATCTCTATCCTAATGATGATTTCTCCCCTTTTGAATTGGAAAATGAAATGAGATTGATAAAAAAAAAAAGTCAATTTTGATGTGGTTATTCAGATAAGAGCACACAAAATAAGATGCAATCCTATATGCTTTCTCATAAAAAGCCATTTCTAACGCATAAGAACTGGACATTTCTCTGCTGATAGATTTTTTTCCCTGTTCTCTTGGTAGTAAAATTCTTTTTTCTTTTTATTTTTTTTTTCAATTTTGAGGATAAAACAAAGTTTATCAATATTATAAATATATGTTTTAGATATGCGAGGGGTTGTTTTTAGTTTCATGTCATGTTAAAAGTTGTTAATAACGTTCATATATATGGAATACAAATCTTGAAACACAGCACCATTGCCTCCAAATTTCTTTTGCTATCCTGTAATGTGACTCATGGAATTTTTTTTACTATAGTGAGTAAAACTCGGGATTCCTTGAGAAATGCAAGTTTATAGATGGCTGTGCATACAATATATGTTGAAGGATTAGGATGAACGTGTCTAGAACTGGACATTGTTCATCTTATTGCAAACACTCTTCATACAGCCAGACACCTCTCAACTTAACTGCATCCTTGTTCTTCCTTTCTAATCTCTCCATTTACATCTTTTTCAAGCTGAGACCAGCAGATGAGGATGTACATGCTTGACTGTGTACCTATACTGACTATTTCTTGTCACAGAATAATTTCATTTTCCTGCAGGGACACTGAGCATATAACTCTGTTTTAGCAAGACTGATTTGAGCATGAGCAAAATTTTTCTTTAAAAAACACTGAGGTTTTTTTCAGTCATCTATTCTGCTATAAGAAGAACAAGCACGTTGAGAAAAAAGGGTCCAATTTCTCCAAACACTTATGAACTTGGTAAAACATGGTTGTTTGTGACCAGAATCTAAATTTTCCCTTTTATGCCCAAAGACACTACCTGAGCTGAGGGCTAAGTGCTTATTTTAGGCACTTTCAATGCCATAGTTTAATAAACAAATGCCCTAGCAAAGCTTTTGTAATCCAGGGAGAGAAAGCAAAAAAGTGGTTGGAGGAGAAATGGGCAGAGAGGTGAAGTGATTTGTTCAAGATTCTCTGGCTAATTAGATTCACAGCCACGCACAGAACCTAGTATCCTGAAATCAACTTTTGAGACAATAGATATTACTAACTTCTTTCAAGTTCTTCTCATGTATATGATAGGACAAGCTCGCTCACAGCAATTCAAGACAGAGAGAACAATGGCAAGATAAACTTTATGTTACCTCTGTAAAAGTTACCTATTTCTCCATGATCACTAAAGATCTATTAATTAAAAAAAATATTGTTGAAATACAATTTTTTGCTGTCAATTGTATTACATTTATCAAGCTATTTATCTTCTGCATGAATTTTCCTTTACCAAAAGCAGACAGCTTCTAAGAAAGTATTTTAAATGAAAGTGATATACATTTAAATATATTTTTCTGGGAAGTAATTTACCCTTCCTTCTTTACTAGCCATAGAATTCAGTAGTTCTGAAATGCTGTGCATAATGAATGCTAACCACACAGGGCTAAGCAATAATTACAATTTTTCTGTCTTAAAGATTGTAGCTATTATTTAATTTTTGTATTATAAACTCCAGTTGTCACTCACCCCATGACCATGCCACCAACAACCTTTATTTAACAGAATAAAAGAAAACTGCTCAAGGGATAGCGTTCTATATGCGAGTTACATGCAAGCTATTAAAGGAACAATTATTCATAATGCCGAAATACTGAGGATAGTGAGGCAAATGCCATGGAGGACAATGACAGAACCTCAGCTCACTTCAGTGGGCTCTGTGTCACATTTTACTGTGACTCAAATTTACACTGAAAAAGCAATACCACTCTTCCTTTAACTGTGCTGGTTAACCTTCAGCATCTTCATTCTTGACTCTGGTTTACTTGGAGAACTGGAAAAAATGACACACACCCATCCCTGAAGGAGATGACCATTTAACACCCAGATGCTGCCATACACGTCCTAACCACACAGCAGTGGGGAAGGAGCTCTTGTTCCTCTGGAAAATAATAAAGATCAGCAACTTAAAATCTATTGATTAAAATCTTTTCCTCACTGGCTCCCTGAAACACACAAACATGCACATGCACACTACTGCTTGGGATAACTAGGTTTTGCTACATATTATCAGAGCCCTCACCCTGGAACGTGTGAAGTGATTGCTTTAATCTTTTTCTGTAAATGTGTATGTGTATGTATCTGTGTGTGTTTTGGTATTTCTATGCATACTAAAAGTTGTGACTTGCTATTTCTAGGACAAACTGTCAGTGTGCCATTTTGATTAAAAACTCTTAAAAAAAAAAAAAAAGAAACAGCAGCAATCTCAGATTCTGCACAGAGATTGCCCAGCCAATTCAAAACCATACTGAGGGGCTTTAGTACATTTTCTGAATTTCAGGGGTGTATAGAATATGACTATTTCATTTTTCGTATGGAGATAACTGAAAGAAGCAGGCCAATAGTAAATTCTTGATGATAATAGACCTTTAATTCCTATCCACCAAAATGTTTACATTTTATATTAATTTATTTATTTTACAACTCTTACTTAGAATATAAGAATTTAATATCAAATTATTTGGATGTCAAAATTTAACTATGCTGATCTTAATGCTGCAAGTTCTCTAAATACTGATGTCATAATTAAGTACTGAAATAACTAAATAATCTTTAAAACTTGCAACTTCTAGCCTGATTTTCATCAAGACTGAGTTGAATTGCCAGCTGGATCCAAGAAGATCCATTACTTTACAAGGCTATCTCTTTATGTCTGAGATTTAGGCACTTGGGTAGATTTTCTGAAGTAAAATTGATATTAATTTACATTGATTAAATAATCTAGCTGGGAAAAAATATTAATTCATCAAACAGAGCATAAGACCATTACTTAGTATTTACTTAGTCATGCATAAGGAAACTCACTTATCTACTGAGGTAGGCTAATTAAATTCCAAACTGAAGGACAATTAGTCCCTTTCTCATTTAAGAAATGCTGGTGGAAGAAAGCTTCTCAATGGAAAATATCCCTCTGGAAAAGACTTGATTTAATGTCTTCGGCAAAACACAAGAAACAGTAAAATCCATTGCTGACCAAATGGTAGATTTTTCCAAATTTCCTCTTTCAAGCTGAATTTAAATCCCCACATCCATGCATGGAGCCCTCAGCACTCCCAATTTCATTATCCACCTATGTTATAGCTTCTGACTGGCTTCAGATCTCCTGTCAGTTCATACCCACTGAAAACCAAATCTTCAGAAAGTTAATTCTCCTTGTAGTAATTTATGCCAAGAGCCTTTGAGGAGATAAGAAAAAAGGCTATTCCTTTCGTCTTCAATGTCCTTGGTACCAGTAAACTGTTCAAGGTATTGTAATGGTAATGCATGATTTTAACTTTCTCTTCACCACTTCTGCTCTGAAAATCTAGGACCTCACAAGGAGCTCTTACAGGAAGAAAAAAAAGAAACATATTTTTCTAAATGGTGCAGCCAAAATCACACTGTTCTTTTCAGATTTTTTTAAAGACTTACAGGTTTTTCTGTTGTATTGAATATTAACTGTAGATGTACTGTTCTTAAAGACACACACAGATAATTTGCAACACTAAGGTTACAGACAAAATTTCATTATTAAACTACAAATTAAAAGCATTTTAGCCCTCTCTAGCCTACAAGCAATGTGACCTTCAAGAATATAAGACTATGAGAAAAGTTCACTCCTTAGTATATGCACTTTCAATCACAATAAGCAGCCTGCACATAATACTCCAAGTTCTGACAAATGATTAAAAGACTGATTATTGCTCTTCCTCTTTCATCTTTTCTTACTGATTTGTTAATGGTAACTATTCAAATGTCTTTACATGTTTCATTGTCATCATTTTTAGCTTTTTCCTATTCCCCTTTTTGAGTAAGACTGTCCTTATTGTCTAGTGATGATGATACATGTTCTGAGACTGAAAAGAGAGAGAACTGAGAGCTAAATAAATCAAGTCTCTTTTAACAGTGACTAGTACTGATATGAGCTGTGAATCACATATTTTACTTCAACACCTAGCACTGGATTTCACCTCAGGCTCTCTTTAAGGTGATCATCTTGCAGTTTGAAGTAACCATGCAGTGGCCAGCAGAGCATACAGTCATTTCAATATCAGAATATAGTTTAAAATTATCTTGCCTACATTTTGTCTTTTTATTAAAAACATCCCACAAGCTATATTACTGCTTCATTATTTGGCAAACCTAAATTATTTTATTGACTCTTCCTGGCAGCTGCCTACAAGAAAATTATTTGAAGCATCCTAGTTGGATATTAAGGACAGATACTTTGATTTTAATCAGTTCAGGCAGGGAGCAATATAAGAATAAAATAAAAATTTATTTTAAAAAAAAGTATTAAAATGTTTCAAATTTATAAATCTTTGTCCACTAATGTGTATTTAGTGACCAGTAGGTCTGAAATTCAAAAACACATGTGAGAGTGCTCACCTGGTTCACCCTTGGAAAATGGCCTTAGATAACAATACTTCTTAAAACAGGAATAGGAGTGTAAATGGTATGGTTGAATTGAACAAAAATCCACCTGAGCAGGCATTTACCTAAACCTAATCATGTGAGAGGAATACAGCCACCAGACAGATCAAAGAGTAACCCATGAATTACAAATAGACTTCTGGAAGAAAGGTGAAGTAATCTTGAAAAAATGCATATGGAAATTGTAACACAAGAAAGAGACTTTGGACTGATAAAAAGCAACAGTGAACTGTGAACAGGTTTGACAGTGATGGCAGCCATACTATCATAATCTCTGCTTAAGACTGATGGTACAGCCTCTCCATGTTCACCAAGAGCAACCTGCACACAGCTAAGGCAGCAAGGAGTCTGAGGGGAGACCTCATTGCTGTCTACTGATCTCTCTGGTGACCAGTGACAGGATCCAGGGGAATGGCATGAAGTTGTGCCAGAGGTTTGGGGTGGATATTAGAAAAAGTTCTTTACTCAAAGGGTGGTTGGACATTGAATAGGCTCCCCAGGGAAGAGTCACACCAGATATTCAAAAAGCATTTGTACAATGCTCTCAGGCACATGGTGTGACTCTTGGGAATGGTCCTTTGCAAGGCCAGGAGTGTGACTTTGATAATCCCTTGTGGGTCCCTTCCAACTCAGGGTATTTTTGATATATAAATTATATATACACACATCCACATATGTAGAGAGTGTGGGGTGCAACAAGCAGGGAACCAACATGTTGGGGCATATGTGTTGGCACTTGTGAAGTGCTCTCTTTCCCGCATGTACATCACCACGTGGTAGGAAGCAGCAGAAGTACACATAGAGTTGGAGCACCCCAATATCCCAGAGGAGGGCTGTGCAGTTGGGGAATCTGCTCTTTCTGCACAAAAAAAAAAAGAGGGGATATGCTGGTAACACACAGGGCCTGGAGTCAGTCAGGGAACATGAGTTAAATTGTGTGCATTATGTGTGATTAGAATATATTGAGAATAATTATAATTAATCCTAGTGTTCATAAATATGCTCATAAGTCTTTAATTCTATATTAACATTTAGTTAGTATCTAGTATCATGAATTATCTTTTGTGTTACTGATACCAGTCCTGCATGTAGTTCACTTATTGCTAGTTAATTACATTTTATTAATAAATCAGTAAACTACTTCAATCCTAATTTGGTTTTCATTACATCAGCAGAACTGTTTTTTCACAAAACAGAGATGAACAACCTAATTCTTTACATATTGGTAACTAATGAAATCTTCTGTGGTTGTGAGGACAAGAATTTAAAATTAAGCACAGTCCAAATTAAGTTGGTTTTCGTTATTTCTGCCCTTTGGTGAGGAAAGGCCAGAAGAGAAAACAGAACTGATCAGAGATCTTCAAAAACAAGACAGGACTCCAAGAAAAAACTGAAAAAAGGGCTACGTAAATGAAGGAAGAGAAGACTAATGGAGAAGATGATAATATTTTCAAATATATAAGGGCAGATCTTAAGAAGCAGAGTACATTGTATTCTTGGCATTGGGCGTAAATAAGAGATTAAGCAAACTATGGAAAGTACTAAATTAGGCATTGAAGAAAAAGTTTTTCAGGTTTCTTCCTCCCTTCTAAAATATAAAGCAATGGAATGAGTTAATGTGGAGTTTGTTGTTTCTCTATCTTTGAATGCTTGGAAGAACAGACCTCAGAGCAAGAAGATGATTCAGTATCCTTCTAATGACCTATCCTTCTCCATGATTTTATGCTACTATATAATAACATATTTCATCATAAGACAAAGACTCTGAATGTTGTCCCATAATCAGGTAGAATAAGACTGTGTTCTGAACTTAAACTATGATGTATACAGTGGGGAAGGCAGAAGACTGCAAGGTGAGGTCACATTAAGGAAGTTCTGAACAGCTGTCTGCTTTCTCTTTCTGTGGCAAAGAGATTTTCTCTAACAACAGGTAAAATACAAGGTTTTCTGAATTGTAGTCATTGATTAAAACATTATGGCTTTTGCCTTCCTTCTTACCCTACTGAGCTTGTTGTTTTACTTTTCTGTAGGTTTCCATCCTCAAAACAGACTCAGCAGAACTGAATTTCTGCCTGTATCTCAACAGCGCAGACACACTGATGACAACAACACAAGCCCACCTTCCTCAGAAATTTAATTAAAATCACTGTACTATGAAAGGCAATGGCTTAGGCAATAGCAGATGTTTTATTCTGCTGACTCTTCTCTGAGGGAGAGACATTTTGGGTGGACAACTTGGTGCAGTAAATTTTTACTGCTCGTCTCCTGAGGTGAGCAAAACATCAGTCCAGCTTCATCAAGAATCCTGACACTACACTTTACACAGTTGTAAGGAACTGCATAGCCTTTATCTTCTGTTTACTTAATCCAAGGTTCAGTTGTGAGATCAATGGGCACTCTATATAAACCATTTGGTGAATTTTATTGTGCCCTGTGAAGGAGGACTAATATCACTTCCTCTTCTGTGATCAGACTGTATACCGTGCTCTAAATGAGGCAGGTACAAGCAATGTTACCACGCTCTCATATTTGCATAGAAGCAGATAATGTGAAACTTAATATGGCGTATGCGAGCTTAATATTGCAATTTTAAAGATCGAGTGCAAGATATCCTGTTTGAGCATTAGGAGAAAATACATAATTTATATATTTATTTGCCATAGGGCTTTACAATTCACTTTTTTTTTTTTTTTTTTGTGAGCAAGAAAGTTGAGGGATTCATAGTTTTTCCATTCTCACTCTAAAAAGTGATGTTCTTCACCAAAGAAAAGAAAAACTTATATTCTTCTTCCTTGCCTCATGTCTCTTTATTTCTACCCCTTCACCTTGGAAATTTTTTATTCCACTTCCCAGCCTCCAACTATTATCTCAATCTTATCAGCTGTTTTCAGTCTCTTTCTGTACTTGAGTCCAAGCTTTCTCTCCCTCTATGTATTTTTGATATTGTATTTTTTCTGCCTTTCCCTCCTCAAGTTCCTGATCACCACCTTTACACTCCTGCAGCTTTCTCACCTCAGTCTTCTCTGTCCTTCCATCCAGTGACAAGATCTGCTGAGAATGATGCCAGTGATGGAGATTCACTTATTTCAATGCAGATGTTTAAAAGTAGAAAAGGCACAGGTCTGTTTCAATGGAAAGCTTTTTGTGTACAAGGTTTAAGCACACACAGACTTGGCACAAACTTAGAGAAACTTTGTATTTAAAAGTTATATCACTAAATACACCTAAATTGTATTTTTTATATAATTTTTTTCTGTCAGGGTAGATTTTTTTTTAATAACTATATGGTCATGCCTGATTTGACAACACTTGTATAGCTCAGAACATTTGATCCTTAAAACATTTCAAATAAAAGGACAGAATTTTCTGTTTAAATGAACAATACAAAAATGTGAGAAAGCATTTTGTAATACTACTGCCTTGTTGTGCCTCTTTTCTATTGGATTGAAACATTGTAATGAATATTTACACCAAATTCACTCAAACCCCTACTGAGGAAGGAAAATTGCATGTAAGTACTTGCAAGTTTTTCAACTGAAAGTAAGTTTTAAAGAGAAATATTTAATAATTCTAATAGCATTTGTCCAGCCTATGTGAAACCATTTACTGTGGGACCTTTTGTGTTCCTCATGTGGGACTTTTTCTAAGCAGGGATACCAAGATGAGGCAGTAGTAGTTCATGACTCTCATTCTCCAAAATTAAGATGGGTAAAGGCAACTTCAGATTTTTCCATGACATTATAGAGGATCTGAGTCATTTCAATAGGTCCATTTAATGTGCACTCATGCTACGTCTGCCAGTGACATTATCCCTCTGAGATCAGTAGTACTGGTGGCCATCAGTCACTAGTAATTCATTTTTCCCATCTCACTAGAGGTAGTTTGTATTTTATAGCTTTCTTCTGTCACCTACAATAAATTATTTCCTATCTACTACTGACTTAGGATTGTTGGATGTGTTCAGGTCTAATTTCATTAATGTGAATCTCTTTCTGGCATGCAGGAGGGAAGAAGTCTAATAATATTAGCTAAAGAACTTACATCTGGCTGTCTTTGCAAATGTTATCTGGCATTTGTGAAGACAAAAACAGCTGACAGCCACAATGTTAACCTTAACTATTTTTTTTCAAAATATATCCAAGGAGAAAATTTACATTGCAGAGTTATTGCCTTTTTTTGTATACAAAAGTAATAATTATTTTGATCCCTGTTTGATTAGATTTAAAAAAAATCTAATTTTCAACTCTGCTTTTCACTGCACAGGAATCTTTTAACATTTACATTCACATACTGAGTATCAATTTAATGATAAGAGTACAAAAGTAAGGTCCACAAGTTTTAATTCACAAAAGATTTCTTTGAGGAGGGTAAGATGGAAACAGAAGGTGAAAACCTATCCCACACCCTTAGCACTAACATGCAAACTATAGATCCTTACAGCCTCCACTAAAATGTTGACTTACTGACAAAACTAATTATGCTCCACAAACAATTCAATTTACAGCATTGTCAGGTCTCTAAACCCAGATACCTATTACTTCTGCTAGCTATGGGTGAAGACAGCCTTAAATCTGTAAAATGGAAGAAATTCAATTGTCTTAGACTAGTCTCAGTCTCTTGGTGAGATAGGCAGACCTAGCAGCATTAAAATATGTATCTAACAAGTATATCACAGACATGCTTCTTGACACTTCCTTACATAGCCTGATACTCAATCATGGACAAGAAATTTCTAAAGCAGGGTCAATGGATAGGATAGGCTAGCTTTCATCTGATATTTACCCTTTGAGAACCTTCTCTTTTTCCTTAGGGGTGTGTACACAGAGTGAAATGACTTTTGCAGTGCAGCACTTACAAGAGCTATGTCTTTTTGTAGAAGATTGCTGAAAGAAAAGTAGAGAGGCATCTAATTATATTTTAAACAGTCAGTGAAGTATTTTTCTGTACTCTATCCATGTGCACTTTCATTCTTCAAATATGAAAAAAAAATCACCTTGAATATGTACATCTATTCAGGTATCCTCTATAATGGATTTTAAGTTTTATTATTAGTGAAGGTCATACAAGAGTTTTGCTTTACCCAGTTGGCTTCTAAAATATTGAAGGTTAGAATTTTCCCATCTAAGAAGTTCAAGAACTGTACACCAGGACCAAAGAATACTCTAGTCTCATTAATTAATCAAGTCATGTCACAGCAGATCTTGTTAATCCATCCTCAGAGGAAACTCAAGTGATGTTTCAATTCTCCATGCAAGAATAGACAGAATAGTGAATAGTGATAGTGTTATACAATTACAGAAAGATGGGCAGCATTTGAAAACACGAGAAATTAAACTATTTCTTTTTCCCCCAACAGCAACTAATAGAATTTTTTAGATATTATTTTTGTAAATTAACCTCTTTGGAGGACACTAGGATTATATTTTGATGCTAAATATTGTATAGTGTTAATAAAATTTGTTATATAAAGCCAGACACATTCTTTTAACATCTTTTTATCTCTTTGTGGTCACAACAGAAAAATGCAGGTGTTCACAGTGAACTAGGAGAGCAACATTTACTGGGTATGCAGTAATAGCTGCCTTTTTTTTTTTTTTTTTTTTTTTTTGGCTACTAACAGCATTTGCTCTCTAGTCTTAAAAAGAATCAAATTGCTCAATCCAAAAATCAGGCTCATAGAGAAGTTGTCTATTTTTTTGCAGGATAACCAAACATTTAAAGTCTAAAATTTGCTAGTAATACCCTTCATTTAGTCACATTGAGTATCTGGCCTCTGTCTCGAAAGTTAATGAACACCCTTCCCCTAATACCACCGGAAGTCTGAGCTCTACACAACAGGTAAAAAAGTCCCTCAGAGGTCAAATGATTATTCTGTTACTTCATGTTCAAGATGTTTAAATAAACAGCTGAATTTAGTTCAGTGTCTTACAAAACTGATGTTTGTATATGGATTGCATATACTTCCTATAATAAAGGAAAGTAGGAACCCTCCACATTCGGCCTAATAGGATTTATGTAGGATACAGCTGATTCAAAAATTCTTCAGCTGGATTAATGCACAGGAATTAGTTTTACTTTTTTCTAGCTAAGCTGGCTGTAACAAGTGAGCAATAAAGCAATACATTTATTCAGATTTTAAGACCAGAATTTCAAATCGTTGTCCAGCTCACATCTCAAGGTCTCTGTCCAGATGCAGATGTTCTTTCCCAACCTTGCCTGAGGCTCTTCTGGTAGCTCTGACAATTATGTGTGAAATTACCCTCAGACAGAAGAATGATGCATCTGCAGCATGGGTCTGATCCAAAGAGCTGTGAAAGCAGTGGAAAAACTCCAAGTAGAGCAATCACTTGTGGATCTGATCCCTGAATTGTTAGTGATGAAGCACTGTATTAAATGTCAGTCCCAATTAAGCTATGGCAAAATTCCCACTCTGTAGGGTCAGGACTACAACTGTAAAATTTTTTCAGTTATCTATACTCCTTAGCTTCCAATTACTTTCCAGCTCAACACATCTAGAAAAGTGAAGTTTATTTGCAAGATTAGCCATCTTTTTTTCCACTAGTACAAATACTTCTAGCATTACTCTTGTATAAATTGATTTCCTCTTTCTATTTCATTTTGGTTACTTTTGTCTCTTCTTTAGGAACAACAGTCAATATAAATGTATGCTCACACTTGTAATTATGTACTCTTTCCTTAAGTTTGTGTTCCTTTTTGATTTAAGTTTCACTGCTGTCTGTGCAATGGAGTTTTTTATTCATAATTTGAACTCCAGAGTTTTAAAACACAGACTTTTAATATAATGTAAATATTTATATCAGGAGCATGTACATACTAGTTTAATTAGAGATCAGAAAAATACACCATAGGATTTATAAACAGTACCATTCCAGACGAAGGATCCTGTGGGCCAGGGTTTCGGATGATGCCCAAACATGGCTTCAGTGATTTCAGTGAGCTCACCATATGAGAATCTCTTTCTACCTACACTTATACAATTCTTTATGGGCTCTGTATGGAATTAAAAAACACAGAGGAAGATAAAAAATAATAACTGTGTACATATAAAAATATTGTTATGCTTTTTGTTTAGTGAAGTAAGCTAAATTTACTACAGAAGTTCCTACTTCAGATTTATACTTAGCACATTCTTTACACTTAACAGAAGCATCCTATTGGCTTCTGTTTTCACTAAATCTCTGTCACTGCTAGTCAATTAGCTTACTTGGGAACTCTATTTTGTCATGATTATTTTTTTCATCCAGTTACCTTATTATTATGTCTCCATTAACATGTTCAGAAATGTAGAGTCCCTTCTCAGGTTCACTGACGGCCCAGTCTTCCTGTGTCAGGTTATGATTCTTCCAGGCCCCACCAAGGCCTCACTCTCAAGATTTCCCACAAAAACATTGAAAACTGGAGACTACAAAGATCTGTGCTGTAGCTGTGGCTGAAACACTTTACCGCATGATTAGATACAAGCAAACCAGGATAAGCTGTTGTCAGACCGAGGCATATCCTCCTTGTGACAACCCTTAACGTATTAATATCATACACATATTTTGATCCTACAGGTAGCCATGCCCCCACTCTCCAGCATCCGCACTATCAATAGCAGTTCAGTAAACAGGCCTGGCAGTACTGCTTATCTTTTAATCAACAACTTTTCTGCATCAGTACACTCATACTAATCATTTTGCACTGCACTTGCATGCCAGTTTCTAAAGACGTCCTATGAACTTGTCCTCAGACTCAGATAGATTTCCTTCTTCTAAAGGCTGGAAGGAAGCTGGGAGAGATCTAGAAGTTCAACCTCACTTTACAGTTGAGGAGGCTGTATGATTGATTTGTTTTTCATCCAGCTTCCACTTATCCCACCCAAACCCTTTCCTTTCTCTTCATTTATTTCTCAGCACTCCGTGGACACATATGAACTACCCAGAGTAATGGGAACTGACTGAGAGGAAAAAGTCTCCCCAGAGAACACTCCTCACTCAGCATGGGGGTGAACCCAAAAAGCCCTTGAACCAACTAATAGAGTCGATTAGGGGAGGTACTCATAGCTGGGTGGAAATCCAAAGGGAATTGGCTGAACCGTGTGTTGGCAACTATTAAACATCCAATAAGAACAGAGTCCTGGAAAGAGGAAGGAAATCTGAGCGGAGGGCTTTGGAACTTGGACACGACTGGTCGAAGGGAGGGTCAAAGTGGGTTAACTGACAACTCCAATAGCCAATGGGTAAACACTCATCAAGTGACAGGAAAACTGACTAATACGGACTCAGGGATTGGGGCAGGACAGGTGGAAGGGGCAGCTGTATTTCCAGTGGCTGTGCCAGCAGAGGCACCGGGATGATTCAGCCAGGTTCGGACCCTCTGGTGGGTCCCAGAGCTGCTGCATGGCAGCGACCCTTGCCATGGCAGCTGCATTGGCAACATGCAGCAAGGGCTGCGTTCGGGAGATGGCCCCAACGCCTCAGCGATGTGGCATTAGGGACAAACTGGAGGTGTAACACACAGGAAGGGAATGAACATGGGGTGTGGAAACCGTTGGAGGGTACAGAACTATTCTGAACTCAAAACTGTACAGAGAAAATGCATTAACTTTAAACTTCAACAAAAAGTCTCTCATGCATGCAGCTTGTAGAATTTCAGTCCTCTCTTTCTCTGGAGTCCATTTCTCAACACATTCCCACACCAGAGTATTTTTGTTTACAGATGAAAATTAAGAAAACTATGGCTATGTGGAAACATTTATAGTCTAGATCAAGTTATATACACTTACCTTCTTTAAGAATTTTCCAATTGCTGTCTTCTATTCTGAAATTGTGAGGAATAGTACAATCTTACTGGCCATAGCACAGCTTTATGCAGTCATTTGTCAGTAGCCACATACTGGAATGACCTCTGAAATTCTCTTAAGTACCACACTCCCATGGCATTTAATGTACAGACACACAGCATAGGTTCATATAGGTTTATGAAGTCAGGACTAAAAATGTGTCCCTAATCAGTTAATGCTTTTAAGATAGACCTGAATTTCCTTGTATACTTCAGTATTATGAAGATTGCAAAATGACAGTTTAAAGCATGCTATAAATCATAAAATTTCAAGGTACCATAAAGTCCGTACAAGAAGCCCAAACAATCTGACATACTTGAATGATTTTCAATACATATTTTAAAAATACTTCTCATCCCTACAAATCACAATATAGGATGGAAATTCATGAGGATCAGTGAACTACTTTCAGAAAATTGCTAGTAATGAAATGAGAAATGTACAGATAATGTAGAAAACAAGAAAATTAACAATAAAATCCCCAAATATTTGCTAACCTATCTTCATATAGTAGTATCAATCAGTAGTATGTAAAAAGAAACCTAATGTTTCATAGAAGAGAGAAGAAATCATCAAAGAGATGGTAACTCATCACAACACTCTGCAGTTGGATTTACTTTTCTTCCCTTGCACATAGTTTTTATGTTTATGTACTGGTGCTAACTATAAACTACAAAAACAGGAAAACATAAAGAAGTTATTTCCACATCATTTACATTCTGCTGGTTTATTGATTTCCTTTACAGCCTCTACATCTCATATTTCACTTGAACCATTTGTTTTAGATTTTAAAGGAAAAGCCCTCCAAGCAAATTAATTTTACAAAAGCTTTAACATGTCATTGGCCAGGCAATATTATATTATTTTCTTTGATCCTGATGTTTCTAAAGCAGGGATATGGGGTCAGATCTTGATTGTCCTACTCCCAATCAGTTACAGTCATTTTAATGTCACTGTTAACATGAGTAAAGCTAGCAGGATCTGGTTCCTTACAGCTGTCAGCCTGCCTTTCCAAAGAAAAGTCTTGTGTTTCTTCCCTGTTTATAAAAGCAGAGTTTTTTAAAAACTTCAGTCACAATGTTTACTCAGGTCTTTCTTTCACTGAACCAGGCATTTTGAGGGAGTCAAAAAGTACTTAATATGTGTATTTTCAGTGTTAGCAATTTAATCAGAGTATTCTAGAAAACCAGCAAGCATTTCTCTTGCCTGAACAAGCTCATATTTCAGAGTTGTATGTTTATAATCCAATTTTACTTTCCATGTGTCAAATCAGCCACTTCATCAACAGTTACACAGCAGACCACTGTCAGGTATGCATGCCAGGAGACCGCACAGTGCTTTCCTTTTGGTGACCTGCCTTGCAGGCTTGCTGTGTTGAGTGTTGCATCCTTCCTTGTGCTGTGCAGTGAAGTACATACATACACACCACTTACTCAATAGCTGCATGCAGAATTAACTAGTTTGAGTGAACCTGAAATAGAAGAGAGTAGTCACAGCCCCAAAACAGGAAAAAATAAAATTAATAGGATGAAGCAGTCTATCTGACATGTCTGTGGATCAGAATGTGCTATCCACCGCAGAAAATAGAGGCTCAGCTGTCTCTCCTGCTTTCCTGTCTTTGCCTGATATGGGGATAAAAAAAGAATGTCACGATCCAAACTTTATATATGTGAAAAATTATTTGTTATGCTTCCACTTTCTAACACCAGGATGAAACAGCAGCTTCAGCTCTGGGCTCTCAAAACCTCAAACCCATAAGTTTGCATCAAATAAGAATATTGATCTCCCTGCTCTGAGAGGTGAAATTAGAACATTTTCTGACCAGCTTCCTCTTGTGAAATGCGATGACCAGGTACACCTCCGGGCCCTATGGCCAGGTTTCCAAAGGAAGCAAAATTAAAACCTCTTTTGCTTGATTTCAGTGTTAGCTGTCTTTTATACTTTATATGATTGCAGCCAGCTTTCTCTGTGCTTGAAAGGAAATTTGATATTTTTGAAAATAAAAAATGACATTATTTTAAAATGTTTTTCTTGGCAAATACAACTGGAATAAAAATAACCCTGTAATAAAATTAGAAGCATCATTGTGAAACAAATGTAACAAATACAAAATGCATTTATGCAGTTCATAATAAATATGAGACCAAAAGTAATTACACTATATACACAGTGGAAGTTTCTAGAACAATATTTTTAGCATTTATTACCTACGTTGATATTATAGTATGATTATTTCTACAGAGGTCAGTGTCACTGAATATGTGCTTACATTCTTCTTAAGAAACTCATGTATATTGGAGAAACATGGCTTTTCAAAAGTACTTTTAAAATCCAGAGTAAAGGAGAAATGCCACAAGGAAAGAATCCCAGATGCCAGTACTCATTGCAGCAAGATTTTCTGAACTTAATTACCAAAAATGCAGTGTTGGTTTGCTGAAAGATGTGTAGTATTGAAGCACAGTTAATTAGCACAGAAAAGCTCAAGAGGTTTCACACCAATTTATATCACATGGGTAATGAGAAACATAGGAATAAAAGACTTTCTGGGTCACTGTCTACGTTCCTGTGTGATAAGAGACTATTAAATCATATAATCTAAATTTAAACTGCATGGGGTTCCTCCTTCCAATTTCTTGGTGAGTCACTGGCATTTTCTGTTCAGATAAGATTTCCCAGGCATATTTGCACCCTTTCAATCTTCTGATGGGTCTCTACATTTACAGAGTAACTTTAGTCATGGCATGTTTATATATATTTGCTTTTAAGTCAGTGATGCCCTTTAAGCTTCAAAAGATTTTTCCTTTCTGGTGCTTTTCCCTTAGTGCACAGAAATAAATCATATCCACTCTCAGTGTTTTGTTTTCTATGACAAACAAGCAAGGTTCTTTTAGAGTTGTCCCAAGGGATGGGCTTTCCATTCACTTTTTATTTTCATGGACATTTTCATCATCAATTCTAGTGTGAAATTGGTATCTCTGAAAAGGAGGTGAGTAGAATTTTAGATAGTCTTCCAGAGGTCTGATCAGTGCTTTGAACAACATCTTCAAATTCTCCCTTCTCTGCTGAAAGGCCTCTCCAAAATGCCTAAGAACTGTATTCACCATTTCCATGTCATATGACAATGATAACTCAAAAACATTCAAAAATTGACTATCAAGTGTTGAAGTTTCCTGTGTCCTTTATTTCAGCCCTGCAAAGTGCTGTGGTATAACAAATGCTCTTTTCATTAGTCCCTAAATGAATAACTGTACTTTGTGTGATCGTATATTTCCCATTCCTGTTACTTCATTTCTTAAGGTCCTACACTTCTCTATGATATCTGTTTTACCTTTATGTTTGCAATCGTTTTAAGGTTCTGGCAAGAGCAAACTTTGTTAGCACACATCTACCTTGTTTTTTTCTTCCAATGTTGTAAATTAAAAAATGTAATTCAACAGAAGAAAAAACCCCAAATTTTTGTAGATGTATCTTACAAAAACAATCCCTCTCTACAAGCAACCATCTTGTAACCTATGACATCTCACACTACTAGACGCATTAGTCAATTAATTATTTCTGTGTTTGCTTCAAATTTATTTTATACCAACTCTTTAATTCTTTATCTTTGCTAGCAATTCCCATGGGGCCTTAAAACACTGCACAGCAGTTCCAAAAGAGTAGGTATTTTGTCTAAGTCTGGAACTCTGGTTGTCAGTAATCATGCCAGGTTACACTGGGTCTGTTTAAGTAAGCTTATGTTGCTTTCCAGATGATTTACTCCTGAGCCATTAACTATTCTTTCTTTCAAACATGATTCTAGTAATGGTCTATAATGCTGTAGGTGTAATGCAAAAGGCATATATAAAATGTTATTTTCCTTAAACAAAATATCTGAGGGGTTTTTTTGTCTTTTTCCAGTCTGAGAGTACTACCCCTGACCCGTGTGAGTTTTTAAGATTTTAATTGTTTCTTATATACATGGTTCAATGTGCCATTTAATTCTGTCTTTGAGAAATAATTTACACTGTTTCAACTTAAGGACATTATTTGCACTAATTTTTACCTTAATTTGTCTATATAAGGATTTTTTAGTGATTGCCCTTTCTTTTTCATTGTTCTGCTCATCATAATTTACACAATTGAAGAAAGGAATTAATATAGCTCTGCGTGATAATGCTGTTTCCTTTTCTGCAACTTTGCTCTGTGGTGGCCTTTTTCTCCTTCTCCTGTTTTTACTGTAATTTTATAAATAGATTTTTCATATTTCTTTAACTTTCCTTGAAAAAGATAACACAACCATATTTCCTCTGATTTTGAAAATTAACAGATGAGATCAGCAATTTGATGAGGGACGGTACATCCATCTGTTTATGCCATAGAAGTTCTCAAGAAACAAGTAACCCTTGAGTTCACAGCAACACAGATCCTGCAAGAAAGAAACTCTTCAAATCTTATACATCAAAGACTGAAAGGCTCTGCAACATAAGGAACTGGTGATCAAAATGCTAATTGTCCACATAAACATGGTATCACATTTTCATAGCCTTTTATGATGATGGGATGCGGTCAGATCCCCTTTGAAGCTGAAAGCATCCAAAGGTGTAACTTCTAATTGAGGTTTTCCAAGAGTTTTGCAGGAGAAAACATGCCAAGCAAAGAAACTAGAGCTGTCTTTCTCCTTTAAAAGAATTACTTATGATCACCCGAGACCACTTAGTTTTGAAAATTGTTGGTATTAGCAGCAGGAAATGAACGTGTAAATCTGCAGTGAGCATGTAAAACTGCACTTATGCCAAGGCTCAATGGGCTGGCCAGGATCAAGCTACAGTGTAGACTCACTCAAAGACAAAGTTGTTTTCAACAGAATATGAACACAACAGCTCAAATCATTCAATTCAGCAAGGATCACAGCACCGTACACCAGTATCTTACTGTAACAGACATCACTTATATGTACTTCAATTTGTCTGGAACTGAAAGATTAGGTTTGAGAAACTTTGAAGGGTTTCTTGACTTAAAGAGCTCTATCCTATTTATTAGGCAATAGGAATGCATTTTATAATTTCTGGAAAAGACATATACAGGCATTTTTACAGGTCCTTCCTAATTCATTTTCCACCTCAGCTGATAGTTCACTTCTGCACAGATGAAACTATTTCTTCATGAGTGTTCAGCACTTTTTTTCAAAAGATTAGTTTCTACCTTCTTCAAAAGCTCAGGAAGGTTTATTCAGGAATGTGGACTGCCTAGCACAGAGGATTTGTTTTACTAGCAGCGAGATTTCTACTCCATCTCAGGGTTAAAACTTATCTGCCATGTTGAAAGCTGAGCTTCTCAGTCAATTTATGTCAAAGTGTATATAGTATTGCTCTTGCCCCAAAGGGTTCATCCTGTCTATGATTCTGTGCTGGAAATTCATGTTATTTCTCTCCTCCAGTTGCCAGATCCAACCTTCAGAATGACCTCTGCTTTCATTCTAACTTCTCATTTCCGAAAACTGTCAGGGGCATCAAGAGGAAAGGCTGCAATTCATAACTGGCAGAGTGCTTTGACAAACAGCTTTTCCAAAGAGCTACAGAGTCCATGATGGTTCAGCACGGGGCAGACCATGGTGTGATGGTGGTTCTGCATCTGTGTGCATGCATACATGCCCTACAGCCCCATGATGAATGGGATGAGGCACGGGAGGCAGGAGAAAGGGCTTTAGTGAGAAGTGCTTCTCTGATAGGTAGATCAACTTTGGAGATTAAACAAATTACTCCATCAGGTAGAAGGAGTTCTGCACATCTCTGCATAGTCTCTTTTCTTGTCTGCTAGCCAATGCCAGCAAGGCCACTGACTGCAGCATGGCTTCAGTAACCATGGAAATCACAGTCTGGCAAACCCTTGCAACACACAGGTCCAACTCGCACACTCTCTCCTACCTGGGCTTGGCCCTAAGATTTTTTTTTAAATTATTTTTTATTTATTTCTGTGAAGAACTCTACTGCATACTGCACATCCCCAAGATACCAAAATACTCTGGTTGCCATTTCACATATTTATTTTTCTTATTTTTTATTTCAAGCACTAATTTCCTCCCAGTGTATCACTAGTAATTGTTACTCACCTCAGCAATGACTATTTCAGCTTGCAAATTTTGTCTTGGAAAAAGCAGAATGATACTCTGATTTAAGGACCCTGCCAACAATATTAGCATTACCAGTTTGCATGAGTAATATGAACATAATGTTTTTTAAAGGACTATATATCTTCTGCCCTCCTCTGGCAAGGGTATACATTAAAGGAAAAAAATGTGTCAGAAAAAATAAAAGACCTTTTTGGAGATTTATTATGTTATATATGTTAATGGAAAATATCAATTCCATAAAATGACTTGAACATTGATTTGCTATATCCTGTCTTTGAAAGAACAATAAGGATTAAAAATATAAAGAAAACAAGGAAATATTTTAGGTCCTAGAATTTCTACAAATACTTTCTTCCCTTCCTGAAGTCTTCTATCTGTTTTCTTAACCAGAAGCAAAATACCTAGGTTGCACATATTGTTTGATATCAATTTCAGTGTACTTCAAATGAAACTGACACAAAGGGTAACAAGAGGAACACTACCATTTCTACTGTTCAGGAAAAGAAAATATGCGATGTAGTCTGTTGTTCAATGCCAATATTTTTTCTTTTTTTTTTTACTCCTACTACCAGAATCTTGTAACGTATAAGCATGCCTACTCTGCTGAAGCAATCATACCACAGCTATTGTTTCTATATCTTCTGTCTCTCCTCTTGCCATTCTTTTTGACTCACACTCTTGTCTGCCTTTCTTTAGTGTCTTCATTAGTTCTCTCCTACACCTGCTTAACTTGAGGACAGAGCCTGGGGGTAGAGGAGAAGTTGGTCAGACTAGGAATAATGTGAATTTGTGCTTGCAGCTTGTTGTGCAATAGCCAGTGAGCTCTTTGCAAAAGCTTCATTCACTTCCATTCCATTTCGTTCCCTCATCTACTGTTCCAGTTCCCATTTTTAAGTCCTGCAAGAATGAATCCTCCATTTGTCCCTTCCTCACTATCCCACCTCTTTGTCAATTCACTCCTTCCACCATGAGCAGCCCCAGATGACAGAAAACAACCCAAAAGCCAATTCTAATGAATATTCATTTAACCTATTTTTTTTTTCCAGAAAAATGTAATTACACCACGTTCTCTGTTTTCAGAGAAAGGTACATGCAAAGTTTTCCAAGATACAACACATGACAGATTAGTAAGGCACCCCTTAAGTTTTGAAAATTACATATAAAAGCTCTCATAGAAACCAAAGTATATTTTGTGTTTGAATCTCTCTTTGCATTTAGTATTCAAGAAGACTTCTCCTCAGTTCAACACTAAACAACTGTCCCTATTGTCTACAAGTCATCACAGCCTTTTTTCAGAGAAGGAATAGCTGTGGGTGAGACAACAGTGAAGATATTGCCTAGCTAGTGCCTTAAGATATTTCATAATGAAGTTAAATTAGAGAAGCAGTTATTTTGGCATCTGTGGCTCTGAAACCTTCCAAATAAGACAGCAGACTCTCTTATTCTTCCCTCATTCAAATAAACTGGAA
>JAWWLZ010000082.1:70224033-70284207 GCA_035041345.1 Poliocrania exsul
AGCAACAACTTTCTCCTGTGCCTAAAATTCAGGATGACCAGAATTACTTTGTTACATCATCATTCGTCTTCCATATACTCTGCATCTATAGAGTGTCTGCAGCAGATACTCACTGCTTGAAAATTAAGGGTAATTTTCAGTGTAATTTAGAGATACTTGCACTGCTTTCTTCTAATCTTTTACAAATAGCCTTTAGATAGTAATTTATAAAAACCAAAAACCTAGGTGTAATCCAGTTTAGAGCATGTTCTGGGAAAATGCATTGAGGATGCCTTGCCCCCTTAGTCCTAATCCTGCCTTGGCCCATTCCTCCCAAACTCCATGGCAGTCAACTCTCAAATCAGGCAAAACTTTATTATAGTGAATATATTGATTTTCATATCAGAGTTATTCAAACTCAGTCCTCTCCTGCTTTATAGCAAAGTCTTTACATGGCAAAATTACATTAAATGTCTAACAAAATCTTTATCTAGGTTTCTGAAAGCTTGACTAGAGAACAGGAGACAGGTGGCTTTCTATATGAATTTAATTCTTTTTCTTTTGCCTGTTATTTCACACTGCCATTGTGCAACTGTCCCAAAGTAAGGAAGAAATCTTTTCTCTATGTTCTCAATTATTCTCTTTAGCTTTCCTGTGCACTCAGAATGTGGAGTACATCCCCATGATAAAATCATCAACTTTCAACTGTGTGTTATTTGCTTATCTTTGAAGTAAAACTGACCCACACTGATGTTTCATGTGGGAGTGCCATGCTAATCCTGGTATTCAAACAATTGTTGTTTATGACTATGCTCTTTCAGCAACTTTTCAATCCACTGAACAGTAAATCCCAATTTGAACATTTGAATTCTCATTTAAGGGATTCAACATCAATTGAATTCAACATCAATTGAATTTTCTCAATTAACTTATCAAATGTTTTATAAAAATCCAAAGAAAATAATAAAGACTTCTGTAAGACCCACACCCATTTTATTCTTAGCAAACTAATAATTTCCCATTCTGCTCCCTATCTCCCAGAAAAAATTAGCATTTTCTAGCCAGCTAAATGCTTAAAAGGTTGTTTCACTTTTATGTATGACTTAACTTTGTAAATCAACTATATTCCAGCCAATGATAAATGACCTAGTTTAGACCTTACTTTTTTCCTTCAAAACAATTCATAATACATTATGTATTTTGTATAATATCCACTGAATCAAATGGCATGACTGTTCCTCACTTCAATGAGAAATCTTTTAAATATTTTTTTATTATTATTATTCTTAAATTTTTCAGAAGAGCTGAAAATGAAATATAAAGTTATTACCATCTGGACACCTTATACATAAGTCATCAGTGCATGACTTTAGAAGTGCTGTTTCTAAGCAATTATGTTGTTTCTATCAATGGAAAAAAACAAAAACAAAACCAAAACCGAAAAACAAACAAAACACCAAGATAAAGTTATTTTTAAGTAACATAAGGACTGGACTATGGAATAATTTATCATCAAAGCAAATCTCTGTAAAGTAAGGAAAGAAAGTTCATCTAACACTGACTTGAATTTAAGAGAATAAAGGTTCAGGTTCATTCTTTTCCAATTACTTTTGTCCAAGCCTCATAGGTCATCTGGCTTTCTGTATGAACCCCTTTCCTTTCAGGTTTATGAGAATGAATATCTAAAAGATTGTGAGATACTCAGATACTAGAGAGAGAATTAAATGTAAGAGGTTTGAGAAAGTATTCTTTACAGGAAGAAGACAAGAAAAGTGCAAATCACTGTAATTCACAGATCTTGAGTAATGTAATTTTTTTTCTCTATATGGAATCATTTGAGCAGGGAATTTCAAAATCTGAAGGGATATCTCAGAAAGGAATGTAAACTGGGCAAGAAACCACATACTGACCTTGAAAGCCTACTCTTGTGTCTTGCAGTTTGGATTCAGTATCTGAGTGCAGATGTTTCTGAAGACTCAACTCAAACTTTCACTCTTCACTCTCTTTCACTCTCAGAGGCTAAAAATGCAATTAAACCTCCTGTCTAAAGAGAGACTTCCCATATTATTCTTTGTGTTTATTCTGCAGCTTGAGCAATACTTCTGCTAGCTGCCAATCATATATTCATGATTACTATTAAGACTGGTTTATTTCTGTGCTAGTCATACATAAAATGTCATGTAGTATTAATATCTAAACTCCATATCTTAGATTCAATAATAAAAATGTTCTTATTATATAAATATAAAACTACATATAACTTGCATACCAAATGAAATACTTAGATTGTTTAAAAACAGCTTCAGTGCTGAAATTCTAGTATCAGTTTGGAGCAGATGTCACCATCTGGCTGCCTTCACTAGTATTTCTATGAGACCACATAAGTCTCCTGACTGGCTTCTACACAGAAAGCAATTAAAGTGAAGCACAAGGGATGAGATCCAACTGTGTTAAAATTAAGGTATTTTCCTTCATTAAACTCAGAAAAGATGATTAAAAAAAAAAAGGGTTGAACAAATGAGAAGACAATTTAAACTTTATGGACACTTCATTTTCTTCCTCTTCACTAAAAAGTAAAAAAAGTAAAAAAAAATAAAAAAAAATTAATTTTGGGGGGGTTTTCCTTTGGCAAGTATCTATATTTTCAATTTTTTTCTTTTTCTTTTATTTTTTTTTAATGCAATATTAACAACTGTCATTCAGTCCTTGAATTTTTGTCTCTACTATATTGTCAGTTGATGTCATTCCTCTTTCTAGTTAGTTAGTTAGTTAGGTAGGTAGTTAGTTAGTTAGTTAGTAGCTGACATTTCCTAGGACATACACCAGCTTATTTTCCACTTTCTGGATTTAAAGCGGAAAACTCCTGATCTTTTATTTTGATTGTTTTGTGAAGTAATAATTATTTAAATGTGGCAATGTGAAATAAGCTGACTTATAAATAGGAAATCAAAAGAAAATTATAAAATAAAAGATAAAATTTTGAATATGATTGTCTGGAAGAGCCAAAGGTCTTCAAATTTTCAGTAAAGCAGGAAAGGTTAATTGCAAGTTTTATATGAAACAAATTCAAAGCTTTGGGCATAGACAACCCCACTATGACCATGTATTCCATGTAAAAGTTCACTGGGTTTTATAACCTCATAATACAGTACATAGGTACAGATGAAATTACATACACACATATCTAGAGAAACACACATGCATATATACACAAAAATATCTATTTTCGACAATATGTGTTGTTTGTTGTGTTTCTGTTTGTTTGTTTGTTTGTTTTTTAATATGAGTTTCTCAGTGGCCTTGCATATTACTGATTGTCCTTAAAACCTATTAGAGTAAGGAAGAATGACTGACTGTCTTTTTTAAAATTTCTTTCTCAGCAACATATTTTCTTATTTACTTTACCTGTCTTTAGAACACAAGGTGTGAATTTTCACACTATCTTGCTCAAGAATCCAGTATTTTAAATTATGTAAGATAGATTGCCTAACTTGTGCATTTTATAAAACAGCTCTAACTGCTGTGGTGGCATTTGTGTGTTTCTTTACTTATTTATATATTTTCTGATTGTTGCTTGGATAAAATGTTCTCAATTTTTTCTTGATTACAGTTCAAATGAAAGTGTAATGTATTTCTAACTTGTTGCCTTTCATATTTAATTCTTGAAAGCCTTGAACCCAGTTCTATAAAATTGCAGTGTTTTGCAGCTGATAATATTACACTGAAACAAGAAGAACTAGTAACCATAAACGTATCGAACTTTGTTGAAAAGATACGACCAATACAGTGATTTTATCCTGGAGGACACAGAATACTAGGGAAAAAAATAAATTGTGAGGGTCCCCAAACCAAATGGGATATTGCCTTTCACCTTCATTCCGAACATGCAGGAGTCCATGTCAGTCACCTGTATCAGTCTGGGCAGAATAATAAAGGAGTGGAAAGTAACAGTATATTCTGGCATTCATGACAAATCCCTCTCAAGGTAGCCAGTCTGACAAATATAGTCTTTAAGTTAATGACTTCAGCTATGAAATGTTGTAACTCTTTCTGTTAAATATGTTATCACACCTTGCTGGAAAATCATACTATATTTTTAAGTCAGTGTCAAATCTTCTCCACACATCTTAGCAGACAACTGACATCTCATTGTCCATCACACATTGAAGGTCAGTGACTACTGATTCAGTTACAAATTCCTGATAACTGGTAATGCTAGCAAAACATTTTTTTTTCCAGTATCCATATAACTACAAAAGTAGGTATATATATTCATTAAAATTTCCAAGGCTGAAAGGTACATCCAACAATCTTTATCATGCCAACTCAACAAGTATGGACAACTTCAATACAGCTGCTGTATAATCTCTATGTGCAAGGGTACAAGATCAATGGGTTACAGATACTGTAAAAGAAATACATTTCAATATGTGTTCATCGTGTGAATGTGACACATTTGAACACATTGCAGCCATATCTTTTTACTGACTTGTTGCAGTATCTGTAATTTTGAGTGAGGAGGTTGGAGGAGCAGAAAAATACAGACTGCTTTTTAAAATTTTATTTTAAGCTAACCTAGTTTTGCTGCATTTCATAACACTCTATTGATGTTCAGGCCTTTGATCATTGATCTGAGCACAATCAACAGTCACAAAGCCAAAGTCAAAAGACAGGGGTAGAAAAAAGAAACAGTTAACAGGACTGATGGAGAAACATTGGTAAATAAATAGTTTAGGACAGGATATTAATGAAGTTTGGAAGGTTGTATCCGAAAAATTATACACCACTGGAGAAATACAACCAAGATGAAGGTAGTGCAAATACTAATTCACAGCAAACAACATGATAAAGTTATCACAGTCGCTAGCACAACTAACCAAATGCCAAAGATTATCATGCTTATCTGGTCAGATTTGATTGCAATTAATTGACAAAGAATTATTGAATTAGAATTAAAAGTAGAGGTGGAAAAGAAAGGTGAAGTATGAAAGAAAGGTCAGTATGAAAGCAAATACTAATTTTTTTTTAGTTATAAAGAGAATAGAAGAGACAGTAACTATAAAAAATCATTGCCAACTTGGGGTTTTTTTGTGTGAGTTTTTGGGGTTTTGTTTGTTTGGTTTTGGGTTTTTTTCTTTTTCTATTTTTTAGTACACTTGGGAATCACTGTAAATAGAACAGAGCAGATGCCTCTGGTACAACAAAATTAATAAGAAAATCCTTCAGTTATGTTTATAGCTATAGATGAATCAGTCTGTTTGAGGTCAGATAATGGTGCTAGTAGCACATTAGTCATGCAAATTGTCTATGGGCCATTATCCTGCTGTTGTGTAGGGGTCTTAGGTGCTTAACCATTATGTTTGAATTACAGTAGTGACAGTCACATTTTTCATTTTTAACATTTCAGAGAAACCATGAATTTTTGTTTGCCCTGTTCATCTTCTGTGATCACAACATGATATTATTAATACTTGAAGTCAAAGAATTACAAAATTTAGTGTTATGTTACAATTACACTGGATTACATTGATCTTTAACTGTCTGAAGTTAGAATATCTTGTTCAGGTCAGTTTGGTACCATCTTTTAATAAAAACACAGTTCACTTTTGAAACAAGAGACTTTTGTCAGTGACATAGTGTTATTTTCAGCTTCTTGAAAAATAAAGAGTATTACTGATATATTTCAATCTTTTCCCATAATCCTCAAAGTAGTGGAGGTAGATACACTCATTATTTTTGTGAACATAATCAATAGTAGGAGTACAGCTATTCCCCTCTGAAAGAAACAAGGTTTCTCTTGTCTGAAGATGAAGACATTTTCAAATTAGATCAATTTTTTCTTATTGCCTCAGTCAAAAAAAAAAACAAAACCAAAAAACCAAAAAAACAAACCAAAACCACATCGTCCACATTTATTTATACTCATGATAGGAACAAGAAAAACAACCAAAGCAAAACCAAGCAACATATATTAAACTGCATGGTCATGATGAACTACTTACTCTGCTGTGCTATGAAAGACACAATAGCACAAAGAGTTATTAACAGTTGCAATTTCAACATGTGCTCATTCTGCATTTGATTTTTTTTTTTTTTTGACAAGAAAGAGCTTTTGTCTGGTTGATAACTGAAAAGCATCCATACCATTTATTACATAAATGATTTTGTCTGAGTGTTAATTTCACAACATAATGAATCCTACTACTATATTTTACAAATACATATTTGTGAGAATAGTGTTATTTATCTTTTCTACCTGTTTCGTTTGCATGTTCTTATTTTTTTCCTTGCAATTCTAACTTCATTAGTTGTATCCTCGTTACCTCCTTTCAGGAGATGAATATGCTCTTAATTTGATAGTCAATCTTTGTAAACAATATAATTATGTGCGCAAAAGTTCTTTCAGAATGATCTACAATGTTTTATAAGACAGCATTTAAAGTCAAGTCAACATGTGAAGGCATTCAGCAACATACACCCATAGGCAAACATCCACAGAGTTCTATCCTAATCTGCACTTAATGTTCCACTTCTTATTCAGGGATAAATAAAATCTGACTTGGGAAAATTATCTTCAAATCTTTTTTATCTGGCACAAAGTTGATACATATATATAAGAAATAAACATGTATTTCATCAGCATCTCTAACAAAACATAATAGCTACATCTAGTCCATTACTAAATCAGAATACATTCACTGTATAAGGCAGTCAGGCTGACCTTGCAGTACAGCTACTTATGGGACAAAACTGAATTAAAATATGGATGCAAAGTTTCTGGTAGAGAAGGACTAGAATTCAAGGTAGCAAAAATAAACACATGTCTTCAGTATCTGGGCAGTTTAGAACAGATATTGTGAGTAAATCCATCCCAAAAGACTAACAACTGCCCTTCTTAACCTGGTATGCAAATTATATGTTCCCAACTAATCAAAGAGCATTCTCAAGAAACTGTCAATCTTTTGATGAATTTGCTAGTAATTTTTAGTATGTTTCTAAGCTGTTTGATATAGATAGATAGATAGATAGATAGATAGATAGATAGATAGATAGATAGATAGACAGACAGATAGATTTTTTTTTTTTTAAATGAAGGGAAAAAGGAACTGGTGAGTAAAACTGAAAAGCACAACAGTAAGATAATGTCTAGTCTCAGGGAAGAGACCACTCACACTATTCAAAGCCCATTGAAGATGTCAATAGAAATGGTCCCATTAATTTCAACAAGTGCTGAATTTGGCTTTCTTAAAAATTATTCTGTTCTTTATTTATGGTAGTAAAAGGGAAAAAAATACCAGCTCAAGATAGAGGGAAATGATACATCATCTTCCTGTCACAAAGGGAGTGAAAAAATAGCAGATTACTTCATTGCACTACTCTGGTTGCTACAGAGTGCTGGAGAGCACACAACAATACACAAAGGTCAGCTTTCTGCTGTTACAACATCAGATTATCTAAAGAACTTTATGATTTACGTAAGTGTGAAACAGACTCTTGTGGCCACTGTCATGAAAAATCTCAAGGCAACTGAAAAACTGTTTATCAGTTTCTATCTGTGATAGCCTTTGCCACTACCCCAATATTCTTCCTTCAAAGGAATGAGGGGTCACAGCTAATGATGCATTTCTGAAAGATGATACTCCAGTGAGGAGGTGACTCTTCTAGCATACCACAGAGAAGTATAAATGGAGCATAGAAAGCCTACATGGGAAATATATTTTTATATAGAAGAAAAGCAAAACCATTTACTAAATGACAATCAAAGATAAAGTTGGTGAAATCCATTTCCACAATATTTCATAGTTGCTATTACTGATAACACATCTGTAGCTGATACCCATCTTGATCACTAATGTGTTTCTTTAAAAAACGCACCTTGTGTACCATGACTGTACAAGTCATTTACATTGTTGGATTGTGTCTTTATTTCTTTCACTTGAACAACTGGCTCTTGTTCTTTGATTGCTCCTGTTCACTGGTACTGAATTCTGCTTTGCAGTCTTAGAGCTGATAACAAGTGGTTCATCATCTCTGCCAGTAGAAGAGTTACGACTTTGTGACTCCCATCTAAGCCAGGATGTCTTTGTTGCATTACCAGTGTTTCCATACAAGGCTAATCAAATGTGAAGGACCTCAGATTTTCATGCGTTGCTTGCTTCCTATAATTTATCTGTGACTTCATGTTTTTAAATAAATCATCCATATTTAGTGGCAGAAGTGCACTGATGATCCTATTCCTTGCAATTATGCAAGCTGAGCCATGCCAATTAATGCCAACTGAGATATTGCCTCACACTTTGGAAGTTCTCAAACATATCATGCAAAATTTGCTCACCTTCAATCTATGAAGATCATACTCAACCCCAACAGCCTCCCTGTCTAAATATGAGTTGCCAAGACCACAATTACAATATATACTCACATTAATGTATGTTTTAATGTAAGTTTGCAGAATGCCAGCATAGAGTCGCAGAATGCCAGCACAGACTCACAGAATGGTTTGTGTTGGAAGGGTCCTCAAAGGTCAATGAGCTCCAAACCCCCTGTCATGGGTTAGAGAAACTAGATCACGTTCCTAAAGCCCCATCAAGCCTTGCTCTAAATAATTCCATGGATGTGGCATCCACAACTTCCTGGGCAATCTGTTCCAGTAACTTAACATCCTCACAATAAAAAATTTCCTCCTGATATCTAATCTAAACCTACTCTCTTTCAATTTAAAGAAAATCTCCCTTGTTCTGTCAACTTTGAAACTTTCTCTTTCATGACTGCAAACTTTGAACCATGAGACAAAAATAAATTGTAGACTGTTGCTCTTTATTTCTGTTTTGTAAAGCAAACCAAAACATGCTTAGCATCACAGAAATGTTAGAATATTTCAAATAATGATAACAGGATTTTGGTGGGGAAAATGGATGGTTATATAGCCCTTTAGGTTAAGTAATGAATTAAATTGTGCACTGATCTTTGTCTGGAAAAAAAGGAAAGTTGAGAAACTATCAGGAATATTAGAAATCTCTTTTTTTTTTTTCCTGTTACTGAAAATATGTTATTTGTAGAGAGTTTTTAAATGAATAAAACAATCAAGCTATAAAGTGGAGGGGATTTCATTATGGTATTTTTTTGTTGGTTTTTTTTAGGTTTTTTTTTCCTTAGTCAAAGAAAACAAGTGCCTTTAAATGCATTGCAATGGTCTTGGATAATGACTAAAAGTCTCAGATATCCAGGTAAAATTAATTCATAATTCATAATTTTAATCAAAGTTAATCAAAATTTATTAAACACACACCCCCTCCCCAACTGTTCATATTCTTCTCCATTTCAGTCTATAGGACATGAGGAAAGGTTTTTTCCCAGTGGTGGGATAATGTAACATTATGGTCAGTTTGTACTTGGGTTTATACCTATTTAAGTATTCTGACAAATATTTATATATACTGTGAGTAGACATGTAGGACGTTTCTTAGAATAAATTTTACTCTTAACCTTACATTGCTGTTATAAAAGGGTGACAGGAAATCAATAAAAAATAATAAATTGATCAAAACTGAATTTTAATTTAATTATGTATTTTAAACATCTACTTTGGCACATTTCATAAATGTTAAAGACACATGCCAGATTATAAGACATGACTTCTGAATAATAAAGTATTAAAAATACACTAACGAACAAACAGTTCATTACTCTGAGGCTTCATCCATTGTTACTATATTATAACCATAATAAAACAAAATGGCAATATTTCAGCACAATAAGTAAGTTTACTTAAGTCCTTGCTTGATCCTACTGTTAAAAAAATATAACAATAAGATACATTCTGTGGCTAACTTGATTTATCCAATTATACTGCTTTTGAAACCACAGGTAAAAATCATCTCTTTCAGCAATCTTAGTTTCCAGCAAAATGCCTTCTTTCTGTTAGGCAAGTCTGTTGCAAGCATTGGCCTCAGCCAGAAACTAAAGTCTCTCATTGTTCTCCTCACAGAGATTCACATTTTCTAGATAGTAAAAAACTAAAGATTACAATGCCATTGGAATTGTAAATGTCTTTGTACTGTGAGAAAAAAAACCAAAAGAAGCCCATGCAGTCTTGTCATAAGTTGATATTTCCCCCAAAATCCAATTAGGACCAAATAAAGCTAGATAATTTACATCAGCTAGACTGTTCATATGTACAGACCACTGTTGGTTCTTTCTGCTTATTCTCTTAACTGTCAGGTGTCCTCTGGATTTCATGAATTACAGAAATCCAAATAAAAGTAATGGTTTAACCACTAATGAGGAACAGGACAGACTTTAGCATTTTTGTCCTAAAGTTAGGACACTTGTTCCAAAGTTCATGGGGCTCCCTATCACAGCAAGAGCAGATCTTACCAAGAAGTTTAGGAGCAAAACTGGAACCTCCCATCAAACAACTGTCAATGTCTTCCCCCAAGTTTTCTTCTTCTCCACAGTAAGCAAGTCTCTTACATAGCCCCACAATGTTTGGGTCAATAAAGCCATAAAACAACTCAGAAGATTACTGTTTTGACCATGTCTACATTACAAAGTAGCATAGTGCAACAGAAGGAGTGATGTCAGAGAAACAATTGGTGTTGAGGATATAAAATCAGCACTGCATAGATATGGTGGTAGGAGGATGAAGATGGGTGGAGAGAGTACTTCAGACTAACTCCAGATTGACTACAAGAAAAGAATTCTTTGAAGCAGTTGAAAGTCACTGAACTTATTCCAGAAATGCCTCTTTTGCTTTCAATTCCTCAAAAAGCAAAAGCAGTTCAAGCACTCTCAAATGGTTCTGTAGTGAAAACTGAAGCCCAGTAAGTGGGACATCCAGGAAATCAACTTCATCAGAACACCCCCTGGCAAAGTTGAATTGCTAATGTGGACCTGTCCCTAGCACTAGTCTGCCGAACTCTGAACCACTCAGCAACTGTAGGCCAGATGCCAGTCCAAGAGACAATAAACCTCTCCAGATCATCAACATCTGGAAGAGCTCCACTGCTGGCTCAAAAGCTGAGTAAACACATGAACTCTGCCTTAAACCCAGCCTAATGAGTCCACTAGAGAAATGCAGCAGTTCACAACAGAGCTACACTAACCGATACAATGCTTTTAGAGCAAAGTTTCTTTCTGACTCACTGAATTAGGTACACAGTGGTCTGTGTTCATTCATATTGAGGCATCATGAAAGATGCATGTAGGAAAAAATCCAAAAATTGCAAGACAGTATACATATATATAAACTGACAGACTCCCTACATGGCAACACGGAGACCTTTACAATATAATATTCTTCAGTTTGAAGTTATTATTTCTTAGCACTGTTTAGATGGAACCATGCCACTCCTGAAGATGATAAAAAGGAAGAGTCATGGGTAGGTTTTTGTCTTGGTTTAAGCTGGCAAAATTCCAACTGCTCAGTACCAAGTGAGAGCCTCTCTCCCTTCACCGAGTAAAGGGAGAAAGGGAAAAAACCCTCTCAAACCACGTTTATGCTTAAACTAGCTACATATATTTATAAAGAAAAGAGAAGAGTAAAACTACAATATAACACACACTTACACAAATTAGGTATAACAACAATTTTCTACTTCCCACTAAAAACAGATTCTATCACTCTGGATCTATAAGCACTCCAAAAGACACCCAGCAAGAAACAGAAAGAGTAACAACAAAATATTTCTACTTCCCTGAACTCAAACAAAAGGCAAGCAGCAGCAGCAGCAGGAGCAAGGCCTAGCACATCAAAACAACTCTAGCATGTACTTTGGCCATGGTGGAACTGAGAAAAAAACACCCCATTCTCCTGTATCATATCTTAGGTTTGCGTCATCTGGTATGAAATATTTTCTTGGTTACCCGGTCAGGTGATAGCTGTCTCTACCAATCCACGTAGATTCTCTGAGCCTGCCAATTTGAGGCCTAGCTAAAACCACTACAGTTTTAAAATAAAATACAAAATCTGAAAATTCAACATGCCAACAGCATTTCCCAGATAATCAATTGACTATTTTTCAATATGCTGCAAAGTTTTCAAACACTGGATTCTCTCAATTTCCACAAAATAAAAGAAAGATGTCTCTCAGTCTTTAAATTTTGACTAGATTACTTATAACTTCACACACTGAGGATTCACAAAAAGGAGATACAGTGTACTGATCCCATAACAGTAGGAGATCAATAGCTACGAAGTCTGTTTCTTGGCATCTTGAGATCTAAAAAGTCTTTCTGAAAAATTATTTGAAAACAGATTTGTCCACATGAGATTTCTTAAGACTTGAAAATACACTTTGCCAGCCCCATGAATTTTACTGTGTACATGAGACAACAATTTTGGCTTCAAGATTGTGTGGATTTACATGTTTATTCTGGATCTGTAGCAATGACTGTAATGCCAAAATAAAAGGGTAGTTTGTGTGTTGCTTCTGAAAAAACCCTCAGAATTATTAATCTTTTTACTGTTATTTGACTAAGGATCAAATTGAAGCCACTGAAAAAAATGTGACATACTATCAATGAAAATCAATCTCCAGGAAAAAAATACCAGTTACTTTTACATATAGGAAAGTAACAACCTCCCTCCCAAAATCAAACAAACAAACAAACAAACTCACTGAGAAACCTGCATTATTTCCTGGATTTTATGCATTATGCCCTGACCACCCCACATGTGAAAAAACCACCTTTTTCTCTTCTGCTCCACTGATTCATTATGGACAAAAATGACTGAAAGACATAAAATAGTTTTAACCCTTTTTGCAGCCAGAAGAGACCACAAAATGGAGGCCTTGATTAGTCATAACTTTAAATGGAAGTAACTAAGTGAATAAATGAGTCATCCTGACCTCCTCATAAATTCTGATGAAAAAGAAATATTCATCCTCTGGTGAGCTGGAGTACAAACAAGGTAAATCAGTCTGAAGGTATCCAGCTCTGTGAATCAGCTGTGGAAGATTCTCAAGGAATGTTTCAAGAACACTTTGGTGTTTCAAACTAAGTGAAATTAATTCTAGCCTAAGATAGATGAAAATTGTTCTGCAATTTTCTGACAGACGTCTACATGTTACCCAAAAGCCCCTTTCAAACTGTTTCAAAACCCTCTCTATCTCCTTCCACAACCAACCAACACCACCAAAATATCACCACAACCCTTAGAAGAATGCTGTTTTCAATGTTTCTTACTGTCTCATTTTTTAACATCCAAGTCACATTAGATTACATAATGACTTGCTTTCATGGGCAAGAGTCAAGAAAATTCTGGAATTTTGGCTGACCTAAAGCATGCAACTGACAACCATTTCTAAGACATTTCTAAGTACAAATGTATTTTTATTATTCTATCCATTCTTGCCCTAAGTGCACATTTAACTAAAAGGAACAATTTGTTGCTGAATAATATGTCATAATGTCTGTACTGTATGTAGAAGCCACTTATACCTGGAGATGAAAATTACATGTATAACAAAAATAATAACTCTACGTAATGCAAGACAAAGCATAAAAAATGACCTGCACTATATAAGAATTTTTCTCATGTTTCATTAAAAACTCAAGTATTTATCTTTAAAAATAAAAAAATAATGCCAAGTAATGGAAGAAGTCTGACAGTGTCAGTGAGATGACTGCTTACTTCAAACCACAGATATCAACTTGCCTTTGTTCTCCTAAGTTTTTTCCCCAGTTTCAGATACAATAAACTCTCTGTTGTATTATGATGACTTCTTTTGAAATTCATCAGTATCATGTATTGCAGAATGCTATATGTCAATTGTGAAATACAGAAAAGATAAAAAGAATATGAAGCAAAGGCTTCATAATTTAAATTTATTTATTCTCCAAATATTTTGGAGAATACTCAAAAATCACTTGAGAAAGCAGACAATTAAATAAACGTGAATACAGTTTGGAAGAATGTAAAACCTTACTCTATTTTCCAAAAGAATGGTGAAACTGAAGGAATTGCATCTGATGCAGTTCCTTCATTAAAAATAAGTTACTTCAAGAGAAAAAACTTATAGGTAACATATTCATCAAGGTAAAAACAAGAGTTACCCTATGATGTGAACACAGGAAACCTCACTTGAGAAGCCAACCATTGTTGCAAAATTTTACATGAGAACTGAGCAGTCTGACCATTTTTGACATATAAAGTTCACAACAGCTGACATTTTTAAACCATTATAAAGGTATAGATTTATGTGTTCCACAATATGATTTCTGGAAAGGCTGCAACTTAAGACAGGAAATATTTAGGCCATTTTTATATCTATAAAAGGGCAAATGATTTTATACAGTGTTCTTCTGCCAACTGGTATTTTAGAGTCTGCTAAATTTCAGCAAGAGTGTATTTTAATGATGGATGTTTAATGTACTAAAAATATATCCTCAATTCTTTTTATGCAATTCATTACTAGTGAGCATAATGCCTCAGAGCAAGCCCTCATTCAAGTAAGTGGGAAATTCAGGGAAGAATCTATTTGCACATCCAGTTATGTACTCTGTACATGATTTTAAGAATGTGACTTAGTGGAACTGACCTGCTTGAAGACAAACACCAGCTGAAATACCATTCTGACCTGAGGAAACAGCCATAAGAGTGAAGATGTCACCCTTATTACTAGCAGAACCTGCTTCACACAGTATAGACAAGTAGTAGCACACTGCATGTTCTTATACATCATCAATTTACTTGCTGAGAAAAATGATGTATCATGAATGTATTATATTTTTTTATTGATCACAATTGATATCACACCAGCTAATAGTGTGTAAGTCAAATGTAGAACAGAAAATCCTCATTCATCAGTATTTACAGGAATACCATGGCTATGATACAAGCTGTTACTAGGTGCTAAAAGAGATATCAGGGTCATGAGCAAATGTGTAAATGGTCATCAGCACGAGTAGCAGAGAAACCAAGGCAAATAGAAGAAGCAAAATTTAAGAATAAGCCACTACAGATCCATCAAGGACCAAAAAAAGGAAGCTTTGCTGATGGTTAGTAAAAGAGTTTAAGGGGTGAGGAGACAGCTTTAAGAATATCATAACTGTGCCAGACACAAATAAGAATGCATATTTTGGAGTATCTTTCCTCTGTAAAGCAAACAATTCATGCTCTAGTAAGAAGTTTATGACAAGTCCAGTGCATCTCCATGTCACAGAAACAAATAGCTAGTCTAAGCTATTTATAAATCCTGTTAGGATCACTCAAGAAGAGAAAGATTTTGCTTTGAAAAGATTATCTAATGTGATTTGAGTAGCATTTAGACCAGAATGCTTGCACTTCCTATGTAGCCAGCACTTCATAAACTTTCTTCTTCTGTACAGGATGTGGTGTCTTCACACTTCTTACTTTTGAAAATCATCTGTGTTTCGAGGCAGAGATCACGAAACTAGGGATAAAACCACAATAATTTATTTAAAGGAATGAACCTCACAGCAACTTGCTCCTTGCATGAATGCTTTTACTTGTGTCTTTAATCTAAAATCTTTATTACACACTGTGCCCTACATCTGGGCCCCAGCAGGTTCAGAGGCACAAGGTAACTACAACTGGTATTTGACCTGAATAAATGCTATGGAAGCCTAATCCTAAATGATCATAAAAACTATACTAAAACATAAAAAGCAAATACAACTAGAGCTATTTAAACCTGCATTAAAATGAAAAAATCATGAAATTCTTTTTTCTTTTTTTTTTTTTTTTGTTTTGTTGCTGATTACAGTGAGGGCAGAATTACTTTTCTTTCCCTATTCTCCTTCATATATTTTTTCCCTTTTCAAGTTTTTTTCGGTTTTTTTTAACTATATTACATTTATTTCATATTATAACATGGTATAATATAACTTCTGAGCTGTTATTTCTGAGTCAAGACTTTAATCACATACAACAAATAATACTCTACTTGGACAGAATTACTGGGTGAATTAAAGTTTGTCAAACATTCTACTGAAACATCTAATGAAAACTCCTGTATTATTTGAGAGACAAATGCAAAACAATGATTTTGTGTTTTGCAGAGATTACAGAAAGTAATAAAAAGAAAGTGAGAAAGAATGAAAATCAATAGTAATATTAACAGAAATATTACATTCTTATTAAATTATTATACTTCTATTAAATCTGATGTTACAATGGGAAACTGCATACAATGTTGATGGTATGTAAACAGCTACACATTGAAAAACATCTAACACATTGAATGATCCACATTGCTAAAACTTCAACAGTTCCTAGTTTACATTTATAAAGTGTCTTGGTTGCAGAGAGAGGGCAGAGCTTAGAACCATGTGGATGTGGCTAGGTTGCTATTCTATACCACCCATGTTATTGCTGTGGGGATGTGGTCTCAGGGGAAAGGAAAAGAAACGTTACCTCTGGAAGTGTACCATTTTGTGGGTCCTGTCCTATGGCAATAATGCCCATCCCCTTTCCATTCCTCTAACACATGGCTCTTGGACATGGTCTTGAAAAGTGGTGAATATGGCTCCAGTATGTAGTTCTGAAAGAAAAGCAGCAGCACCGGTGTGGGAAGCAGCTGTGCAGAACCGAGTCCCGGCAGGGTGGAGCAGTCAAAAAGTGGCAGCACAGCATGACACAGACAATCTAGCTTTTGTGGGTTTGTCCATCATTTTCTGCTGTCTCGGGCTCATAGACATGAAGAGACAGCTGTGGGGAGCACTTGCCACCTTGTCTTTCTCTGGGGAAGCCAGCGCAGCTGTGTGCAGGAAGAGTCGCTATCCAATCTTTGTCCCAGTGGTCACATGGAACTAAGCTGAGATGGTGAACAGCTTTTTGTGTGTAAAACACTTTCTCTCTTGTGTATTTTTGTTATCAATATTGCTGCCGTTACTTTGTGTTTCTTACTCCATTGCTGTTTGCTTTCAATAAATTGCTATCTTAAACTCATAGTCTCTGCCTTTGTCCCTCTTTTGACAGAGAGGGACAGAGGGAAGGAGAGTGGCTTATTTGAATCTTAATTTCTGGTTGGCATTAAACCACCACATATATCTAGCCAAAATGTGTTAAATCTTAGTGGAATAATTAATCTCTTAAAAAATCTGAAATATTATTGCAAGAGGGATACACAATCCATCACAATCAAAAACTTATTTCATTTATTCACTTCTGTCAATTACCAGCTCTCCTTTATTTCATCTGCATCTTATCTCACTCACATTCATCAATGTTACAGCCATAATCCTATTGTTAAAATAGCCACAGCCAGCCTTAATAGCCCCATGGGGTGACACCTGCTTATGGGTTGATATGGTGAGATGTAGAATTTGTTTGAGGTGTTAGAACAATTGACATGTAGGTTAATTTCAGGAAGGATTATATATATATATATATAAAAAATACCTTTATATTATTTATAAATTATATATAATATAAGGTAAAATATATGATATATATACAATTTTATATCTTTATGTACAAGGTAATGCAATGGAATAATATAAACATAAGATTGTGAATGTATTCATAGTTTTCATATGATTTTTAAGATCAGTATTATTCATATTTAATCTTCTAAAATATATTTCTACTATCCTCTATACAGTCAACTGTCATCCTTCACAGCTGAAAAGAATTACCAAGAAAAAATCCCAGAGATCAACACTGTTTCTGAAAAATTATTTACTGTTTTTTTTCTTGGGAGATTACAGTACAAGAAAGCTTTAACAACTATATAAAGAGAGAAACCTCATTCCAGCTATTCCCTAGCTCATTTTTGCAGAACTCATCAGATTCCTAGAAAGTAAATGACAGTGACAAAGTCATTCTCAGTTTTGAGGAGTGTCATTAAACAACATTCTCAGCACACACATATTAATTTTTCATATTCACTGCATGGGAAGTTTAGGCAAAGATTAATTAAATGAACAGATCTAAATGCACCAATTTTGATAAACTGTTCATGGAAAATGTGCATTTTCTTCCACACAGAAAAGGCTGATTAGGAGGATTAACAATGAACTCTCTTCTGCAGTGTTGCAAACTTACAAACCCCAATTTTTTTATTTTCTAAACAGTGAATGAATTTTAGTTTAAAAAATACTTCTAAAATCTGACACATGACACTTTTTAAATGCCACCTCCTAAAAGCCCAGCAGCAGGCAATTCCAAATATTCTGGAAGTCAAGCATGCAATGCAGAAGGATGGCTTGTCTGAGCAGAGATCTTGTGTTGGAGCTGAGATAAAATGGATGGTGTATGCCCAGTGGAGGCAAGATCAGGTGATATGGGAGGAATACAGAGATTTTGCTCCACACCGTAGGGAGAAAATTCATGTGGCCACAGCTCAGTTAGAGTTGAAGCTAGCCAGAAATGTGGAAGTCAGCAGAAATGACCTTTTAAAATGCGTTAGTAGCAAAAGGCAGACAAGAAAAAATCTTGTTCTGTTACGTGATGAAAATGGTCGCCTCAGACACAGAGAGAAAAACAAGGCAGAGATCTTTAGTGTATTCTTTTCCTGGAAGTGTTCCAGACTCCTGAGCTGTAGGACCAGGACTCCAAGAATGTTAACTCCTAGCCAACCCTGAACTTGTATAGGATTTACAGGAATCCTATGAGTCTATGAGGCTTGATGGGATTCATCCAAAAATACTGAAAGAGCTGGTTGATCTCTCAATGAGTTGTGAACAGTCCTGGGAATCTGGAGAGGTCCCATTTGACTGGGATCTGGCTAATGTTATCCTAATTTTCAAGAAGGGCAAGAGGGATGACCTTGGAAACTATAGGCCTGTTTTACTTCAGTGCCTGGTAAAATTATGGGAAAGATTATCCTGCGAGTTATTGAAATGCATGTGAAAGACAGTGCAGTAACTGGTTCTAGCCAGCATAGGTTCATGAGGGGAAAGTCTTGACAACTAAACTTCATTTCATTTTGTGACAAAATTACCCACCTTGTTCATCAAGGGAAGTTAATTTGGATTTCAGTAAACTTTTCAATACTGTCTCTCAGTGTCCTGAAGAAAATGTCCAGCATACAGCCGGAAAAATACAGCTGGCAACCTGTCACTAGAGGGGTTCTGCAGGGCTGTATTTTAGGCCAAGTCCTCCTCAACATCTTCATAAACAACTTGGATGCAGGACAAAAAGTTATACTAAGCAAGTTTGCCAATGATACTAAATCGGTAGTAGTTGTCAACTCCCTTGAGGACAGAGAGGCGCTGCAGAGAGACCTCAACAAATTAGAGAGATGGGCAATCACTGCCCATATGAAGTTCAACAAGCGTAAGTGCCAGATTCTGCACCTGGGACAGAACAACCCCAGATGTACATACAGACTGGAGAAGGAAAGGCTGGAGAGCAGCCTTACAGAAAAGGCCCTGAAGATTCTGATCAATTGCAAGTTGAATGTGAGTCAGCAGTGTCCTGGCAGCCAGGAGGGCAACCATGTCCTGGGGGGCATCAGGCAAAATATTGCCAGCCAGTCAAAGGAGGTAATTGTCCCTCTCTGCTCTGTGCCTTGTGCAGTTTTGGGCATGACAATATTAGAAGAGTACAAAGCTATTAGAAAACTTTCAAAGGAGAGCTACAAAGGTGATGAAGGGTCTAGAGGAGCAGCTGAGGTCCTTTGGTCTGTTCAGCCTGGAGTACCAGAGACTGAGAAGAGACTTGACAGTAATCTGCAGCTGCCTCATGAGGGGAAGTGAAAGGGCAGACACTGACTAGAGGGAATGGCCTGAATTGTTTCAGAGAAGGTTTAGGCTGGATATGAGGAAAAGGTGCTCAACCCAGAGGGTATTTGGGCACTGGAACAATCTCCCCAGGAAAGCAGTCGTGGCACCAAGCCTGACAGAGTTCAACTGTTTAGACAATGCTCTCAAGCACAAGGTGTTATTTCTGGGGTTGTCCTGTGGAGGGTTAGGAATTGGACTTCCTAACTCAACATATTTTATTATATGTGAAGCAAAAGCCTAATCCTGCAAATATTTCCATGTAAGAATTATTTATTCAGATAGACTGCTATTGAAATTAACTGGGCACATCTGTAAAGTTATCCAAGTGCATAACTGCTTATTAGATCATATACCCTGCAAGATCAATCAGGTGTCTACATGCTAGCTGAGATATTCCCAGATAATATTATTTCCAGCTGAGCTCACTGAATTTCTAGTTCATTCACTGGTGCTTTTAGAAGCTGTCACACTGATGACTGCAACAGATTTCAAATCAAAAAAGGACAAGAGCCTGTCACTCTCATGGCAAGGTAACAGCCCTCTATCAGACAGAGCACTATACACACATACATATAATATCCATCATCAGCATAAAATTGAAAGCACAAGAATAAGCATTACAAAAATTAGAGACCTATTGCCTGAAAAAGGTGATGTCAGGCAGGTAGATTAAAGAATACTGTCAGTGGTTATCAGTAAAGTCAAATGGCATGTCCCATAGAAAGTACACACTTACCACTTATTTCATAAATGACAGTAGTGCATCTGGAAGGGCCACTGCTGTAGTATAAGTTGAATTCATTACTACGTCTGTACTTCTGTACTCTGCACTTGTGTTAGTTTTGTTGGTCCATAAAGTAAATAGACTAAAACTGAACACCTAGGGGTCAGCACACTTCCATAAATCACCCTCCTCTTCACAGGGTATACACCACCCTTTTTTTTGGTGTGGTTTTTTTTTTGGTGAGTTTGTTTCTGTGCAAAAATTTACCTTTACTATCTTAGACTGAATTTTAATTTAGATATATCAAATGTAGCAACAAAGAGTTATACACTGAGATAGAAATTTAAAGTTGATTCCAAATCTCATTGAATGACAGCAGGTTTGAGCAATATGCTCCCTTAGGCTTTTCTTAAAATCCTGGCCTGCAGCCTTGGGCCACATTGTGAGCATAGAATAAACTGATATAATTGCTGTAACCTGAAGGGAAGGGGACTTTTTTTGATTTCCATATGCAATGCTGTTAATCTTGAAAATAAGACAATTCAGTGATTTACAGTCTTGGTAAATGTGATAAGAGATCATGCTTGACTTCTAGTATTTTCTTATTGAAACATAAGTGCATCTAACACACAATGATATAATTTATAATAATGACAAATATTTTTTCATATGGAATGACGTTCCAATGAAATACACTATTTCCAGAAAATCAAAACTTCACACAGGAAACCATTATCTTCTGAATATGCTAAATACCTCTGTCCATTGGCATTTTACAGCATACTTAAACTTATATAGCTATATAATCTATGTCTAAGAACCTCTTTTCCTGCAAGAAACCTTGAATTGATTTTTCTAAGGAAAATATTAACTCCTGTATTTTTTTAATTTAAAAATATATCTATAATTTTTCATACCATTATAGTAAGAATTAAAATGAAATACTAAACAAAAAATTGACATATAATAAGTTTTTTCAGTATCTTAATTTCCCAGAAGTTTTGGAAAGATTTTTTTCTGTTCCAAAGTATAAATAGTTTCTAATTCATATTTTCTATAGATTGGGGATAAAATGTCAACTGTGAGCAAAATATAATTTCACATAATTTTCAGTTCTTACTCCACACCAAAATAAAAAAGGGAAAGACCCCCCTGGCTCTGGAATAATATCTATTGAACTTCATATAAAAGGAACACATTTTATAAAGTTTAAAGAAATTGTTCAGAATTCATCTTCTGCTGCAGTTATACATCAATGAATGATGCCAGAACAGACTGTGCTATCTCAAAGTCATGGCTCCGCACATAGGATCTCTCCAAATACAAATTACTTTTGCTCAGAGTGGAGAGAAGCATGAAGAATCCACCCATGTCTGAATGTTCATTGACCTGTTCTAGTGCCAAGTAGAGTGGAAACAACAGAAAAAATATAAATAGGATACCCCTTTTTATATGCCTAAAACATAATAGACCTGTCATTTATATGAATTGTTCTGGTAAACAATTTGTCAGTTTCCAACAGCTTTTGTCATAGTGCTGTAAATTCGTTTAAGTGTAAAAAAAAAAAAAGAAAAAAAGAAAAAAAAGTCATTTTCTAACCAACTGAATTTACCTATGGAAACAGTTTACTTTGCTCTCAGATTTTATATAAAACTTAAGTCTGTCATCTCTCTCTGGAACTATGAGGCTAGTATGCTGGACAAAGTTCCTGGCACTCTATAAACTGTTGTCTATAGAGAATTTGATATCAGACAGGAGCATATTCCAACCTTGCAGTGTTCATGGGAAAGCAGGTCAGTTGTTGCTGTAAGTACCATTTTGTTAGAAGAGGTGGATTCTGGTCCTTGCAAAATAGTCTTTTATCATGCAGGGGAAACACAGGCTCGGGTACCTGCTTGAGTACACTGTTATGATGCCTACTTTCCAAAGTGCAGCTGGAAACACACTAATGGTGCATGCTGTCTGCATGAGTCCTGTTATGTTTCCAAACTTTAGTAAACAGGTTGTACTACACATTTCTGACCACACTGTCTGTTATGGCAGGAGCAAAGTCCAGCTAGATACATATGAAATGTCTGAACTATTCTACTTTGTGAAAGAAGAAAATATATGGAAACAGTTTAGTTATCCCCTGAAGTTTACCAGATTAGACCAGAGGAGTAAATAGCATATACTTGCTCACAAAAAAAAGAACTTGTTCTGTTAACTAGAAACTTGTTTATGTCATTTGATTAGGAGAAAAATAACACTAACACAGGGAATGTTTAATATTAATTATTCTATGACTTTTTTTTATTTTAACATTTTGAAAAAGAAGAGCATTCTCTTTTAAATGCATAGTAGCCTTGTCTATTGTAACTGAATCTTGGACAAGTTGTAAAAATACAAAATTGTGTTGAATACAATCCAACAAGAGTTATTCTGCTTACAATAATTTAACCCTCAAGCTAGAAGTTGTTTTCTGTTTTTCCATTCAAATTAGCCCAGAGAAGATTCTCAGGCATATGTTAAAGCTTGAGCATCAGGTCATATGAGAAAAACATTAAAAGAAAGCAAAATCTACTAGACAAGAATCCATAAAAACAACTAATCTTTCTTTAATTTAACTTGCTTGGTTGAAAAACAAGGAGACAAACAACAAACTGTAACAAAATTATATTTTTATATAAGAAGATGGATGAGAAAAAGAAGAATGCTGAAATAAAATGGGAGAGGTACAAGAGAAACAACAGTTTTTACAGTGAAATTCAATATTTTTTTTCCTAATGTCTTGTGAAAAAGGGGTAGAAATGTAAAGATTTTTTTGTCTCACCTGTATTATTATATTTTCTTCACTATCAGTGTTCCCAGAATATCAAAGCCTTTGAAACTCAACACAGTCTGTCCGTGCCTTACCTAAAGAGACCCTTTGCTAGACAGATTCACCATGATGGACAGGACTTTTTACACCCTGATATGGAGGCTGCATTTAATAGCAAGGGAGAACCTTCTCCATAAAGTTCTCTTACAAATTATATCACTGCCAGCACTAGAAACTAACTGGAATAACTCTAGCAGTTCCCCAAATAACTTTTATTAATATAAGTATGTGACAATTATAGGGGTTGCATTGTCAGTAATAACATTGTACTGCATGATTTCACTTAACTAATAACAAAACCCCAAAACCAAAAGCACGCTCCACAAAACAGCACAACTCAAGCCTCAGTACAAAACTCAAGCAACGCACCCTTCCACAACAGAGTAATTTACAAAGATTGAAACAAAATCTAAACACGCTCATTACCACAAAGAAGAAAGAAAGAATATATCCACTTCACATTAACCACAAATGTTAACTCACTAAGATAAGGGACTGCAGACCTTAAAGCAAACTACAAAGAACAAGTCAGCAATAAAGTGCAACAAAACAAAACAACAAAAACAAAGTAACATATATACCCAGTAAGCTACCAGGTGCAAGACAAAGTAAAATAGTAAGGCATAAGATATAAGAGTATAAGGTAAGGTATAAGGTATTATAAGGAATAAGGTATAGAAAATAAAACAGAGTAAATAGTTGCTCACCCCTACATTGTCTGAAGGAGTGGGAGGAGACAGGGCATCTGGTTGGTTACCCCTGCAATGATGATGGAACTTCTCTCCCCAGTTTTTGCTCACGTCCAATCTCTTTTTATACTTTTTTTCCTTAGCCAGTTTGAGTGACTATAGTCAATAATAATTTTGGGTGTGATAGACAGATGACATAGGCCTAAGGGCTGGCTCCCTGTGTCCCCATAGGATGTTAGGAAGAAAGGCCACATTATTTCCCTAACACTCCATTCATCCTACCAGTCTGTCTTGAACACTTTTGGGAAGCTACTGGGGTCTCTTTTTCCCATCTTGTGTAACTTGTTATCCTCTGACAATGGTTTCTGGGAACATCCCCTCCAGGTGTTTAGGTGTTTCCCATAACCCATCAGGATGGTCATCATGACCTTGAGTGGGTTTTTCACCCCGTATCTAATATCATGGCCAGTCCATGGAGGAAGCCCTCTGAAAACTGCAGAATTCATATTTATTTTCTTTTTCCTTTCACTTTACTAAATAGCCTCTCCAGCATTTATATTAATCTAATAATGTTAGAAGTGAGAGCACTGGAATGGATCATCTGACAAGAAACAGTAAGAGTCATGCTGGTTTATTGTCTCAGACAATAAATCTATTTTTTTAATCTGTCTTTTACTTCCTATTTTTTTAGAGGTGGTATGATCTTGATTGAGTTACTGTTTATGTCTCTTTACTAATGTAGTTTTTCAGTTCTTACTTAGGCAATCCACAATTCAAGAGGAATATTTGTCTTATGATTTATCATTGTCAAACAAACAGAAGCCGGTGCTTGAAAAGGGATAACAGAATAAAGTTATATTTTTAACCAAATAATTAGAAGTAGCATATCTACTTCAAACTGCTTTGTAACTGTACAAAAACATAAAAAAAACCAACACACGAGTAAAACAAAAAATGGAAAGGGAAAGAATGTTGGCGTGACCAGGGTCAGCTAATGTTTAGGAAGTTACTGAAGGCAAAGAATAATTACAATACTCTTCAAGTAATGTTAATAAAAAGTTAGGAAGACTCAAATGTGTACAGGGAATGAAACCACTATTCCTTTTTTTCAAGGATGCAAAAGAAATTATCACAATCATACAATGGTTCAGTTTGGAAGGGACCTTAAAGATCATCTAGGTCCAACCACTCTGACATGGACAGGGACACACTTTCCACTAGATCAGGTTTCTCAAATATTTGAGTGAAAACATTAAGTGTGTACTGGAGATAGAAATCTGTCATTTTTATCTGATCTTTTCTTATACAAAATTCCGCAATCATTCCCATGGAGCGATAAATCATATGATCTACCTAATATGATGTTATAGTTTCAAAATATTTCAGGGAATTTTTTTTTCTGTCCCTTACCAATACAATACCATGGTTTGGGTGTTGGAGGCCAGGAGAGATGGCTTGTGGAAGCCCAACCAGACCATGACCTGCTCCCTGAGCCAGCTAAGTGTCTAAAGGCTAAACAAAGGGGATGGCTAATAGCTTTGCATTCCAACAGGATGGGCGGGAAGAGGATTGGGGGAAGAGGGGAGAGAGAGAGAGGTTTCCAGTTGTTTTGCCACTTCTCTTCTCTGGCTGCTGGATGTGCCAGCCACTATTTGCTGGGCTGGTGGAAGCCCTTGGAGGGAGATCCCCTGGATGGCCCCCCACTCTATGAGCTCTGTGCCATTCTTTGGAGAGAACAGGTGCCACTACCTGGATTTGCTACAGACTCCTTGAGGGCTGACACCAGCTGCAGAGTTGCTAACACCCACATCTCCTGCAGTGCTTTCGGTCAAAGGATAAGGATGGGGAGAGGGTCTTTACACTGCCCATGGGAAAGGTTTCGGTCTGTTTCTGTGGCCATCATTGAGAGTTTTCAGAACCAGCACCTCTCTCTACCCTCCATCTTTGCCTCACCAGAGCCTGTGAGTCACCACAGCCTCTGCCTCCTGAGGCGTGACATGACCTCCTGCTGTCTGTAAATATAACTGCACTGTAAGGGCAGAGATAGGACTTGATTTGCTTGAAAGTTTTGGTTACAGTGTTGCTGCTTATTCTGTTCAGTTCTTTTACTTTTAGCTATACAGATATATATTTGTAATAAGGAACTGGTATCCTTTTTCTCTGCACTTTTTGATTAAAGTTGCTTAATTTGAAAGGTTGTGGTGCTTTTTCAGGAGACGCCCCCCTTCCTAGTCTGGAAGGGTTCCTCACTTTCCTTAACAGACACCTTGGATTTCTTTTAAACTGAGACACATGATTATAATTTTTCTTCTGTTAACATAGGAACTGAAATATGAAAATTAAAGAAAATGTTAACAGACTCAAAATGCTGTGGAGTTTGCTGGGCATTGTTTGTTTTGTTTTTTTGTTTCAAAAAAAGAATTCCAGCTATTGTATCACTCTGTGGGATATATTTTTTTAATCTATATAATAACTGATGAATTCAGCAGAATCCAAAAGAAAAGTCTGACCTACTGTATAATAGTCATACCACAAAGAAGGTGCTGTTCCAAACTAAAATAAAAAAATAAATTGAAAAAGGGAGAGAAGCTAAAAAAAAATTGTTTGATTAAGAAATATTTGGGAAAAAAAGTGTCTCTTTTGACCTTGAAAAGCAAATTTGATCAATGACACAGTCAAAACATTCTATCCTGATAAAAGAAAGTGAACTTATTGTGCCAGCTGTATTTTTCAGCAATTAGATATCCATATCCCTTAAAAAAGGAGGGCAAACCATAACATATACAGCATAAATGCTAATAATGGTACAATAATGGATTATCTAATGCTATTAATAGCACTACACTGCTAATGTCATGATAATAAGGTTAGCATACTGTACTTGATCCTAGACAACAGAATATTTCAGCCTTTTTAAGCAATTGAATGTTATGAATCAGTACCTCTATTCAACCTAATGCAAAAAAAATGCAACGTAATTCTCTTTGATTTGTCACATGCTTTTTTTTTCCCTTTAAATCTATCTTTTTGGAGAAGTTTGGAATGTGCCTCACTGGAGATATTCAAGAAACCTCTGGATGCAACCCTGTGCCATTAGCTCTAGAATGACCCTGCTTGAGCAGGGGAGTTGGACTGGGTGACCTACTGTGGTCCCTTCCAACCTGATCGATTCTGTAATTCTGTAACTCCTCAGCTCTGCTGTCAATATGTCAAATATGCTTGTGCTATGCTGCACAGTTCTTCAAATAAAAGTGACATTTTACCTATTTTTGATGCTGCCTTCCTACTTATATGTCCTTACGTCTTTATCACCATTCTGCACAAAAATTATAAAATTAAATTGGAACAAAAAAACCTCACAAAGCTCTTCCAATGTCTCCAACATGGCCAGAAAATGTACCTACACAATACCAGTAAATGTTTTCCTACACCTCAGTACCCAGCAGTTGTCAAGAATTTAAGTCTGCTCACCATTTACGCCTTAGCATAACAATGTGAAAGGCACATGTTCCACATGAGATTTGTTGGTTGATCCCCAATTAGCCTGCTCAGGTTCTACATGTACTTCTAGGAAGTCAATAAAAATATATGTGAGTTATCCTAAACAAATGCCAATCAGTTTGTGAAGGCAGCTATCTCCCAAAACAGTATAGCTCTGCACTACACCAGTAGAGGATGTTTCAGTCTTTAATGTTGAGAACTTCAAAAATAGTTCCCATACCTATCTTTCTAAGGAGATCTGAGAAGAACAACCATCACACTATAGCATATAAGACTTAAGTTTGACTACATGCAAGAAGTGTTCATGAAGTCACCTGATGAAATACACAAGAAGTTAATTTTCCACATAGGATGATAAAATTTGCCACCATATAAATATGCTTCAGACAAGATGGTTTTAGACCTGAGGAGCCAGCTGTGGGGTTGCAGTTGCTTTTATTTCAGCTGTAAAGGCAGCATAAGTACCCATGTGATTTTATTTTTGGACAACACAGTAGAACATCTATCCATCTACATCTTCTGAATCTTTAGCAAATAAGTCAAGAAAGGTTTTAAACCCTCTCTGAGCTGGAAAGGACTGTTTGTTTTTCTCTTGTCATTTGTCATTAAGCAGTTTATGGACAAATAAAAAGAATATGATCCTACTTCATTAAGTTATCAAATAACTATTTACTGTGTTTTTTAATGAGAGTTTTTTAATAACAATCCTATTCTTGTCTAAGGAACCAAAAGTTATGCTTAAGGAACTCCTGGAGGGCTTCAGTCAACACCTTCTCACGGAGAATCAAATCTTTTTAGCCTTTCTGCTGCCAATAGGCACTTACAAGAACTGCCAAAATTAAGAGCTGGTCATGTCCTAGAAGGGTCTCTGTTCTTCTTTCTATACAGGACACAAGATGAAAGGTTTCTACCTCCAACAGAAAGGGTACAAAGCCTCAGAGTACTACTGTATTGCTAACAAATCTGATACATGAAATGACAGCACCAAATGGACAGAATCTTTACTCCATAGTTACATAGACTTCACTTGTTCTGTCATATAAGATTTCTGAATGTGGCTATGTGATGCTATCTGCAATCAGAGAAAAGAAAAAAGTGTCTCTTCAGACTTGGATTCTGTCATTAAGTTCAGAATAGAACTACCTTTGACAAAGTGCCACCTACCAGATTCACAAGACCTTCTCAGAATGAGCTCATATACATTTCTTAGCATTACAAACATGAAATCAACAGACATGAAATCAACAGACATGAAATCAAAAGCTTCAGCAGCTCCATGCTCCAAAAACAAAAGCCTTGTCATCTTGAGGTGAAAGACAATATGCTCCATGGCATAAAATACAACTTAAAAATAAATCATTGGTACAAGTCTCCAATATTCAATCCATTTGCAACTGTCCAGTGCTGCAGCAAAACAACAAAAAGATTTGGTCTGAAAGGTTTGATAATGTAATCATCCACACAGTATATAAAGCAAATAATGTATCTGAGATTCACTAATCTATTTTCCTGACTTCAATAGCCCTTGAATCAAACTAAACATTCTATGTTGTTCACTGTAGTTTTGAAAGTCAGCCTTTAGAAAACATAATCCAACTAGTCATATAAAGCTTTGATTCCTAAAGCCATAAACCACACTAAATTTTATGAAAAGTCTGCTGGGTTTTTGCAGTATGGAAATGGATTTTCCTGCTGTGTGTTAAAGGTGATAAATTGACAGGTGTTAAGTGTATGTATGGAAGTTGCGAGAAAAAAACCCCACACTATCATGAAAAACCAACGCAATAATCGCATTAACTATACCATTGGCTTAAGTATTTCTTAAGTATGGCCATTTTAAAAGCTAATACTGATTTTTTTTCCAAGAAGCCTAAATATGAGATGCCCAAATGCCATTAAATATCAGTTTAAACTCTTTTGAAACAGACACTGAACAATTACTTGTTTGAAATACTCATTCTCTACTGAACATGTTCAAGTCAGAAATAGGAATACATTCTTCTTCTCAGAGGCCCTACTAAGTGCCCTCAATTCCATATCATCATGTGAAAACATTCATGAGAAGCAGTGATGGCCCTTAGGCAAAAGTGGGGGGAGCAGCTGCATGGTAGCTCACCTTCAGTATCATGATGCAAAACTTACACAGCACTTGCTGATAGAGGTCCATGGAAGCAGATGCAGTTGCACCCAAGGGCAGCACTGAGGAGCTAGCTCAGTATTTTTCAGAGAGCACAAGCTGATAGTAAATATTTTTAATATTAACATTTTCTTTTGCCTAAATATCTATACTACAAGGTAGTAATATTAATATTTTAATTTAGTCTTAAAAAAGTAATTTTTACACACCTGGCAATTTACGCAGAGAAAATATCATTTAATTTGCAAAAAAAGAGCTTTCTCTAACCTTTTATCCTACTATTACTTGTTAATATTCCTGAAGGCTGGAACAACTAAAACAATTTGCAAGACAGCCACAGTGCTACAACAAAACCAGTCCTTCATCACAATAAGAACAATTTCAGAGTATTAAAATAAACTTAGAATGAAGAGGTGGTAAAGCTTAGAGTTCAAACAAAAAGGCAGTGACTGCTTTGTATCCATACAAACACCCTCATATGAATTGTAATTTTTGCTTTGAGCTGTTTGTGCCAACAAAGAATTTCTAACTGAAACACAATGAGAGAGAAGGAGTAGCTGCTTACTCAGGAGCTGTTGAAGTAATTGTCTTGGATGATTCTGCAATTTGTCATATCATTGCAGCCTTCACATTGTCTAGCGAGACTATTTACAACACATACCACTCAGAACAAAACCAAATAAAACTAAGACACTGTGATCCAAGGTTTTGGTCCTTATTTTTGCTAGAAGAAAATAAATTAAACAACAAAACATGCCAACACAACTTCAGGAATACTTTTAAATGATGGAAAGGTTGATATCCAATTCAGATGTTGTTGAAGCTGTTCCAGATGCATAAAATTAGTAATAGATAGATAGATTGATTGATTGATTAAATACCTGTGGGCATCTGAACTGCACCATAGTCAACTATTTGGAATTCTCAAGACAGAAAGGAAAATGTTATGACATAATGTTTTCATTAGGGAAAACACAAAGACATGTCTAGCATTAACAATATTATCTTCAGAAATGTAAGCAGAGGAAACCAAAACTGGCCTATTTTCCTCATCTTGGCTCGGCTTCATGAATGAAGATTTGGGAAGGTCTCTACCCATGTGGGTGTGTCCTTCAAGCTTGTGCAGTGGATTTTTTAGGTGAAGCACAGCGTGTGTGAAACTGGCCCCACCCTTTAACATCTAAGGTTCATCTGCCACAGCTGAGTGAGCTTGGACGCTGACAGTGAAGTCCTCAGGACTAGAACCTACAGCCTCCGGTTTTCACAGGAGGTCTCCCACCCAAGTACTAACCGGACCTGACCCTGATTAGCTTCCGAGATCTGACAGGATCAGGTGTCAGGGTGTCATTCCTCTGCTTTAAAAATATTATTTTAAAGATATATATCCCTGATATTTTGAAAGAGTGCACCTGGGGGGCGAGGATGTTAGGCTGAATTCTTCTACCACTTTAAAACCTGCTTAGAGGATGAGAGAAAGTTCAATATCCAATATAGCTACAACAACTGAAAGTATTCAAATATTCTTGAATTAAAGAGAACTTTTATTTCTGCTAATGGAAAAGCTATATTCTAATCATATATTGCCAAAATTTGTGACATCTATAAATTATGGATATACCAATCAGGATATAATTAATATAAATGTGTCATAAATCCAAATACAAGCATACTAAAATTATGTTGCTAACAATAGCATGCATTTTGAAACAGTGTGATAGCATAGCCAGCCAAAATTTTAGTAAAATACGTGAGCAAAAGGGGCAAAGGCAGGTGGATGTAGTTGCAGGTAGGAGGCACGTAAGTATACAAAGTTGTCAGACAAAAACTGGATAAGCAAAGGGAGTGCAAATAGGCAGAAATCTTGCTGAACATTCTGGAAGAATGATTGGCCAGACAGAAGCAAACCAAATGAGCAAATAAGCAGACTCCCCTTTTGGAGAGGAGCAGTGGTATGAAAACCTCTGTCAAGGAGTTCTTAAGCTTGAACATTCAGGTCTCTGAAAGTAAGGAACATCAAGAATTGCAGCCATCATTACTAAACTTGACATTGTGTTGTCGAAGTTAATTTAGAATGTCTATTTTAAAGATTACTTATTTCATATGTAGCAATGACAATAACTTTTGTGTAAGCATGAGCAGGTAATGAGCAAGAAGTATATTGTTCACCAGAGAAGTTAGTAAAATTGAGTTTTAAGGCTTAAAACTGGCATGATTTTTCAATCTGCAGATGCTCCTGTGCCAGAGATCTCTAATTCTCTGATACAGACATCTATTTAGTTGTAACACAACATTCACCTCATTGCTACTCAAATTACTCAATTTATCATACAAGCACCACAAACTTATGGCAGATTGGCTCAATTTGAAATATTCCCCAAAATGTAACATTTATAGAATTAGAGATTGTTGGGCTTTTTCATTTCACACATGCTCCTTCTTGCTTTTTAGTTTAAATAAAGTTTGTTCTACATATATTCACATTTTCTATAATAAAGCAATTGATATATAACAAGAAAAGTTGTGCAAAAAAATTGTTCCAGGATTTTCACCATTTGCCTTACATCTTCAAAAACCATTGCACAGTAAAAGTCTAACCACAGCTTCTTCTGTATTAAGCTGTCTCAGTTTAAAAGAAACCAAGATGTCTATTAAGGAAAATAAGGAACACTTTTGGATTAGTAAGGGCCCTCTCCCCAGAAACCATCACAAGCTTTCAAATTAAGAGACTTTAATCAGAAAGTGTAGAGAAAAAGAATAACAGTTCTTTGCTACAAATATATTTATGTATAACCAAAAAGAGAACAGACCAAGCAGCAACACCGTAACCAAAACTTTCAAACAAATCAAGTCCTATCTCTGTCCCTTCGGTGCAGTTATATTTACAGACTGCAGGAGGCGATGCTGTGCCTTAGGCGGCAGGGGCTTCAGTGACTCACTTATGGGCTCCAGAGAGGCAAAGAAAGGGGCAGGGAGAGGTGTTGCTTCCAAAGTTCTGTCCAAAAATGTTGGGGGGATGTCAGCAACTCCTCTGCAGATGGTGTCGGCCCCTTGAGGAGACTGCAGCAAACCCAGGCAGCAGTGACTGTTCTCTCAGAACAGCACAGGGCCTGTGGAATCAGGAGGTGGGCCAGGAAACACCCTCCAAGTGCTTCCACCAGCCCAGCTAAAAGGCAGCTAGCACCCAAGCAGCCAGAGAAGTGTGCTCAGCACCAGGAAAAACGTCTTTCTCCCCACCTCCCTCCAGTCCTCTCCACAGCCATCACGTTGGAATGCAAAGTTATTAGCTATCCCTTTGCTTAGGCTTTAGACAATTAGCTGACTCAGGGAGCAAGTAGTGGGGGCTGGTCTTCAACAAGACATCCCATCCTGGCCTCCAACTCCCAAACCACTGTGTTAGTAAGAGACAGAAAAAAAATTCCATGAAAGATTTTGAAACCATAACATAAGTTTACTAAGTGCTAGACTCTTCCAGTAAAAGCAAACTAGGTTGTCACTAAATTTAAACAGAAAACCAAAGCTTTCCTAATAGAAGAGACAGAAGCCTGGTCATGAAAATCATCATGCAGAGACAAAAGCATTACTCATCATTTGTGGTGGGGCACCCCCTTTCTTTCCCTGTCTCTGCATGTCAAGCCAAACTTTAAGAGAAATCAGAGTTCTGCTTTTAAGAATGACAGATTGTGTTGGCTTTCAAATGTGTTTGGGATGGTGGTTCTTTTTGTCATTCACATTTTGCAAAAATTTACATTTAATTTTTTTGATTTGGTAGTTCATTATACGATTTCACCATCACTCTGCAAAAATGGGGATGAATTCAGCAAAGTGAAAGACAGTCTAAAAAAACAGGCTTATTTTATGTCTCAGACTGCCTTTTTGCCCAGAACTGCTTTGATATTATTGCCTTAAAATGCATAATGCCTCGAGGCTTATGTTGTCTGAAGAATTTTGTCACAAAATTAAGTTTATAACCTCAATAGAAAAATCCCATCAGACTCAGAAATGTAGTATTTATAACTTTAAGAAATTGTACTGATTCATTAAGCATTTCCAAAAGTTATTTTCTTCTGATTGCAGTGCTACTGATTGCATTTGTAATGTACTCCTCTTACCTCGTATTGCAAAGTATATACTTCTACTCCTGTAACTTTTTAGCAAATGTTACATCATTTTATTTCAGAATTTTATCACAGAATATGCTGAGTTGGAAGGGGCCCACAAGATCATCAAGTCCAACCTCTGTCCCTGCACAGAACCATCCCCAGGAATCACATCATGTGCCTGCGAGTATTATCCAAATGCTTCTTGAACTCTGTCAAATTTGGTGTTGCAACCTCTTCCCTGGGGAGCCTGTTCCAGTGCCCAACCACACTCTCAGTGAGGAACCTTTTTTGTAACATCCAATCTAAACCTCTGCTGTCACAACTTCAGGCCATTCCCTTGAGTTCTGTTCCTGGTTGCCAAAGAGAAGAGATCAGTGCCTGCCCCTCCTCTTCCCCTCACAAGGAAGTTGAAGACTGCAATGAGGTCTCCCCTCAGTCTCCTCTCCTCCAGGCTGGACAGATCGTGTGACCTCAGCCACTCCTCAAAACTGTTCACCATCTTTGCTGTTCTCATTTGGACACTCTCTAATGGCTTAATATCTTTATTATATCATGGTTCCCATAAACAAATAAGAGTTATGGTGAGGCCATCTCAGTGCAGAGCAGAGAGGGACAATCCCCTCCCTTGACCAGCTGGCAATGCTTTGCCTGATGCCCCCCAGGACACAGTTGGCCCTCCTGGCTGCCAGAGCACTGCTGACTCATATCAACTTGCTGTTGACCAGGACCCCCAGGGCTCTTTCTGCAGCACTGCTTTCCAGTATCCCATTCCCCAGTCTGTACATATATATCTGTTAGCAATATGATAAAATCTATTGGAAAACACCATTCCAACTACATCAGATTTGCAATGAATTTGAAGCCCTGTTCTCAAATGCTTTATTTCAGATATGAAGTATTAAGCTTCCAGTGATTTCAACAACACATACCTAAGTTAATACACCTCAAACGTACTTCAAATAGTTAAAAAATCATGACTTGCACAGTATAAAAGAATATCATAAATTTCTGTTGCAAGCATGATGCCAGTTGTTCTAGGTTCAGAGATGCAGGTGAATAAAACTGTTTCACTAAACGCTCTCTTTCTACTTTGCTTTTTACTCATGCTTCAATATGGCTGTGATTCCTACTATGGTCTTCAATGCAATTACCTCTCAAACAGAAACCACAATTAGATTTTACGTTTCCTACAGGTAACACTCAGGAAAATTATTATATATTGAACTCAGATCGGCTACATACCTTTCTGCTGAATTCAAAAGATCTTAGAACTCAGCAGGGAGAATGTCAATTATTTCAAAAGAAACCTGTGTGTTGCATAAACTGTAAATTTAAATGCATGGCAAATATGAATCTACATCCTTTCTCTAGAGGCTGAGGCTCAGGCAGTATCCTCATGTGACATTAATGTTTCTGTCCTTCAAAAACCTTGCCAATATCTTCCGGCAAAAAGGAGGAAATGAAGATATAATAATAATAATAATAATAATTTTTCTTTTTAATAGCAAATGTATTTGTATTGTGGAGAAAAAATAAGCCTTATTAAACATCATAAAGGAAAAAGAAACTCTCCAACTCATCTTAAAGGCAATAACTCTAAGCAACTGAATGTTGAAATGTGGTTTTACCTTCACACACTATTAAGTCTAACTAAATTTACTGAAGTGTTTTTCTGCTCTGGGCCCCTAGGAAGATTTTTATCAGTATCTGCATTTCCTGTTAGCTGTCTGTTACAGTTACCAATGTTAGATATTTTGAATGTACACTGAACAAACAAAGAGTTCCTGCAGCTTTTTAATCTTTCCAACCAAGATACTAAGGTCTTTTAACTGTCTTTTAAGGATATTTTTAATGCCTAAAAGGTTTTCTATGGAAAAACGCCAAGCAAAGCAAAAACCAAAGAAACAAACAAAATATTATAATAGAATAAAGGTAGGTGAAAATGAATTCCTAGCAGTTAAGGTATGAAACAATTTCTTCAGTTTCATAGTTTTTAAAGTGCAGTTACTTCAGAAAAAATAGTTGGATTAGTGTCTCAACAGAAGAATATGATTAACACTGAAGACAGCCACTGATCAAGAGTTTTGTACAATCCATTTTACAAGTCATTTACCAGATGTGACCATTCATCCCCTTAGTATAAAAGATGGAAACTTTACTGTTTAGCTCTGATTTTCTCTGAAAATAGCACTCTTGCTCAGTATTGAACTAAGTTTTTTCTAAAAGAGCATTTTACAGCAGGAAGGCAATAAAAAACAAGAATCTACTGCTTATTTTGACACACAATACACCTACCTGTCAGTAACACCTTTATCAAAGTCTGAAAGCACATGCAATATGAGCAATTAAAGAAAGTTTTAATTGTGATTCAGTTTTGCCTATTCATCTCATAAGAAGTTTGTACAGAAAAGTATATAACACAGAAGTTAATCGTCCTTTTCAATGTATCCAAAAAGGGAAGATATTATTACTGTAAACACTTGAAGGGTTCACAGGTTGAATCTTCATAAATATTTCTGTTTTCTCTAACTTACAGAAGTACTTGATTGGACTTCATAGAATAGAGGAAATGGCCTCAAGTTCTGTCAAGGGATGTTCAGTTTGGATATTAGGAAAAAAAAATCTTCACTGGTTAAGAATTGAAATGGACTCCGAGGGAAGTGGTAGAGTCACCATCCCTGGAAGTGTTCAAAAAACTAGTAGACATGGCACTTCACAACATGGTTTAGTGAGCATGATAGTATTTGGTCCAAAGATGGACTTAGTGATCTTGAAGACCTTTTCCACCCTTAATAATTATATGATTTCAAGCAATTTTACAGTCAGGAAAAAAAAAATAAAAGCTCCTGGGCTAGGCCTGGGAGATGCACAATCAGTTCAAAGACCCACGAGTTCAAAATTCCTTGCTGGTAGTATCACCATCACTTCAGACATCACTAAATACTGTGAAAAAGCCAAGGAAGCAATTCTGAATGTTACTAGAGTCCAATAGGGTAAAATAGCATTATTCTACTCAGGAAGAAATAGTTAACACACAAAAGCAGACAGACTACAAAGTTGTCAGATGTTTAGATATAAGACAGTCTAGTAGAGATATGTAGGGGTAGGGTAACTGTCAAAATGAGTTTAACTCAGAACCGTCCTGAGATAAGGTCAAGGCAGCTCCACCTAACAAAGAATACAATTAATTCAACAGTACCGATAGGCTGCATTGTTGTTCAGTTGTAAAATAGGCAAGAAATTAGATACAAGATCCAGGTGTTACCTGTCCACAAAAGCTGCCCTAGTAGCTCATTTGGCTGAGACAGTATCAAAAGTCAGAGTTTTCTTCTGGCTACCTCCCCAAAAAGGGCTGGAAAGCATTTGAAGATATTAGCATAGAGATCATTAAAGTATATCACCCAAGAATGACAAGTCTTGTCCATCATTAACAGAAGTTCAGGTAGACATTTAACATCATTAAATAACTCTGTAATTCCCCTATATTACTTTGAATGCACACTCCTAATAATACAGACTATACCTACAGAAATAACTGCTGGATTTTAGAGACTTTCTAGGGACACATAAACTCTGCCTTTATCAAAGTACAATACTCAAGAAATTGTAGCCTATTATGTTAGATTATGTTATAAAAGCCCATCTGCACACCTACAAAGGAGCCCTGGCTGCTCTCTAGTCCCATCAGGCCATATCAGGCCCATCTCCAGAAGATTAAAGGTGCCTGGAAGCCAATATATCTCCAGAGAAAGAGATATCCTGTCGAGACCCTTCTCAGGGCTGTGACGGAAGACCCTTAGCCCCATCGTTCAGGTGTGAAACCCAACGTGATGCGTGAAGCATGAAGTGTCCTGCCAGCTGAAGGTGTGTTGCTACCTAGAGGAATGAGATACATTAAAATATGATTGGAGATGAAACCAAAGGCAGGAAAAGGGACAGATTTTGGCAATTTTGGGAGTAATAAGTGTGTGGAAAATAGAGGGATAAGGGACAAAAAGGGCTGGTTGCTTGTAAATAAATAATGCGATTATCACTGCATTTGTCTAGCCACATTCTGCACTTGAACAGCTCTATCTGGTCAAAATTCTTATTGACATTCTATTTCTCTTCCTGGGTGAGGGATATATCTGTGTGCACGTGTGTACTGGAGGGTCTGAGGGCAGAGCTGGAGTCAGACCACAGGCTGAAGGGTGCATGTCAGCAACTCCAGAGACTGGAACAAGAAAGTTTTAATACCAAAAAAATGGGGCTTTCCAGGACATAAGGGCCTCTAAATGTATAGCACCAGCAACACTAACAATGGGATGTCTGGGTGCCACCAGTTGAACTGAGAACACAGGATGATTGTCTTGCATGCCAACTGGAGACAAGAATGAGTGAGATCAAGTGCCAGCCAAGGGATGGGACCAATGGTCAGAGCTCCACAAGCCCATGTTGCTAGCAAACTGCAGTAAGTGTAAGCGGACCAGCTGGCAGGTATGTGATACAGCCTGGGGGCCAAGGAGGGGCACATGTCTTTAAGGTCAAAAGTATGAGAGGAAATGCCTATCAGGGGGCACAAGGAGAGCCCTAGACAGCTGCCAGTGAGACCTGTTGGTGTCTATGTCATTCTAGGGTCGAAACTACAGGACAGTTGACTACTGAAGATGAAATGAGATCCAGTCAGCTTTGGCAAGGTGTGATCATGTGTGTATGTCTGAGTTATTTTGTAGCAGCAGAGTGGAGCTGCAGTTCCAAGCCCTCATATATCCAGGTACCAGCCAATATGGAGACTGACTGTCCAAAGTCAGCTGCCGGTAGGATGAGAGTTGTACATGAATTCTCAGTAGCAGATCTTTACCCTGCTCATCCAGAGACAGGAGAAGGATGAGACTGTTGCCTGCATTGATGTGAATGCTGTGGGTGTGTCCAATCAATGGAGCTAGCCATAGCTCTGTATGCATGCATAAACGTGATCTGTACATGTATTCTGCCTGTGTGTGCCTGCTGAGAATACAGTTTCAGTCTCCTGCTGGTTGGGCCTGTAAAATGGAGTTGTGTAGCAGTTTTGCCTCTCTTGGTCTGTCAGATCCAGTGCAATGTATTTTCCCCTCACATTTTCAAAACTACGTAAGTGCAGTCGAGTCATAAGTCAACTTTTCATTCACTGGAAAAACAAAAAATGAACAACCAACCAAACAAAAACAAAACACAATCAACCACAAACAAAAAATTGCATATAAATTTCCAAATTGTGGACATTTACTTTTTTGGGGGAAAAAGGGAAAAAAACCCCATAACACCATAAAAAAACGCCAAACCAGAGAGTAAGTGATAGTCTTCATCTGAAGGCATCCTCTTATTAAACAAGGAATCAGGAATGCTGATGATATATTTGCTTCAGAAGCATTTCCTCAGCCACTGTGAATCATTCAATAAAATCTTAAAAACTAATCTGCAGGGAAAGGTGATTCATATATATATATATATATATCTTCCTAATCTTTATTTAAAATTTCCTTGAAACATTAGTCTCAGTGAGGTGATATTTTAATATGTTTATGACCTTTCAGTGCAAGAAACTTGATTAATTTATCTTGATAGGGCAAAATAAGTGATTTCATAGGACAAAGTCTGTCTTATGGAACAAGGACCATACCAGTAGCACTGATCACCTAATGTAATGTATTCTGCTTAATTTATCAGTAAATTCATAGCATCACAGAATCATTGAAGTTGGAAAAAAACCTCTGGAAATTGCCTAATATTGCCCTCCAGCTCAAGACAGGGGCCAATAGAATAGGTTGCCTAAGAATGTGACCAAACAGCTTCAAATATCTCTAAAGACAGAGACTCCACAAAGTAGTGGGCAACCCGGTCTGGTGATTGACAACCTGATAGGAAAAGTCTTTTTCTTATGCTTGAAAGGAACTCCTCGTGTTTCAGTTTGTCTGCATTGCCTCTTGTCCTTCAACTGCGCACCACTGAGAAGAAGCTATCTCTGTCTGTTACTCTCCCCCACCACATGCTTAAACAAATAGATAAAATCTCTTTGAGTCTTCTCTTCTGTAGGCTACACAGTACCGGCTCTCAGCCTCTCTTCATAAGACAGGTATGTCCTTCTATAATCTTTGTGGCCCTCTACTATACTTACTCTGTTAAGTCCATGCTGCTCTTGTAGTAGGAGACCTAGAACTGTACGTAGCACTCCAGGTATGTCTCACCAATGCTGAAGGGAAGGATTACCTCCCTTGTGTTGTTAGCCTTGCTCCTCCTAAGGCAGCACAGTATACTATTGGCCTTCTTTTCTGCAAGGGCACACTGCTGCCTTATAGTCAACTTGACCCTTATAGTCAAAGTATGCTCAGGTTCTGTTTTGCAAAGCCACTTTCCTGCTACTTGGTCCCTAGCCCATACTGGTGTCTGGTGTTGGTTTTTCCCCAGTTCATATCCCTTTGCAAACCTTCAGGAGACTCCTGTTGACCCGTTTCCACAGCCTGCTGAGCCCCATCAGCGTGGCAGCATTTTGCATGTTAACCACTCTTCCAATATTTGAATCTTATGCAAGCTTGCTGAGGATTTGCTCTACCTTATTATCTATATTCTTATTGAAAATGTTAAATAGTAATGGCCTCACTATTGAACCCTGGGGAACACCACTAGTGCATGACTGGCCTCTACTGATCACAGCCTTCAGTTAGTTTTCATTTTACCTCGCTGTCTGTTTATCTAATCTGTATTTCATCAGTTTGTCAATGAGGATGTTGTCAGAGACACTTCACTAAAGTCAAGATAAATGACATCCACTGTTTTTTTCCTGTCCACCAAGCAAGTAATTTTGTTATATAAGACATGATTTCATGTTCAGACATGATTTCTCCTTTGTAAATCTAAGCTGACAAGTCCCAGTCACCCTTCTGCTGTTTGGAATACCTTGGCCTTTTCCATATCCTTTCTCTTCAATTCCCCTACCTCATTTAACAGCGTGCCCAAATTTTCCATAGACTTTTTTTCTGCCACATGTAAAATTTCTTCTTGTTGTTCTTCATGTCCGTTGACATATTTATCTGCAGATAGGGTTTGGATTTCCTAAACCTGTCCGTTGACATATTTATCTGCAGATAGGGTTTGGATTTCCTAAACCTATCTCTGCACATTCAGACAGTGTCCATACTACTCATCTTCTGTGCCCAAATTGTTCTTCCCTCTCTTCTATGCTTTCATCTGATGTTTGAGTCCTGTCAGAAGCACCCATGTAAAACTCCTGACACTATTTCTTGATTATAAATTATTACCTCCTAACATACTAAATGCAAACTGGAAAAAGAAAAAAAAACACCAAAATGAAACCCATGTTATAGTTATTGACAATTAATGCAGTCACAGAAAACTTGTATATCAGCTATAGTGTATGAAAATTAATTACATTTAAAAAGGAACTTTCTGCCTTTTTTTTTTTTCACTCTCTTTGTAAAACAGTGCCTGCACCTGACAAATTAGTGTTCTTGGCCCGCATTCTCAGCTGGTATTTTTTCACACAGCTCCACTGAAGACAAAGCAAGTACTCTCATTTTTACTTCCTGAAAATAGAGCTCATTAGAATCTTTTTTTACAGTTACTCATTAAATTTGAATGCAAATGATTTCTTTCCTGTTAACAGATTAAGCATCTCTAAGATATTGTAAATTCTTACCTGGTATACTCGAAAGTCTATGTATCATATTTGTTTAGTAGTTACTGTCTCAGAAAACTAATTTTCTGAAAGATTCTCCCTCATTTCAGTGTAAACAGGTGAAGGACTAAAGAAACCAGGACAAATATTGCCTCCTTCTCTCCCCTCGCCACTGTATCCATACAATGAGTAGCTGAATAAAGTTTGTGTGTCAGTAAATGCTTGCTAGACTAAATCATATTCTTTCATTGAAATGTTGAGCAGAGAAAGGCAATCTAAAGAACAATCAGCACTTGATAGTTCTTATACTTTTAAAACCCCCCACTTTTAATCCATAGAGATGAGGAAAACCACATCTCTTACAAAAGGTATAAGAAGATATAATTGTGTCAACACAGAGCAGGCAAAGATGAAGCAACTAACTAGCTAAGTCTCATGGGGCTTTAAATATTTTTAGTGTGTGGTAAAAGATTAATTCTTACAGCTATTCATCACAGTAATAAAATAAAATTTTTTTTAAAAATAAATTTTGTTTAGAAAATATTACTGCCTCTGGTTTTCTTAGGTGAAAATGCCTCTAGTTTTACATGGGAATGCATAGGGTTGAGGAGGAGTGGAAAGGGGCAATTATAGGCTTACATTTAAAAAGGGAAAAGGAATATAGAATTATAGAAGAGGTATCCTGCTTTTAAATTTAGAAAAGCTTGTGGAAGAAATATCAGATTATCAATAAATTTTTGAAAATAAGAAACAACCAAAACTAAATTTGGATTCATTAAAGTCAAATGATATTAAAATTTTTGTGTTAGACGGTAAAATATCTGTTTAAAAGTAATAATTAGGAGACTACATATATTGTGAATTTATGTAGTGATCTTGACACCATTTGACAAGACACTCTCATATACAAATTAAGAAAAAGTAGCATAGATAGAGTGTTGGGAAACGTACATTTTCAGGCCAGTGAGCCAAGGACAGATTCACAGGTGTCAGCTTCTAAGATAAGAATGGAATCTATCTGAAGACCTTGGGCTCATGCAGAAGCGAGAGAAGAAGCCTGCTAAACTCCATGGAGGGACAATCTAAAGAGCTCTTTTTATAAAGTTAAAAATATGGTAAACAAGTCTGCTTGGATCCAGCAACTTTTTGAAATATATATTAGTTAATATATAGCTATAGCAGTGTGTTGTTGGATGGTTTGGATGGTGTGTGTAGGTTTTAGAATTGTGTGCAACTGTGTGGAAAAATAGTCCTGTGTACAACTCCTACTGTAGTTTGAAAAATTCCTATGTATGGGTAGATAAATTGAATTAATGTAAACATAGTTTGTCCCATTTTTCCACCATTCCTTAGTAGCTGTAACCCATGATGAAGAGGACTTTGAATTAACTGTCAAAAAAATAAAATTAGATGCAGTCAAAGTGCTTTATTTAACAGCTGGAGGTTGTAGCCTCCCATAAGGCCCACTGAAAGCTGTGTCTGTATGAGTTTAGGCATCATGACAATAGAGTAATTATTTTTAAGGGCCTGTAGCTCCCTTTTGTAATGTAATTCCTCAAAGAGTCTCCGTTGAGTCTCGTAATATAGTGTTTCAATTAATGATTTGGCTGGTGATATAAACACTGTACACATTAAATTTGCAGTTGATGAAAAAGGTTGTGATGATTTGAAAGCATGCTGAAGATTCGATCAGAATTCCTAATCTCTTAACATCATTTTTTTTCCCCCGAAAGAAATGGTCTTAGAGGAAGGTAAAGAGTATGAGTCAATAAAGAGAAGGCAAGATCTAACACATAAGCAGGACTAATCTTCTTGCCAAATACAGGATGAGAACAACAGTTTTTCATAAAAGATCTTTGGGTTTATAGTGGATCAAAAAATAAATACGACTCAAGTATGCCATGATGCTACAGGAAAGACAAACTTCAAACATATAAAGCAGAAATCCTACCTGTGAGACATGCAATTACTCTCTTTACCTTCCTCTGTGCTGATAAATTCAGCTTTGTGCACTGATTGTCAAGAACAACGTGGGCAGGAAGAGTTCAGTGGAGATTAATATGAAATTTGGAAAGAGGAATGAATGAGGGGTTTTTTTCAGTCAAAAGAAGGAAAGATGAGAGTGGTTATTACTATAGCTTCCAGACACACAAATATAGTTGTATTGAAGAAAGAGGAAACAATCTTTCCCTCATGTCTTTAATTAATAGAAAGTAATAAACAGGAACTATAGAAAAGAATCAAATTAGACATTAAAGCAAAATTTGAAGACAAGTGTGACAGAGTGCCCACGAATAAGGTGGCTCTCCATATTTGAAGGTTTCAAAAAATTAATCGTACAGAGGATTGATGCATATACTCTTCAGATTCCTTCTAGCCCTATTTTTGATACATTCTGAGACCATTGCAAAATATTTTCAACTGAGAGGAACACTGCAAGCAGGAAGAATGAACTGGCTATGATAACTCTAAGAAAGAAATGGCACTTAAAATTATTCATATGCTCTTGGATTTAGGGACTAATAGGAAAATCTTCAGTAACAATCTTGAAGATCACTGTCTGAAAATGAGACTATTAAAATGACCACTGTGTATTTGCTAATCTTCAAGGGTCTTCCATCATAATTTTTTACTTTGAAAAAAAATGCTGTCTTTTAATGCATACTTAAAGTATTTTTCCAGTTCTATAAATGCCATTGTGAAAGGCCCTTGTGATAGGCTCATCTCCTAGAAAATTGCATGTGGTATCTCTTGATCATCCTTAATATATTAGTTATCTACTTTTCACTTTGATACAAGCATAGAGGGACAAATGGAAAGCTTTTGTTACCACATGGTCTGAAAGTAATTCTTCTGTAGAGTATTTACCAGACTAAGCTGAGACCCAATAATAGTTGGGTTAAGGATCATAGAAAGGTTTGGATTGGAAGGGACCTTAAAGTTTGAACTCCATTGCCATGAACAGGGACACCTTTCAGTAGACCAGAAATTAAGAAAAAAGAAACAAGAATTAAAATATTTATATAGTTATCAGGAAGAAACAGAGATTAGATCATGAACAAACTTATGTCAGAAGTTTTATAAAGAAGTTTTAATTAGATGGATTTGCAAAAACAATCAAAAAAATTTCTTGCCAATAGGAGAGGCAAAAATCCCTCCAGTACAATTTTGTGTACTTCTGACAGAGGGTGGTTCAAAAATAATAATTTTATTAAAATTGTAAGATATTTTTCAGCCATACATAGATATGCATAATTTGTACTTCCTGTCTACTCAAGGATGTACACGTATACAAATGTAAAGTAGACCTTCTTTACAATAAAAGAAGTTTAAAAATACTTTTTTGTATCTATGTAGACACACACACTTTCCTGTTTTAAATTACCATGCCTATTGGCAGGTCTTATTTGATTCCTACTAGTCTGATGACAGCCTTGTTAATCAAGCAATGATGTTAGCCAAGCAGTTGTCCCCTTTTCCAGTGCCCACTCTCTTTGCTTGTTGGTTCTGGGCTAACGCTGTTTAGGTGGTTTCTTACTCATTCTGTACTTGAAAATTACATCAATTTCTTCCCCAGTTCATCCTTCACTCACTATCACACTTCAAATTAATGTCTTAAAACAATTTCTAGCTTTCTGCTAAAAACTTCAGTGAAAAGAGTACAGAAGTAATGAAGATTATGTAGAGAAAAGAGTTGAATTACTGACCTTCAATGTGACAGCAATGGTTTACAAATTCCGATTTCTTCTCCATGTTTCACAAATGGGAAGGATTACTAGAAAGTTTGGGTTTGTTTGTTGTTTTGTTTTGTTTTTCATTGCCCAAGTGAACAATTTCCATCGCAGACTGATGGCTACCTTAACCAACAGAAAGGAAATTTGTGATTTTTTTTTTTAAATTATTATAACTAACTTGCTTTATTTTATTTTCAGAGGTAAGTTAAAGCTGTTCTAAATCAACTCAATCCATCTTTCAGTCAAAATAAGATTATTTGATTATTTTTTATTAAGAATTTCACATAGCTAGTCTTTATTATTTCTGGGTATTTCTTCTAGTGTTTTGAAAAATATTCAGACGTGGAGCTCTACATTATAAATGGGCTTAATCCAAATCAATATGAAAATAGTATTTGAAAATTTCAGACTGTGTCTCATAAGTCACTCAGAGAAAATATTTTTGTACTTTCACACCCTCATTATGAATAATGCAAGGCCCAATTAGTAGGAAATTTTCTGAATTATGAATTAGGACCAAATTAAAAATGCAAAATTAGAGAAAAACAAAGACTGCTTGTTTTAAATTCCCCTTCCAGACAGGTAACCATTTTTAACTACTCTGTTATCCACGTTTGATCTATATCTTTATCTATTCTTATGGCTAATGAGGAACAAATTACTTATTAGTCATGAATGACACTAACTACCCACTCTTGCACAAAAGAAGAATATTACAATTTACATTTAAATGAGATTTGAAATGTTAATGAACATAGCCAGTATTCTAATTATCTATACAAATATATTAAATTAAGTTGAACTTTACTAGATAATTACTTCAGAATCATACTGTATGTTTGCCCAGCAGCATTAATGAAGAATAGTTCTGTATTCATAGGATAATTCCCAAAAACTGGGGGTCAAGAATGAGCAAACAATGCTACTATGTATTTAATAACATTTTATAGGAGAGAGATGGTTAACCATTATCTTACACTTACAAAAATAGCTTAAGAAAACACCTCAGAAACATTTGGTATTTTCTTTATGTACAATCTTAGATTTAATGTGTATTTCTTCCATGTCCATTTGGGTCAGTTGGGTGCAGATGGACATGGAAGCTTGGTCTCTATCTCAATTTTCAATGCTTAATTTCTCTTTGACATTTGTTGTTGTTGTTTTAGTTTAGTTGTGGTTTTAGTTTTGTGATGGTGGTGGTGGTGGTGTCAGGTTTGTTTGATTTGGTTTGGTTTGGGTTTTTTCCATAATTGTCATTTAAGCACACAATAGCAGGATACTAAAGAAATTCACAGTAATATTTTGTGCACATGATGTAAAGATGTCTTTTTTTTCTTTAGATTAAAAGGCTAAAGGAACATTTTTTTTTCTTTTCTGACCAGCCATACTGAATTTACTGCAGTCCTGTATCAATGTCAGGCGAAAACAGAAACATCATCGAGTTTTTCTTACTGAAGAAAACATTTTCATCACTTACATTAGCAAATGCAAGAAAGAAAATTGGTATTTATTCAGAAACATAATTCTGCTCAAAACAATTATCCCTCAAGTTTTTCAACTTTTACTCATTTACTGTTCTACACATAGGCAAATTGAATGATAAAAATTTTTACAACCTTTAAATAACCAGTGCCTTATTCCCTCATCTTATGTGAAAAAAAAAAAAAAAAGTTCTCCAGAGGGATTTAATTGAAACAATTCAGTAAGTAATGTAGTAGGACTGTAGTAAAATGACATCTTAAGCTTTGCATTATAGTTCAAAAGGTGCTTAGAAATACCTTAATTTTCAATAACATGGACACACAAACTTGGTTACAAAGACAGCAAAGAGTAAAGAGATTTAATATTTGTATTATACAACATTAGTGAAAGTACTCATTATTATATTACCAATCTATGTTATTTGATATATTCTAAATTATATAAAATTTGCATTAAAAATAAATTAGTTTGAATCACTTTCTGTTCTGATATTGAAGTGATTTTCACAACTTTGACACTTCTTTCTGGTGATACACATATGTGTTTTCATAGTGTTCTTCCACTTCAGAAATTCATGTTCCATTGTCGTTGTGCCTCTTGCTCATTTGCAACATACTCTTTGCTTCAAATTCAGCAGCAATTTCTGATGCCTAGAAACATTTTTCACACTGAAGAAGGTCTTACAGAACACTGAAATGAGTCATTGATACTGAATTTAAATTCTCGAGTCTACTTTTTAATCATTATCACTATTACTATCTTCTGTTTCTCTTAGTAACAAGTTAAATAAAGATATAAGAAGATAAGAAGCTCTCAAGATTCATTTCAAGGTTAAAAGTTCAGCAGTCTACAGGTAGACTAGGTCAACACCACTTGCAGCATCCAGTAAATGAGCTTTGTGAGAGGGTAGCACAACTGCTCATGATTAAAAATTAGAATAACACTTGCAGATTGACTGTTAATTACTCACAGCATTTGGCTCAAATATTTTGAGTTGAATATATACAGATGAGAGTTCTCTATCCATGCCAAAATAAAAGAGTGAACTGGCAAAAGGATTTCAAACATTTCAGTAATAGTCAAGATTTTTGGTGGACTCTTTAATTGACTTTCTATTCCAGCAAGAAATTCCCCATCACCTTAAGCTCACAAAATTAACATAAAAAGGAAAATATCTTCATCTCCTTTATATTTCTGTAGGCAAGATCTTCTGTGAACAACCTTAATACTCTGTACTACTCTGGGTTATAATATGAACCAGGGAACTACAAATACCAGAGCATCATAGGCAGTCTGGATAGTAATGATCATCATTCTTAAATATTGCAGGTCTGGGTGAAAAGCTTTGGTAAAAATCCAGAAACTTGGCAAAAACTACTGATTTGGGATTAAAAATTAAACTGTATCTTTATGAGGAATATCTTGAAAAGGATTTCTCAAAATTGAGCTTTTAAAACATCTGAACTCAACAAGGTAGCCATTCATGTCTATATTGGGCTAATAAACCACTATGGAACAACCAAACAAAAAAAGTGGAATGCTTTTCATTTAATTTTTTGATACATACTTTTAAAGTAAAATGGACAAAAAACAGACTATCCAAAGGCCAACTCTAATAACAAAAATCGGATGATTAAAGTTGAACTGGGTCTGGCTTTTTCGTAGCAGCCCACATGGTGCCATGCTTTGGACCTGTGACTAAAACAGCTTCAGTAACACACCACTGTTAGCTATTGCTGAGATCTGTCTGCACCATGTCAAGGCTTTTTTTGTTTCCCACTCTGCCCCCTCAGCAAGTAGGCTGAGGGTGAGCAAGAGGTTGGGAGGGGACGTAGTCAGGACAACTGACCCAGATTGACCCATGCCATATGCCATGCCAGATCATGTAATGCTCAGCAATGAAAACTCAAGGAGAAAAAAAGGAAGAAAGGGGAGATGGTGGTGGTTATGGCATTTGTCTTCCCAAGTTAGCTTTATGAATGCTGAGGTCCTGCCTCCAAAGTGGTGGCGAGATATTTGCCTGCTGATGGGAAGCACTGAGTGAATTCCTGCTTTGCTTTGTGCAGGCAGATTTTCCTTCACCCAGTAAACTGTCTTTACCTTGATCTATGAGCCTTCTTTACATCCTTATACATTCTTCCCATTCCACAAGACAGGGAGGGGAGTGAGAGGCTGTGAGGGTTTTGTTGCTAGCCACAGTAAACCCATTACAAGGCAAATAAAATAAACTTGGAAGTGTATTTAAACAAAATTAATTTCACAAACTTACAAAGTTGTGTACTATCTTGTTCAGAGATATCTGGATGGATATTCATGTACACTCATCCTAGAAGCCTTTTGTGAACTGAAAGGCGCTCTAACTTACAGGAGCCAGTGGGCTTTACACAAAATGCTTGTGGGCTTCATAGAAGCCAGAAGCAGTCTGTAAGCACCGGACTCATAAGCTACAGAGATATTCCCTCATAGGCTCTGAAAACTAGTATTTATCCAAGTTCCACCCCTGAGCAAGTCACTAGGGACTTCAGAAGGAAATAACTGTAGACTTGACACAGTTCTTCATCACTCAGATCCAAAACCTTTTTCTGCCTGGAAGTACTCTCCTGGGAAAAGTGTGAAACAAAGTCAATGTAAATAATTCACAGTGTGAAAAAGCAACACAGTAGCTATGTGATAATGGGAGAAGCAAAGTGGGCTAAAGCAGCATGCCTCAGCAAACAGTGGACAGTGAAAAGAACTGGGACACAAGAAAAAAAATATTATCCAAAGCACTCACAAATATTCATCTAATCTGAAAATTTTTCACTTGACCATGTTTTTCAACTCTGAGATTTGCTTACTTTGAACATTTGAATATTAGAAACCAAATTAAATGAATGCTCAGATTTTGAACTCAAACATCCAAAATGTTATCCAAACCTAGTTTTGAGTTATATATTCACTCAGAAACTGCAGCAAGTTTCATATTGGCCAGTTAAATCAGTCAGTCAGATTCAGGCAACTGGAATAAAAGAGATAAAATCTGTAGCTAAAAAAGCACTTAATGGGTTTCAAATACCCAACCTAAAATTCAGCAGCTATACACAAAGAACATACACAGAGATAGATGTGCACCCATGCAAGAAATGTAGAGCTCTTGATCATGTACAAAGGCTGCATTCGTTGAATAGCAACATTAAATATCTGCACTATTGATAATTATCCCTTGTCAGAGGATGATGCAGTATGGTACACTGCCTTTCATACTACAGATCCTAATATCATAAATTTAATTTATCAGATGTTAAGGCCACATCTCTAAGGTATTAATTAACTGAGTACAAACAGCTTGTACAGTTATATAATCCTTCAGAAATACACAATTCTTTCACTCAAAACTTGGAAGCTGTTCAAAAATGGTTAAATAAACAATCACTCAGCTGTCACTTAAATTACATGAGTACTATTCTTCTATTCAACACAGTATGCAAAACTTGTACTATAAACACAAAAGCACTAAAATAAATTTAAAAGATCTCAAATCTTACGAGCATCTGGCTATTCCTTATCTTGCTTGCCTTAGGATGTACCAGAGCCACTGCTTATTTTATCACATGTGTCAATCAGCAACGTAAATCACATAATTTTGTCTCCTTTTTTTTCACAGAAATTTCAATGCAACTGTTTTACTGTATCTCATTAACTTTCTTTTTTTTTTTTTTCATTTCACTGCATCGAACGCTTTTCAGTTTTTCTGACATTATAAAACATGATTCACAAGAATGTATATATTTGTTATCTAACTGTAGATGGTGACAGGAACTTGAATCATAACTGCATGAATGAGTGACCAGGTGCAGAATTTAGCAGAATGAGTCCAGGGGTGTGGTCCAGCAGACTCCAGAGGCCGGGAAACCCTTCTGCCTAACTTCTGAAGCCTGGCCAGATATCCAGAGGTCTCTCTTTCCCAGACCAAACAATACACTGATGCTTTCCATGTTGCATGGTTCAACCAAGAGAAAAGCTGTGCATGTCAGACATACACAGGGGACACTAGTGCAGACGGCTACACAGGGTGCTGCCTTTTAACAACACCCATATATAATACCACCAGAATCCGTATAAAACCTAAGTCCTTTTCTTCCTCCCGAGCTATGAAGGTTGAAGCTCACTAGGAAAAATACATGCCCCCACTCTAGATCCACAGGACTACTACATTCTTGGATCCTTCAAATGCCAGAGTAGGCTCTCTGCCTCTATAACAGTCCTGATGCTAGTCTCTCTTACTCTTTATCAGCATATTTTCCCATTTACAAAGGCTAGTTGGCCCTCTCGAAAGCTACACCTGGGTTTTCTTAATGGCCTATCAATTACTGACTAGAGATTTTTTTATCTTAGACAAGGGATAATGGAGAAAATGCCAATCGGATTTCTGTTTTGTTTATAGCTTTCCCTGTTCTATGACTTTTTGGACATTACAACATTCATTAATCTGATCACCTTAGTGAAGAAAAGGCTTTAAAATTTCCATAGGCTTACTGAAAGTATGCTAAATATTTATAATGCTGTAGTGGCCACTACTTCATACTGGTGTTACTAACTGGAAAAAAGTTCCAATCTTTACTAGTTTTGGCTATGTCATCTATAGAACACATTCATCCTGCAAATGAAGGAAACCAGGTAAAGGGACCAGCAAGGTCTGGAAGCTTCTTATTTCATTTGATACTCAAGTATGTTAGAAAAAAGGATAGCTGGAGATAACAATGCAACCTGCTATCTGGAAGGATTTTTGTGATCCCGACATTCAAGAATATGAATGTGCCTCCCAAAAGGCACAGTCAAGTCTGCTGACATTTCTCTATGTTTAACTAAAACAGTTCTCTTGTACAAATTCTGGACTCCAAGTGGCAGAGTATGAAACTCATATGGTAGCACAAAAGCAGGGATGTAGCAAATCCTGATGGTTAAACCCCAGAAGAAAGTAGAAGCACCTGAGGTACCAGATACCACAAAGGGGCAGCAAATATCAGATCTCCCTGAGTGAAAAACAAGGAACAAATCTCTTGTGACCTAATATTTGGGTGAATTAATGACAATAAACGTGGAGGTGGAGAATGGTCAAAGGAGGAGGACTAGACTTCCTTGGTGTATTAAATAAGCTTCTGCACAGCTGTGTTGCCAATTCAGTAGACAAAACTCACCAGTTTAAAGGTGTTTTATACAAACAATGTTTTCAAATGTCTTGCTTTCTTTTCTCTAACATTCGTTTTCCTGATGAAGACATTTTAAAGTCCAAAGCAAGACAGGTCTAACTTTAATTAGATTTCCTCTTTATTTGCATTCAAGAACTGTGATCAAAGCTACAGAGTCTGTATATACCTTCTGTACAAAGACGGAACAGACTAAACCCCAGTTACACAGCACATGCTATACTCATGCAGTATGTCAGAACATGTGGGAAAATGAGAGGAGCTCAAAATACTGGAATTACCTCAGCTGTCTTCTCATGACAGAGGAAAGGTCTGAAAGTTCAGTACATGCACCTTGATGACACTGGCTCCTTTACACACTGGAACTGACTCTGCTTTCAAACAAATTTTAATATGGTGTAATTACCTTGACAGCAGTGGAAATACAGCTAATTACCAGAAGATAATAATCAGTCCCCGTATTTCCAAAACTAAAATTCAGTAGATCTAATAGTGCAGAACGGATTATTCTAGAAAGGTCATGAGTCTTTAATGTATATGCAACAAACACTGTATTACATTGGCTATCAAGACGTAGAAAAAGATCATTTTGTACATGAAAATTCACAAATTCATAAAAAAGAGCACATAAAATATATGTGTGCTTTATTACATCTGCCAACATTTAAATTTATATCCTTTTAATTATTTTATATGTTGTGTCTTAATAAGACAGAATGAGTACATTGAATTTACAGGCAGTTGTAAGCCAACAGGGAACATGAGTGACATGCAACAGCCTTTAGCCTTCTTACTTACTCTTCAGCTGAACAGGCATGGCATTATTTTGTTATGATTACCAATTCAGAACATATTCATAACTAGCAGATGTTTTCCTCTCGGTTGCTTGGCAATTAAAGGATGTTGCTGCAGCTGAATTTTGCACCTGGACAGTAAAATGACCAAACCAGTTCTGTAAAACCTTCGATTTACAAAAATGGTCCCTTAGTGGAAATGATTATTTTGAAAATAACACTAGATCTATGTATCAAAGATAATTAATTAATCTTGAATCACTGGTTAATATAACCAGATAACATTTAATTTCCAACTACTATGTGACTATATAAAGAATACTGCTGGAAAAAAACAAGATAATGTTCCCCACTGCTGCTTCAAATTTTAGAGAACTCAATCATATGTTCAGTTTTAGATATATGATAACTTTTTATCTTCAACGATAAAATAAGTTTATTCATTGTGAAAAAAAATAGCATGCAACTGGCTAACCAAAACGTATTTCTTGTTATGTACCTTCAAAAAATAGCAAGCAAGCCAAACAGCTCTTGATTTATAGTGATTATGAAAATGCAATAGCAAATTGCTTGTGAGGAGCATGCTTTAGAAAGTGAAACAAAATTGAGATGAACCATTTGAAAAAAATAAATTAAAAAACATCTACTTGGTATGTTAACCAGCTTCCATATATACCTAGCAAGGATTTTTATGTGCCAACCTGACAGCAAGCACATGTACAAGCCAAGTAATTGTCTTTGGCAATAAGAAGAGGACAAAAACAAACAAACAAACAAACAAATTAATGCCAGTTTCTGATAAGAATCACTACACATCTGTCACATATTTCTGTGCTGCATTGATATACCTGGCTACCAGACAGTAGGACCTTCAGACAGTGTTCCAAGCTGTATTTCTGCTATATTAATGAAACACTTTGAGGTCTGAGAACAAAATTCTGCCTTTTTACCCTCTCTCTCTGTTCTGAAAACTAAAACAAGTAGTCTTATTTTTGTTGTATTCAAGTGGTTGATTGCAAGAGAATTCTTCCCTAGTATTTCAAAACAAAAGGTCTGAATGTATAATTTAAGATCTAATAAAGTTTGATGGAATTGAGACTTTTGGGAAGCAGTTTAATGTATACATAGTTACTGTTTATTCAACATATATATTGCAAATATAGTTTAATTCCATTCTATTAAATAAAAACAGCCCATTAATGAAATAAGAGCTTGAAAGGACACAAATGGTTGTTTCTTTACAAAATATCATGAAGCACAGTTAAAGAGAAGGTGACAGCCCAACCGTCAGTACTGAGGGAACTAAACACAGACTGCTGCATACCACCACTTTAAGATAATTCCTTTATTATGCTAGGGGAAAAAACCAAAAAAACCCCATCACTAACGCTTCTGTGTCCAATCCCTGCAAACTCATTTGTTATTCATTGAAACATCTATCAACGATCAAAATAGATTCATTTGCTATTCATGATGTTCTCTTATACACTTCTGCTGGTCTTGCACTGTATTTTGGCATTTAAATGACAGATTGTACAGTTGGAGGTAGCATTACACATTAACACCTTGAATGCCACCTTGTAACCTAGCCCAGAAACACACACAAGTGTACATTTTACTCTGAACTTTCCTGTGGCATTTTCTGTGTGTTCTAGCCTAGGATTATAGATGGTTTCTGGAGCTCTGAATCATCTATGTTAGTACATAACATTTACCCAGACATGCCATTTTTTCTCCCAGAGATTAGTAAAAGGTATTGTAAAACAAAAGCACCATAACAACAATCTCACATGCTGTGTTTTGACCTTGTGGGAAAGATAGCACATTTTAGAAAACTTGGAGGAATTTTGTTAAAAGGGATAACATGAAATTCCATAGAGAGATGGAAAGAGATTTTTAGAGAAACAGAATCATAATCTGAGAATGTCTTTGCAGAATAACCAATAATTAGTACAAAATAAAGGAAGGCTTGAGGAAGCAAGGACAACAAAACAAGTACATAGCATAACTTGTGTTGCCTTTTTGTGTGTCGTCTGTTTGAGCTTTTCTATGCTGCAGCAGGACATACAGATCTATTGTTTTCTTATATGGTGTCATGTAGATAAAGGTAATTTTTCATATTCTCCAGATAAATAGCAGACTAAACTGTGCTCCCAATTTTCTAGGCTTATATATGAACCATCTCCATTGAAGATAGCAGCAACCACTACTCCAGACAAATAATTTACCTCTTCTGCCTTCCAAAGGCAGTATGAGGGCTTATGAAACTGCTGCATGAGCTTCCCAGATGTTATATATCATATTTTGAGGTCTCATAATCCAAAATTTCGCTCTGAGCCCAAGGCCTTTACATAGGATTCTGGATTCCAGCTCAAAGATCAGGTGTCCCAAATTATATCCCATGGCACCTAAGGATCCATGAGTGTGCTCCTTTTGTTACACACTGCAAGGAAAAAAACCCAAAAAACAACAAAAAAACAAACCCCAAACCAACAACAGATGTAAAATGCCACTAATCAGAATGGCAGAATTCCTAATAAATTTGATATTGGAGCAAATCCCTGCAAAAATCATAAAATCAATATGTTTCAGAAAGCCTGATGTCTGTGATATAATCTGAAAAAGAAAGACTTAAGCAATTTTAGCAGTTGCTATGAGAAAACACTGTTAAAAAGTTTAAATAATAAGCACCTTGTATTATTTTTAAACCTGATTTAAAAGTAAATCCCTGGTGTTCCATTTACATAACAATTCTTATATAAATAATATAGAAAACATCAGTTATTCATATTTAATATACTCCAAATTTGGTATGTGTCAGATTACTTTTTTCAGTAGTTTTCCCATGACTTGCATATCTAAATCTTTCATGTTTTTGTACAATGCCAAGTTTTCAGTGACATAATTTAACAGTTTAAATGACAGGAACTTAAAATTTTAAAATATATATACCTACATAGACACTGAATTTTTAACTTCTTTGAATTCAAATAAAATGAGATACTAAATCTTTGCATGAAATATTTATTCATATTAGAAACAGACGAAAAAGAACAGCTCATGCATAAGTCAAGACAAAGCAACTCTATTATGCAAAGAAAAAGCAGGGTTTATTTCTTCACTTTTCCTCACATTTTATAGCTGATTATTATTCTTAAAACAGAAAGGACAAATGAAATAAAATAAATATTAAATCTTTGTCCTACGGTGTTCTGACTTTTATTCATACTTCACCATATTCTGTTTTTGAACACCTTCTATCCAAGAATAATTGTTACGCTATGTAAGTCTAAAAGTAAAGTTAAAATAACTTTTATTTTACAAATTGAGTGAATAACTTGGTGTAGCAGAGAAAATACTATTTACCCTCAGATAAATGAAAAATAATTGACAGGATCAAGCTTTATTCTAAACAATTCTTGTTGAAACAACTAGCAAGCCCTACCAAGGTCCCAGGTTATTCCTAGTAATCTAAATTTAAAACCAAACACTTAAAATGCAAAATAGAAGTGTTTTGCTTTCATGCATTCCTCCACATGCTAGGTGTGCAATGATTTGCTGCCCAGCAAGGGCAAAGGACACATTCCTATGTGAAAATACTTGTATTCAAGATAATTCAAAGAAAGAGGTTGCTCCAACAATATGACTATACCAACATCCAAAATATCCAGTTTAAAGTTGAATTGAGCTTGAATATAAGATTTTAAGACATGCTTTAAAGTTTGACATGGCTTGATAAATTCTTAACATTTACTCTCAGGTTTTGACTGGTTTCTGCTGATGACATATATACCAGAACTGCATTTTCAACATTCCTCCAGCAGGAGTTCCAGCTGAAATATTCCTTGCTGAAGTTGTATACTGTTGCCTAGCCCATCCATTCTGCTGTTTCTCCTTCTTGTATGCATGCTGAAATTTATTTGTGCCTCATCTTTGTCCATCCTGCAAAAATATCCTACCATTAATCAGTTTATTAAACATAAATTTAAAAGAATGGAAAGGACTTTAAATACAATTGAAAGAATTGAAAGTTTGTTCACACCAACTGTAAAAATAAATAACTTTCATTTTAGCATTGGGTGCAATTAACTCTGATTTGAGCTCCACAACAGCATTCATTTAATGAAAACACTAGTAAGTTTCTGTGAACATTTATGTGGTCTTGCCAAGTTTGTCTGGATGATTCAGTTCACTGGGATTTTGAAATATTTTGTTTGAGTCTTAAATAGGATACTGAATAGAAAGAAGCAATGTTACAAATAATGTAAACTGCATATGTTATTATGAAATCCTGGCAATAGAGATGCTTTTTCAAATAAAAAATATGCTGAACCAATTTTTACTCAGTTATACCAAAGCTCAAAAAAAGAATGTCTTAAGAGATAAGGAACTGTATTAGCATAGATTTTTTTAAATTTAAATACTTATTTTTCTAGCTAACTAGCACCTTCAACATTGTATAACTATTTCAGATCTTTACAGTTGCTGGTATTTACTTATTCAACTAACAAAAGAAGTTCCACACCATGAAACAGCTAACAGAAATAAAAACTACATTGGTAGAACAGCAAGTACAGATGTCCTAAGACCTGATTTAGTATGAGAGCTCCAAAACAAATTTGGAACATAACATGACAACTTAATGGTAAATAATTCTGTTCAAATTCAAGCATGCAGTAGTTGGATACAGTTGGAGCAATATCAACTACTAGTTTGTCCTCCCTTTAATACCCTTTCTTTAAAAAAAAGAAAAAAAAAAAGAAAAAAAAAGTAGTGTTTAGCAGCCATCTGAATGTCACCAAATCTGAAACAGATGTTTATTATGCTGATAGTGCAATGTGCAACTTTCTGTTTATATATATATACACACACAGAATTTTTAAACAAAATGATAGAGAAATGTTGCACCACTAAGCAATATTCATGTAAACTCCAGAAATTTACTACTTTGGAATAGGAAGTTACAGAATATTCTGAGTTGGAGAGGACCTACATGGAAAATTGAGTCCAACTTGTAATGGCCCATATAAAGGATTAAACCTTCAGCCTTGACATTATTAGCACCATGCTCTAACCAACCGAGCTAGTCTTAGGGTTGAGATAAACAGAAATTGTTTGTCCTAAAAGGAGGCTGAATTCTTCCAGGAGGAATGATCCAAGTCACGCTGCAATCCTCAGACATTACCAGAAAAACTTCTAATGGACATGTGGGTGTTCCTCCATCCTTCACTCTTAATTTTTCTATAAAAATATAAACTCAGAGAAACTTCAATGGTCTCATGCCTAAGCATGCTTTAACGATTGTCTCATTTAAGGAGAGGTCATACTTATGGAAACAAATTTTATTTAGTCTGACTCTGTCACCAGGGAGATGGAGGGTACCAATATAAGAGAAAGAAAGACAAAAACAGATGAAGCAGCTCCCTTCTCCCCTGAGGCATGCTGGAAACTTTAAGATACAGTGCCTTTAGCTATCCAAGGCTGAGCTTTAGCAGAGGCTCCTGCACATCCAACATAGCTGCAGAAGGAGACTTGACTGGTTCAGAATGAAATAAGCACATGGAAAATAAAGCTCTTAACTCTTAAGTCTCCCCAGTTAACACTGCTGCACTCTTAAGAAATTATGACTATCTTGCAGATAGAGATGTTTTTCAATCTACTCCCATTCTTCCTTCAGGTATGAAATAAGGAAAATCACAGTGAATGGATGACAGTTTATGCTCTGGGATTCTACATCATGTAATCACAAGTCATAATAATTTTCACCAAAAATATTAAGGACTTTGGGGACAAATCATTAGAATTAAATAGTAATGAATATATGCACTAGACTGAGGGCTGTGCACTGATTAGCTTTCCCTTGAGCATGGTGTCAGACACTGACTGGATCAGTAATTGTTGGGTTGGAACCACCTCAGGGGTGTTTGTGTGTGTGTAGGAGTGAAGTAGGGAAGGGATGGGTCAAACTTAATGGAAATGAGGGCTCTTCATATCCCTCATGGCAGGCCCTTGGAGTCCACATGAGGAAGCCCTGGAGAAGCTGCCAGTCAAAGCCAGTCCAGGAAAGGTTCAACATACCACACCTTCTCCAGCCCCTAACTCAGCCTCAGATTGGCAGGGACAGTGAGAACACTGCTTCTCACCATGCATTGGAGACCCAGAGAGACCAGTGGGCTGGATGTCCTTCCTGGCAGTGTTTGGCCACAAAGACCAGAGCAGATAAAACCAAAGGCATATGCTCACCACACAGTCGTAGCTCTGCCATCTGGACAAGAGAGCTGGTCTTCCACAAGGATCTAATGGTAGCTATATTATAATCTTTTCCTTTCTCTCTCTTTCTTCTCTATTCTTGCTCCCTTTTCTTCTCTTTCTTTGCTCCTTTCTTGATGTTTTGGGTAGTTTAAGGCTGGTAGGATTGGATCTTTCTAAGTTGTGAAGGCTGATGTGTGCTGGGTCAGTGCTTTGGTGGACTGCATGATTGTATGCTCCCTTTTGAATTTTCACCAAGTTCTTTTATTTTCTCCCCTATATCATCAATAAAAAGTACCTCTTGGGAAGAAGTGTCTGGCTCATTCTCTCTACTCTATCTTGAGGTATTAAAGAATCCTGTATCTCTTTAAAAGTAAAACTGGACTGAGCCTGCAGCTCTGAGACAGGGTGTTACACAGGGTAAAGAAGCTATAACCTCCTTTAAGTAAAACATATACTAAAAATGAAAGTTAACATAAAATACTGTTTGAATGACTTTTGCAAACTCCTGCAGAGCAGGAGAAAGATGCAAAGTTGATGCTGGAGGACTATTAGGATATGGCAACACCAAAAGAAGAACAGTAGTTCCTTTCTAGCAACAGGCAGACGAAAGATAAAATATAACACCTACTTGAACTGCTGGGGCACCATGTGCCTCTGTATCCAATCTATCCAGTCTTTTTTGTTTAAAAACTGAGGAGTACAAGCTTTTCTAGTACTTCCCTTTTTCATATGGACTTGGTCTTGCACCATTTATATATTTGGAAATCACTATGATATTTAAAATGAAAAATTAAATTTAAAATTTGAAATGTAAAACCTAAATACAGAACATGGGTATGTTTTAGTTTCTATATTACGGTAGTGAAATTTCACTGAGTTCAAGAATAGAGCATTAAAAAAAAAAAGGAGGCGGGGGGGAAATAGAAAGGTAACTGTCTCCTGAAGGATCTTTCCCTTTTGTAAATCATCATTAAGCCTCCATGCCTACAATATCGCTTGAAAAATATGCATTACGAAACTCAAGACTGACCAAAATGTTACCTCTGCATGATGAAGAATCCAGATTCATTAGGAAACTGTCCCTGTGCTGCCACTAAAGTAACCCAAGAAGTTATAGATGCTGAGAACATGTTAACCACTGACTAAGCTGCCTTGTTACTGGTGTCATCTCAGGACAGTGAAGTGGGTCTTAGCTGGAACTCCATATATGTCAACACATCTGTGAAGATCCTGTTTGTAAGGTAAAGACGTTGAAGAAAACTTCTGGTGTACTTATACTTTTGTCTTGGGTTGAGCTGGCAAAACACCAACTGTCCAAGACAGAGTGAAAAGGGAAGAAGGGGGAGAGGGAAAAAAACCTCTAAACCAGGTTTATGCTGAAACTAACTAC
>JAWWLZ010000082.1:70284307-70299963 GCA_035041345.1 Poliocrania exsul
AGCTGTTAGCTAGCCCAGCTCAGCTCAAGTCAGCTGACAATCCCAGGCCTGGTCTGAACTTTAAAGCCTAAATTTAGCCCTATCAGCTAAACCCATAACAACTTTCTACAATGCTTCTCAGTTTCAGTCCATTTTGTGTCTTTAAAGATGGGCAAAAAGGATAGAAAAGATAATGATAGAGTAACAAGAAACAGCAAAAGTGACAGACAACGGGCAAGTAGTGAGGGGCTCAGTGCTGTGAGTTGAATGGAAGAAAGCCTGCCCAGTGAGAGACAAAAAAGATCAACACTGATAATGAAAAGAAAGAGTTAATAAAGTCAGTGAGCAGAGTCTCACAAGTGGCTATGAAAGCTTCATTTCTGTGTTCAGATAGTTCCTTGGGACCTTCAGGAAGAAAATGCCAACAAAATACACAATCAACACTTCTTTCCGTCTCTTTTAATATCCAGGCACATACAACCTCCGTCTTCTGGCTTCAATCAATCTTTGGAACTGACTTCAAAGTTGTTTCTGGCATTTCATATTATTTCTTCTTTGAATCAACAGCATTGCACTCTCGTGCTTTGATGAAAAACCCACATGACCAAAGACTTAGTTTCAAAATACCACTGCTCTGTGCCTGATGCATTCCAGCTACACTTGCACTTGGATTTCTTTCTCCATGCTGCACAGCATTCTTAAATCCTACTAACTGAACAGTCTCTCAAAGACTCTGTAAGACAGAGATAAACCAATTCATAGTGACACAAAGCCTGATATGCCCAGTGTATGGTTACATAACAAGAATAGTTATTCTTAAAGCACAATGCTGTCTGCCATGGATAAGTAGCTATGCTATGCACCGTTAGAGAACACACATACAATTGTTGGTAATGAAGCTTCAAAGCTGGAAATGTTTCACCTTTTTTCAGTTTATAACCAAAAGGATATTGTAGGCCTCCATGAATCACCACTGCTGTATAGAGCAAGAATGTTACAATGAGAACATTTTCAGTAAGAGTGTAAATAATTGAAGATGTTATACCATCTCTGTGGAAGTAGCTTGACTATTTCTGAAACTGTCTAACTATGTGAATGGGAAGTTATTTCATAAATTGAAACTCTATAACACTGAAATATACCTATTAAAGTCTCTTTCTTAATCCCTGTCTAAAACTTTCTAAACAGCTGTTCTTTGGTCTACTTACACTACTGGAATTAAGAGCAAGATCATCCTCATGAGATCACTGAGTAACAACAGATTTCTCAGGCTTCTAAGCAAAGTCCCTTGGTATGGAACACATTGTGTGGTATAAATCCCTTACATAAGACACCTCCAGAATTTCTTTGCTCAAACAACTAGGAATCTTCCAGTTTATGAGGGTATTCATTATTATTTATTCAGGGTAAATGAATACCCACTTACTGGGTGTCAGTATGGCACTATAGACAGATAGTTCTTTTCTTCCCAGTATTTATGCCTGGCATGTTTGTGAACTTCACTCACATCTCTTCTTAGCCTTTGGTTTGCTAGAGTAAACAATTCAAGCCTTTTCAGCTGAAGGTCATTTGCTGGCTCACCATTTTCTTGGAGGTGTTCTACACTTGCAGCTGCTCAAGTTCTAGTTTGTCTTTCCTCCTTCTTGAACATAATTTTTCAAAATTTGTTTTATCAAGATCTTAATAACAGCAATTATCCCTTTTTCTGTTTTTTCAATGTAACATAGTTTTAATTGCATTCTGCCCTTTTTGCAACTGCATTATAATGTGACTTTATAGCTGTACCAGCATACTAAGATCTTCCCTTAGTCACTCATCTCCAGATTAAGAACTCTCAGTGGAAAAAAAACTAAATTATAACAGGAATAAGAGCAATGAAAACAAAAATTAGTGACACAAAGTCTAATAGCAAAACATTATCTCTGTAATATAATAGTCTGCTTTTGTTTCCTCCAACTTAATTTTGTCAGTAGATTATGCCGAAAATGTATCCTTACTATTAATGTAAGGGTCATAAATGGAAGCATTTAAGAAAATTACTCCCAATGCTAATCTTTGAGAAACACTAATGATTTCCCTTCACTTGATATTTCTTCTTTCAACAAAAATAGTTGCATTAGCCAGACTTTATCCTCTTTCTTAATAACTGGCATTATTTTCTGTAACTTCTAATTTAAAACACAACCATGTAAAATTTTCTACTGAGGTTTAAATAAAGGAGGTGTATCTTATTTTCACCTGGGGAAAGCTCGTGCTCTATGTTATATCACATTTGCCCCCAAATTTTCCTTTTTTCTCCTTCTGTTCAAAGTCTAATGATTGCTGCAGTGGCACTGAAGCTACACAGAGAAAAAACGTCTCAACTGAAAAGCAGAAAGGACAAGATCCAAACCAGCAGTGGAGGACATGGCAAGGACTGAGGATAGCGGAAAAATAAATTACAGTGTTAACTCAGCTGTTAATACTCCATTGGAACAAGACACGCCTTTTCTTCCACCTGCACGAACACAGGATTTACTATCTTTTCTTCTGTCATCAGAATGTCATCAAGACAATATACCTGGGTCTGGTAATCAACTGGGGCTCACTCCTAACTGCTAACAGGAAAAAAAACCAAAAAAACCCAACAAAAACCCCAACAACAACAAAAAACAACTAAACACAACAAAACCAAAACAAAAACAACACACCAAACATGGTGCAATCAGGATATACACTTGGATCTTGGTGCTTTACCACTGTGCAGTAAGAGAAGAATTTGATACATATGGGCTTAGCTTTGGGAAGGAAAGATAGGAGCACTGAAGTTATAAGGTTCTCTAATAGATCTTTCAGTCTGGAGATTGAGGTAATCAGCACTGAGGTTTACATCATGCAGAGTTCATGCCCCATAACTGAGAATTAACCTGGAAGAGTGTGTATGTACACTGATGTGGACAGCCACCCATTCATCCACCAGCTCTACCAGGGAAGCCACAGGTATAGAAAAAGAAGTTAATCAAGGGACAAGGAACTATGGTTTAGATTTTTCAGTCCCAAAACTGATCTTACAGTTTTTGGTTTTTTGTTTTGTTTTGGGTTGTTGTTTTTTTTTTCTTTCAATATGTTTATTTAGCCTAGATTTGTAAGGAGAGCAAACATGGTAGGTGCATGCCTGTCAGGCAAACAATAAGTGCTGTATTTAACTTCGGAAACAGATGACCAAATTAGTTACAATGACTACAAAATTTGACAGGGACTGCCACACAATGAAAAGAAGGCCAGAGCAGTCTTAATCTTTAATAAAAACAGAAAATCTAGGCAGCAATGAGGTAATTCTAGTGGTCCAATGCAAAAGAAAGTTACCCTTGTTTCAACTTTATTTCTCTTTTTATATTACCAGAGGCTGAAGTGTCCATGTTACAAACCTATTAATTTTGCTTAGAAACCTAACTTCTTGTAAAGGAATTAAATCCAAGTAATTATATTAAAGGACTAACTATTATTATTGTATTCTTCCATTCCAGATTCAAGAACACTCAGAATCTTAAGAAGAGGGATTGGGAGAAGTCTACTGTAACAGAAGTGCACATGTATGTATATCGATATATGCATATATACATATATGTATATATGTACAATTTCTCTATTGCATATACTCCTAGAATTAAACATCTACACATTTTAAGATTGTGCAGGTACTGTTGTATTGACCTTTCTTGGCATAAAGGTGTGATTTAGAACCTTATACATTCTTTACACATACAAGACATTAATTTATATTCCTTATATAAAAAGACTACAAAACCCCAATCCCCTATCAGAATAAGCAATCAAAACAAATTGTATGAAATGAACAATGCAGTGAACTCTCTATATAGCATAGTCATCAAGAAAAATCGCAATAGCTCATTTGTAGTACAGTCAGAATGCTTATTTTCCCTGGCATACATCTTGGTACATTGCTATTTCTCACATTCTGTTAAACTCTGAGGTATTCCATCCTTCTTAAAAAAATATTCTTACTTTTAAACCAGAATTTGTATTTCCTAAATAATATACAGGTTTGCTTTCAAATTTCCATTTCAAAGGTTCAATTAATTCAGGTGTAAGCTACAAAAGCTACTCATCATCCAATCTGACTATCAAAATGTGGAGGAAGAAGGAAGTTAATTTCCTTCTATTCAAGGTTTAACAGAAGAAATAGAGGTTCACATCAGATGAAAGCTTCCATTCTTTACAGGTTTTTCTTCTTGCTGTCCCTGGCATACAAATGGCAAAAAAACCCCACTTTAATAGGTTTAACATCAAACTTTAAAAAAAGAAAATATTCAAAATTATAGTTACTTAACTGAACTTGGACTTTGATGAATGACTCAGAAAAAATAATCTAGAAAATAAAGCTTCTACTCTATATCAAATCCTTATGGCTCAATGATGGACAATCTTCAAAGGTACCAGAGCTTTGGCAGGGCTTCCTCTGGATTATCCTAAGCTTCTTTGATTCACCTGAACTTTTGAAGGTCCAATGGCTCCTACTCCCTTGACTATTCTTATTCAGCACAATATGCTGTAGAAGGCATGAGTTATGTGTCCTCAAAACTGTCAGTCCTCCTTGTGAACTGGCAATCAGGAGAAAGAGTAGTCTTGTTCCTTGTCTAAATTTGGCAGCTCGAGCACGAATCTCAGTTCTCAGCATAATCTAATTTCCATTTATGGGGAAAAAAAAAACCCTAACATCCACAAAAAATCCCAAAACAACAACAACAAGAACAACAACAACAAACCAAACCCACCAAACACTCCCCCCCAACAAACCAAACCCAAAACTCAACAACAATAACAAAAAGCCGAAAAACAATACACAAAAAAACCCCCACCAAGCGACCAAACAAATCAAACAAACAAGAAAAAACCCAACATCATAAACCAAACACACACAAAACAAAGCAACCCTGGATGTATGCACAGACTGGGTTATGAGATGCTGGAAAGCAATGCCACAAAAAGGGACCGGGGGTCCTGATCAAATGGCAACTTGAACATGAATCAGCAGTGCCCTGGCAGCCAGGATGGCCAACAGTGTCTGGGGCGGCATCAGGCACAGCATCACCAGCCAGTTGAGGGAATGGTTTGTTCCAATCTACTCTGCACTGGTGCAGCCTCACCTTGAATATTGTGTGCAGTTTTGGGTGCCACTATATAGGAAAAATATTAATCCATTAGAGAGTGTCCAAAGGAGGGAAATGAAGATGGTGAAGGGCACTGAGGGGAAGCCGTATGAAGAATGCCTGAGGGCACTTGGTGTGTTCAGCCTGGAGGAGATGAGACTGAGGGGAGACCTCATTGCAGTTACAACTTCCTCGTGAGGGTAAGGAGAGGGGCTGGCACTGTTCTCTTCTCTGTGGTTAACAGTGGCAGAACTCAAGGGAATGGATTGAAGTTGTGTCCGCAGAGATTTGGGTTGGATATTAGTATAAGGTTCTTCTCCCAGAGGGTGGTTGGGCACTGGAACAGGTTCCCCAGGGAAGAGGCCGCAGCACCAAGTCTGACAGAGTTCAAGAAGCATTTGGATAATACTCTCAGGCACCTGGGGATGGTTTTGTGCAGGGCTGAGGGCTGGGCTTGATGATCCTTGTGGGTACCTTCCAACTCAGTATATTCTGTATGTTATTCTGTTTGTGAATACCAAGTCAATGTACTGCTAAGTGAACTAAGTAGCTTCAGTCCTATATTTGGATAATATTGTATTTGCCTTTTGTGCTATAGATATTAGTGTACTCTATTCACAATAAATGTTTCTCAAGGAAATTAAAATAATGAAACCATCAGCCTGACCAAAGAGATGAAGAAGTGTCCAGGTGTGTGCTTACCACAGTGGTAACATTAACAGTCTGTATTGGGAATGAAAAATGTTGACATTTTTTGGTCTGGTTTTGGTTGGCCACATGGATGAAGTTTATGGTTTTCCTACTGAGCTACTGGTAACAAGCATTGATAAGAGGGAAACTTTGACCTTGAAGATGGGGCTCTCCGTAAACTGGAGATAATTGGTTTTCTCTGATTCACCAACAGTGTTTAGAGGACATTTGGAGGAGAAAGTGAAGAGGAAAGAGAGGAAGGTTGCCCCCAAACCTATTTTCTGGAGACCCTCAAGTGATTATACACATGCTCAGGGGGAATTCCAATGCTGCACACATGCACAAATAGGGGACCCTTACAAAACTAGAAGGTGGAGTCAGAGATCCCTGACCAGGCGGTGCTGGCCACACCTGCCCAGTCAGACGTCACTTGCAGACTGTATTTTAAGAGCAGATGACTTGTGCTCTGGTGGCTTGCTTGCTACACGAGAAGACCTTGTTTCTTAATGGGGATGTCTGTTATTGCTGTGAGCCAGCCAGTGCCTAGAGGCTGCAGTCCCTGCTTCTTTCTCTGGAGAATCTAAATGTTTTGGGTCAGTAAGACAACCTTGCCTCAGTAACCCCCTTGGTGTGTGGAGTGCTTACACGTTTGGGCTTATTGCCTTTGGTTTCCTTCTTTCTCTCTCCCTTGTTCTGTTTTTCTTCAAAACTCCCATTACTTAGCTGCTTTTGGTAATAAAGTTATTATTTTGCTAACCTCTCAACAGCGCTTTTGTCTCACTTCCTGGTGTCTTTTAGAACCCACTCTGTTACACAATCAGCAACTGAAAGTCTCCCAAAAGGTAAGAATAGCTATGAGAAGACCATATAGTCAGAAGATACACCAAGTAAAAGTGTATTTTTCAGATCAGTGATGTACCAAAAAGCAAGGAATGATATGTGGACTAGAATTCTATTAGCACAAAAATATGGAAGTGTCTCTCTTCATCTCACTTGGTCCCTCATTGTGCTGTTTTCTACTTCCTCATCACAAATTGAAAGAAATGCATCCTGCACCATAACACTATTTCTGAGCTTCGAATAATCTGAGCAACTGGTAAGGTAATAAATTATATGAATGTATAAGACAAGAGTTCATCACTCACATTACCTCACATTTTAGAAGTTCCAAGGGACTTTCCAGTTTTGGAAAGGAAACTGATGAAAATTGAGCTAGACCAAACAGAAAATTACTGCTGAAGTTTCATGATGTGTTAATTCACCTAGTTATTTTCTCTGCAACTCCATGAGTTCAAGTTATAACTCAGTCTCACTTGGCTGTACAAGTGAATAAGGGTATTATTTTATATTATTTTATAATATTTAAAAATTTCCCTGAGCAGCTCTATGACTAAACAATAGACAATATAATACAATCACAGCAGCCAATGAACTTTAAAGAATTTTAAGATGTGGTGGCTGTATCTCTTTTTTAATTAAAAATTGGGCTAGCCAAAGGCTAAGTAAATCAGAAAACTCTGGCCTGAAAATTATTCTGATAAGTGCTAGACATAAGTATCTTACATACTGTAAGTGTTTAAAATAGACAACTCAAATATTTAGAGAGTGACTGGTCTGGCAAGATTACAGTATACAGAGAGTTCTGTAACTTCACATTTTGCACTTGGGTCCAAATGATCCTTTGGCTAAACATCAAAAGTATAACGCAGTTTAATATAAATTGCTTAGAAGTTGAAACTACACAATGGTTTTGGATTTTTTCAAGCTGAATATACCTGTACCTTAATGCAAGCTACTGTACTTAATCACAATTCCTTTTAAGTAGAACATGAATAAGATTATTCCAAGTATTTAGAACTAGTCAAGCTGAGTGTTTCAAATCCTAACATATGCTAGTGGAAACAAACATGCTATTAGTCACACTGATATCCTTCCATAAAGGATTTTAAATGTTAGTGCAACCATGACAAAAGCATGGTAGGGATATAGGAAGGGAGTGAAGGGAGATCTTCCATAGTAGACAAATTTTCTATTTTTATCTCTTCCCTTTCCTAAAACTTTTCCTCTCCTTTTCTTTACCTAAACTGCAAGTATGACAAATGGTAACACTAAAAGGGGAACTTATCTTCAGGACAGCTGACAGATAACATATTAAATCAGTACTGTCACTAATTAATTTCTTGAAGATGACATCCACTATATTTTCACAATTAAAAGAAAAAATTCCCTTCAGTGCAAACCTATGGAATCAGATTTTCCACAGCCTACTTTCCAAGGCAAGTAAAAATTGTCTAAACAAAACATATACACAAGAGTGTTCATGATCCTCTGTTACATTCACAAAACAAAGCTCTGATTAAGGATGGCAAAATCCCACATGGTAACCACAGGAGTTTCTCATGGAGCCAGAAAGGCTATCAGAAGAACACTAATATTGTGTTAGGTTTCAATAATTAAATATCGGTAGATGATGGGGACACCATTTATTAGAGGTCTTCGGCTCTGAGGGGCTAGTGATATGCAGCTCTAGTGATAATAATCTTTTAGATCCTGCCCCTCAAAGCCCTGGGCGGCTCCCTCCGCACTGATCCCGTGCAGAACCCCAAAGAGACTCCACACTCAGGCTCAATGGCAACAAAGGAAGCAACTTTATTGCGAATACAGGGTTTATATAGGGTTCGGTGGGAAGGTTCTGGAATAAGGGGTGGTACCAAGCTTCCTATTGCCCCAGGGGTATGCAAATGAGGGATCAAAAACGGATCAATGGGGAACAGGGGTGGAACTTCATAATAACCAATAATCAAATAGGGAAAACCACTGCAATGCAGCAAAAGGGAACCACTGGGAAAGAGTGGTGGGAAAGGAACCTTTAGGGATTATAGGACGAAGAAACTAGGATAGGTATGACTAAGGGAAAACACAGTAGGGAAGACATATTTGTAACACACTTTTAATTCAACATTAGGGGCAATAGAAATCGTCCAGGGTATTCTCCCACAATTAAATACTAACTTTAAATGAATGGATCTCCAGTTTTTATCAGTATGAGGTATTTAAGAATCATTAGTGAATTTTCTTACATATATAATAAGAAATATAATGGAAAAACAGTATATTTTTGCTCTATACATACGGAAAAACAAAGTAAGAGAAACTTTGTAATTCACTGTCATATAATTAATTATCTCATACATGCACAACTACCTGCACATTATTTAACCTCCATCAATAAACACAAACACTGAATTAAAAATTTAAGATCCTAATGGACTATTCATTTTCTGTCAAGAGTTATAACCTCTGAGCAGCAAGTGGCAAACCAATAATTTTTTTCACTAGCACTGAAAATAAATTTAGCCAAGGACGGTAACTGGCGAACCATGAAATTGTGCACTTAAGCGAACTTCACACTGACAACAGAAATGCCAGATGAAATTTATATAGGCCTGCCAGTATCACATCTGCTGAGTCTTATTCTCCAGAATCTTCTTACCAAAATACATTTCCAGTGAAAGCAGCAGTCTAATCATTTGCTGTATCAATGTCAGTTTTCAACATCATATTGATCAAATTCTTATTCCCTGAAGTTTAAACATCAGAAATTATTCCTTCCAGCCCAGACTTTTGAAAGGAATGCAGCAGTTAACATTATGTATAAATGTTACGAACAAAATAACTATCTCAGGAGCTACAATACATTGCCAGAATTTTAGGTTTTGTGAAAAACAAACAAACAAAAAAACCACCAAACCAGAATATATTATAAAACAACATAGTATGCAAGTCTAGACCCATAGAGAAAAGTTTATAAAATATTTATATAAGATTTTATAAAAACAAAAAATTATTTATACATACTTTATATTAATATATTTATATAATTAGTAAACACTATATAGAACATATGCAAGTATGTTTGGGTTACAAAAAGGGCTGATTCTTTTTCCTCTAAATAAAATAGTTATTGGTAGAATTGGGTTTATATTGTAAGTTTTTGTTCACTTGTATTTGCTTGGATAGCATGACTACTAGAAAAAATGCTCAAGTTATCTATAATTCACTAATCTGAAATAACACTAAGAAAAGTCTCAGTGTTCTGAAAATGAATGTTTCTTCAATTGATTTACAGTACTGAATTTACACAAGAAATAGAATGCTACATGTTAAATTACATACAAGCCCAAGACAAAATTTTACCATAAAAATGAAGAATGCAAATGATGTGAGACAACCTCAAGATAAAAAAAATCACAAACAGATCTAATACAGGAATCAAGTACATGCTGAAAAAGGTCTTCTTCCTTCACTGTTCCCACACCAACATTTAATGTTTGCAACCATAGCCAGTTCCACATATATATAATTACAATTTTTCTCAAGAAAAATCCCCACTTAAATTCAGTAGTCAAAAATCCAGCTACCTATGCTATAAGCATAACAGTGACATTCTGCAAAATAAGCACTGGAGAAGCAAAGAACACATTTATAGATTTATAAATCTGTAACTTTTAGCATCTCATCTGGGAAACTGCTGTGACAGCAGAGTCTCATGGAAGCCACAGACTCTACTCACAGACAGCATTTCACCATTTTCCTAAGTCACCTGCCAGTAAATGTGCACACAGATTCATGCATGTGCACACCCAAACACCTTCTTAATTGCCAAAGCAAGGCCACAACAGCAGAAAATGCTGTTCTGAATATTTGACCCACTGGACCAGACCAAGCAAAAATGACTAATGAATTATATTAATTTAAATCAATTTTATGCTGATTTATATTACCAGTGATGCAATCCATTTTGAAAAAAATATTTTTAATGCAAATTTGGTAGTTTCCAGCTCTAACAAACACAGTATAGTGCTCTTTTCAGTGTAGGTCTTCCTAGCAAGTTGCCATCTCTGTACACAAAGATCCAAGTTAAATTCAAGCTCTAGACAAAAGAAAAAAAAAAAGAAAAAAAAAAGAGAAGTAAAAGAACTAGGAAGTAATCCCTTCGATTTTCAAAGTGATCAAATCCAGCTTGTGCCTCACTCCAGGTTTAAATATTCTACTCAAAAAAATCTCCATCTCTTTTTCCATGCTGGGCAGGTAGAAAAGTAGTCAAAATTGCCCTTGGTGCTCTTCCCAGTCCAGTAAAACAACCTTTTTACTTAGCTTTTTCAGTCTGATAAATAGAAATTGTTATAATGAATTTTTTCTCACTTGCACGTGACAAGGAAATTCCAAGTTACGGACTGAAATACCATAACCCCTGCAGAGTCTACATTCAGCCTCTGCTCTCTTCTGTAATCTCTTGTTGACTACAGGTAGCTATCTCATTCAAAGTGTGACAGCTTGGTTCCCGGATCAAATAGCTGTTACATCTGGATTGTTTCCTCAGCAGATTTTAGTGTGTTGCTAGGTGAATTAAGTGTGGGGAGCAATGTGAAGGCTTCTTGCTCTAGGTCCCAGATGATTTTTAGGGAAGACAGGATAAAACCTCATATGGACTGAACAGTAATCCATCCTGTGAACAGTTTGAGTACTTGCAGTATTCTTGCCCTGTTAAATAACCAAAGGCAAAGAGTTACCATGACCTCACTTCTAAAACGCTACTAAGCAACAATCTCTACATATTTTTTGGTATACAAATTAGTAATAAATTTCAATAAATGTATTAACCGTTAACAGAAACTGACCATGGAGGAACGGCTTCTCAGAGAATACATCACATACGATGTGGGTGTGAAACCAAAAAGCCTTTATTCAGTGGAGGAATCGACCTTTAAGGGGTTGGTTCAGGGAGGGGCTTAGAACGGGGCAGATAATCAAAAGGGACTGGGTGAATGGGGTGTCAGTAACCATTAACATCCAATGAGAGGAGATCTGAGGGGAGGGCTCAGGAACTTGGCTGTGATAGGTCCAGGAGAGGAGCAAACTCAATAACCAGCAACCCGAATGACCAATAGGGGCTTAGGGATCGGGGCTAGATGGGCGGAAGAGCTGGGTGCGCTTCCATTGGACAGCCAGCCAGTTGCACAGGGACACAGGAAAAGCCGTGGAGGGTACACATGGAAGGAAGAACTAGCATGGAGGGGAGGAGATACAGAACTTCTCCGAACTCAAACCCATACAGAGAAAATGCATTAATCATAAACTTCCACAATAAATCCTGCATGTTCAGCTGGTTGTGTCCTCTGGTGTGCATTTCAGCATTTCTCCACAAACTGTATGAAAACACCAGCAGAAAAGTATACAGACTGTGTTAAATTCCCTCCTAGCACATTCTAAATAGTTTAGACAGGAGCTGGCTGGCAGAGCAAGAGCTAGATGACAAATAGAAAGTTATTTTCAAGGAGGGATGTCATTACAGTTTTATTACCCTCTGCAGCTGATCACAATACTGATACTTTTTGTGACCTCATTCAAACATCCGTAAAAGCAAAATCAATTTTCAATGACATTCTATATCAATCTAAGATAAGAGTAGAAAAATCTTCATTATCTATCTATAACAGGCCTGTGAGTTCTACTGTTATTTTTTAAGATTTTTTCATTTCCACATGCACGTAAATGGGACAGTGCAGCCAGCAAAGTGATACTGATGTAAATGAGGCGCTGTCCAGGCAATATGTAGCCATTATAATTTCTATTAATACTCACTAATAGAATTCAAAACTAAAAATACAAAGACTATCTTTAATTCTTTCACCTCCCCAGAACCTTCACTATGATGATTTCTCATCATTTTTGGCACAGTTCACTGCAATCCATTGGTGGCTGTCAGAACAGCTCTCTAATTCTAATAAGCAAGAGAATGAGCTGCCAGATTCCAAAGAGACCAATAATTTATACCACATTTTCCTTCTAGTTAGCGCATGTTCACACCATCAAAAGGTTACTAATGAAATTTGTGGGAGTATTGGTTAAAAAAAGCAAAAGAACCCAACAACAGCCCAAGGTATCCATGATTTCAAGTAAATGTTAGAAATACTGATGTTTATCAAATATGTATTAAGTCAACTATATTTCCAAAGCTTTGGAGAGTCCATTCTTTCTCTCATTCACAGTAATATTTTCATCCAGGAAAAAAAAAGTAAAAAACCCCAAACCCCAGTACTCCCAATTAATATAGAATCCTTACAAAGATATGTATCTCAAATAATGATATTTTTTATTACATTTAAAATATTACTATTTAAAGCAGAAATGAAATGTTAAACACATTAAAAAATAAGCAGTTACGGTAATTTACATCAAATAGTTACATTAAATATTCTTTTATGTATTGATTTTATGAATGTGACCAACATTGCTATTGATTACTGGGAAAAACATACCCACGACACTTTATAGAAGTTAAAGTTATTAAACATTTGTCTGCATCCCCTTTAATACCATACATAAACCTCCAATATTCTAGAAAATAAAGATTTATAGGTATTTTTCAAAGTGCAACATCCTGCTCTGTACCATATATCACAGAGATCAATGAGAAATTTTTGTCACAAATTCTTAACATGACTTAATTGTTAAATCAGACAGTAAAGTTAAAGTGAAGGAACATTCTGATGCTTGGATACATTAAGAACAGTGTGTGGATATATTAGGAACAGTGTGTGTAGTCCTGGACAGAGTGGTTCCATAATCTAGATAGAAGGACTGCCAAGTGCATTCATAACACCTTTGAGGCAGTTAAACAAGTAACAAAATTAAAATATATAAAGAAATATCCTAAATGAGAAGAGACACAAGGTTTAAAGAGAAAGTATGAAAAAATGAGGTTTACCATACATTTTCTAATTCTAGAGTCACTTTCCACTGTCATCTTGATCGCTACTTACAGACATGCAACTGATCAACAAGGACATGGATTTAACCACTGTACATAAATTTAGGTCTTGAATTGCATCTCCACTCCTACCCATGGAGTTTTTCACTCCTCCTCTTTCCATTTATTTACTTTCCATTTATTTACTTTCCATTTATTTATTCTGTGTCTCAGAAGGTGTCATAAATCCCATTCATTCAAAGATTATCCATTTTTTACCTAGTGTGGAAGTCAGTTTTGACACATCTCTTGCTAAATTCTGAAATTTCACCATGTCTTCAGAAAACCAAACTTCGTACTGGCATTTCAAATACCATGTCCTGCACTTGATTGGATGATTAGCAAATCAACCTTACATAGCAGGAGGAAGTCAAGAGAAGATGACAATTGGGGTTTTTTTGAAGTGAAAAGGCAGTGATTAAATTTTAGTTTAAAACCTTCTGAATGTAGCTGATTGCTGCAGTTTGATCTGGTATCCTGTTTCCAGCTACAGTAGAGAGTTGTGTTTCACATAAAAAGATAAGCACCTTCAAGATTCATCCAGCATATGTCCTTGTTTGTAGTTGGGAAGTCTTTATGACCCCTGTGCAGGCCAGTGTCTGAATCCCTGAGGCATATGATTTGATTTTATTTACCATCTTTACTACACAGAGCTACATGTTAACATTGTAGAATTAAAATGGAGGTTAATATTCTGCTGCTGTGTCTAAGCATAAAGGGGAGGCATGAAGTGAAAGCAGAATGAGTTTATACTGAGAAAGATTACACATCCTTAATCACCTTGAACAGCACTTCACTGAAAATAAACCCCATGAAATTCAAATTTTCTACACAGTAGAGACATAATTTGCTCCATAAGAGCACAAGAATGATCTTTGTACAACACCACAAATATACTTTTATATTACGATGAGTTAAAGTAAGTCTATTTTGGTTCAATAAACATTGTTGGGAGAAGGCAGTTTTTCTAGAAACTCTAATGAAACTACCTAGTATTTTCTTCTGATCTTTTTCCCAAACCACTGAGCAGAAAGAACCTGGGATGCTGTATTCTGTAAAATCTGCAGAAAGAAATTCTATTAACTTTGTCAGATTGAACCTTGCTGTTGATATAACAAAGTTTCTACCCTATTCAGGCTGACTCTAATAGCAGGTCAATTTCATTAGCACAAATAGGAAGGGCAATAATAAATAGCTGACACTATCTCCATTGGGACACAGGAGTTACATCAAACCTTGAAGTGACAATCTTTCCGAATTCTACCTAAGGAAAAAAGATAAGACATTAGTAACTGTCATCTACCCAAAAAATAGTATTTGCACCCATGTAATCTACCCAAATTTAATCAGTTGCTTTCAAATTTAGAATGTCAGATGGAGTTAAAGAAGTTTTAGATTATTTAATTTGCTGATGTACATTATACGCTGTATTAGTAAACGTAAAAAGATAACCCATAAAGAGGAAAGTAGAGAGTGGAAGATTCTGATATGGGAGACAAAGGTATACAAAAGGCAAGAGCACAAATGTGGCAGTGTGAGTTCTATGACATTATCATGTGTTCAATGTATTTTTAGAATTAAAAAAAATAACAGCAAAAATTGTCAATGAATACTGAGTTAATGTAATTGAAATAAAATCAAAATAAAACCATCTGACATCAATTCTGTGTAATGACGATATACAGCAAACAAAGGGAAATTTTGAAAGAAGTACCTGGTCAGAGCCTTTCATGTTAGAAATTAATTGGTATGAAATGCTTGCATTAGTCAAAACCAATACCATAATAAGGAGCAGACTTGTGATTCAAATTTTAGGAGATAATATCCAGAGGGAACTCACAGTGTCTATTTTGCTGCTCAGTATGCTTGAAACTTGCAGTTGCCTACAGTTTTAGCTTATAACAGTAACTGCTCATAAAGAATGTGAGAGTCTTTTGCGATTATAAGATTCTGAACTGTTTGTTTAGACCCCCAAGTACACTATGAAGCTGTGTGTATTTCCATATAAACTTCACTCTCTCATA
>JAWWLZ010000082.1:70300814-70313653 GCA_035041345.1 Poliocrania exsul
ATTCTGAACTGTTTGTTTAGACCCCCAAGTACACTATGAAGCTGTGTGTATTTCCATATAAACTTCACTCTCTCATATTCTTAAAAAAAAAAAAAAAAAGGCATTGAATTTACTGTGTGGAGGCAGCTTACATACTGGATTTTTGTCAGTGAACAAGTCGACAGGTACTGTAGACTGGGAACTGCAGACTGTAATATATTGGAAGGTGTCTTAAGTAGATTTTGCCACTCAGCAATACAACAATTATTCAACATGAAGGAGATTTTCCTGTCTTCACTCCTGATCACTATTCCCGAATCAAACTGGTACGTTTTTCTGCTTGCCATTATGCTTCTGACTCTTATCACATCCTTTTTTCTTCAACACTAATAGTAGAGAAGAGTTCAACATGGAAATACTTTTACAAAATGAAATTACTGTGTAAACTCCAGAATAGGAGACAGTATAACCACCTCTGATTGTAAGAAGCTGCGACATACAATACTATATTCTTCCCAAGTAAAGAAAGAAAATCCTCCATCATGTAAACACTCTAATTACATGGCAATACAAAACAAATCTAATCAAGATGAGGAAAGTAAAGCTCACTGGGAACAAAATAGTCATGGAACATAATGGGAAACAAAAGGCTTATATGAGGAAACTGGCAACCAAGCAAGACTAAGGAAACTGCCTGTTTGCTGCTAATCAAGGTAAGAAATGTAGTAATGAAGGAAGAAGAAAAACAGACTTTAATACTGAATTTTATCTTCCAGTCTCCATAGGTGAGATCTGCTCTCAGTACTCTATACTGGACCTAGTGGCTGCCTCAGAGTCTGAGGGAGCAAAGCATTATACACAAGAGTAAATTAAGGTCGAGAGGAGGACCATCACTTGATCAGACAGGAAATACCAAGTCCTTAGGACTTCAGAGGAACCAAGGACATGGAGAAACAACACTGCTTTGAGATTGCTATTGTTTCTGAGAGACTGTACCTTTCTAGCAATACCACTATTGCGGCTCCAAAAGGGTGGATTCTTTTTTTTTTTTTTTTTTTTCCCAAAGAGAGAAGGGAAAAGAATGAATACTAAGAGTAAAACCCAACTCCAAAGATTTCCTGTGTGAGGCCAGACCAAGAATTTAGTATCTCTCAAATATCTTTCCCACTGACTACTGGCAGCTCACTACCATTAGTCTTGATGATTGCCAGAAAGCATTGCCATAATACAAAAACAAAAGCACTGCAGAAATCAGTGCTCACCAGCTACAAAGGGTAACCTTTATTCTGTAAAAAGGCCCAAATATAATTACAAAATGTTTCTGCAACACTCCCCTGCTGTCAGGGCATTAAGGCTGCAGCAGCACAGAAACCTGTGTAACTAAACAAACAAGGTATGTGAGTATACAATATAAACATAAAACTGAACCTTTCTTAAGAAACATCAGCACAGAAACCTGTGTAACTAAAAAAAACAAGGTATGTGAACATACAATATTAACAGAAAACTGAACCTTTCTTAAGACATGGAATAAATCCCATGGGGTAACAAGAATATTCATTCTTTACAGCTTAAATAGGAAATTTCCAGAAATTCTGGATGTACGAGGGGCTAAGCAAATAGCCAGATTCCCCACCACATTCAGCATTCCTCCTACATTTAAGATAAGCTCCCACATCTGAAGTTCTGACAAGAACTGGAACATCTATAGTACTGACTTGCATATTTAAACTACAATTCATTTACTTCTTTTCAGATGAAGGTTATAATATACATACTTTAGTTAATACACAAAGTACTGCATTAGAGATGGAACTGTGCAGCACAATAAGGTACTTCAGACCTGCATGAGCAGACTGGCGGTGGTTACAGTGTTCTTAAGTAGAAAGGATGGTGAACATAACAATAAGATGCAAAAAATAAAAAGTATCAGAACTGTTAGATTATAAACAAACAGAAAGGTCTCAAAAATACTGTGCAAATAAAGACCTACTGCTTTAATACAGACATAAGAAACAAAAAAAAAACAACTTTTTAGAGAAAAAGTGAATTTGACACTCATCCATATATTATCAATATCTCCACAATGTTAAAAACACATAAATATAGAAAACATTTATATATACTATTAAACATACTATAATATATAAATATTAAATTATTTTAAAGATCAGATTCTTGAATGCTTCATTGCCACTATACATAAAGTATAATTATTATGTGTTCAATAGTTATTTCTACTGATGCAGGAATGATTTTTGATTTTCACATTTTGTAGATTTTAGGAACACAGTAGTTGTAGCAAAGCAGATTTTTAGTAGGTTAATACTTCTAACAGCCTAAGTTCATTGTTTATACATTCTAACCTCTGCCATTTATCAGTAGCTCAAATTCTTTTAGTTATTTAGTCTTATTTAGACTCTCTTCAAGGTAAAGGGCTAAAGAATATCAGAAGGCCTGCAGAACAAGACATAAACATGGGGCAGAGTGACCCAGAAATCAGAACACTGGAAGAACTCCAAAAGCCTAAAGAAGAGGAGGAATAATGAAGAGGAGGTCTCAGCGACCCCAGACCCAAATCATAAGGGGTTGGAACAGGGGTGGGACCACAGCTGGACCGAGAGATGTGTAAAGTAATGATTGAGTGAACCATATTACAAAAACCATAGAAACCAGTGTTAGGGAGAGGTCATCATGTATTCCTAAAAAAGCCCTAAGCCTGGACATTAAAGAATCTACCTTTTTATCTTATCCCACATTAACTTGACTCGGAGTCCTGTTTTTGGAGTCTCTCTCATGGCATCACTACAAATTCTGAAATATTTCTCAAAGGTTAATATATCTTTGATTGATATGTGACCGGACTGTGAAATGGTAAATATCATGTGAAGAGGTTGGGTTTGAAAGAAAAACTTTGAAGAAATAAAACACAAAATGAACAATCTTGCATTCCTCTGAAGATATTTTAAGGATCATCAGTGTTTGACATATTTCATATAAAAATTATTTCCTGAATTAAAAAAAATCCTGTGTTGTGTACCTGAGAACTAAAGTAAAAGGAAAAAAAAATTATATGCCAGACTATACACAGAAATATTTCTGATAGAATGCATTAAGCCTAGTCACACATTAACTGGCATAGAAGCATTTTGGATCTTGATTCCATTTCGTTCAGTTCAGACAACTGCGGAAATTTCATTTAAATATTATGACAAAAAATTGTATATATTTTATACACAAGAATCCATTCACCTTTTTTATCCAACGATCTTCTGGCCTGTATCAACTTATATCAGTTGACAATTTGATACTTTTGATAATTCCACTTAATTAATTAGGAATCAGACACAACTTTAGTTTCTTAATTTACAAGAAGATGCAAAAACATTTCACTTTATAAGTCTAGCAGAGTAAGAGAACAATGAATGTTCTTTACCTAAGCTTCAGCAAGTCTTTCAAAGCTGTGTTCTATAGCAGTCTCACAGCCATGTCCTGGAAATGCAGTCTGGATGGGTGAACTGCACAGCATAGGTAAAGCTGTTGGACCAGCAGCCAATGACTCTGGCAATGAGGCTTTTCTCACGGTCAATAGTGGAGCTGTTTAATTCTTGTATCCATGATCTGGCCAAAGGAATAAAAGAGATGGAGTTACTCCTGCTGAAGAAGGGAAGGCTCTGGGAAGACATTATTGCAGCCTGATAATACTCAAAGAGGGCTTTTAAAAAGAGGGAAAGTGACTTTTTACACATGCAGGTAGTGATAGGACAAGGGGGAATGGTTTCATACTAAAAAAAGATGAGAGATTTAGATTAGATGTTAAGAAGCATTCATCTGCTGTGAGAGAGATGAGACATTGGGACAATTTGTCCAGGGTGGTGGGAGATATCCCATCCCTGGAAACATTCAAATTCAGGTTGAGTGGGGCTCTGAACAACCTGATCTAGTTGAACAGGCCCCTGCTCAGTGTAGGGGGATTGGACTAGATGATCTTTAAAGGTCCCTTCCAACCCAAACTATTCTATGATTCTGTGATATAAGTCTTCACTAAGTTTGTAGATGGTGTCAAACTAAGGGAGCAGACAATAGACTGAAGAGGAGAGCAACTTTTTAGAGAAAATGGACCAAGACAAATCTTAAAAATTTCCAAACACAAAAGTAATATCTTGGATATAGGAGAGAAGACATCCTTTACAACACTTCACACTGCAGAAAAAGACTTGAGGGACATGGTAAATAAGCTGAGGAGAATGCCTTTCCAGTGATGAATGATAATTGTACACCAGACTTCATTTGCCAGACCATAGCAAGGTCAGAGAAGAGGTGCTTTTTGTTTATTTAGCCTTTTAAGAATGAATGCCCCCTGTTTTAGTTTAGCCTGTATAGCTCAAGGGCATTTTTTACTATTTCCTAACATAAATACTCATCTATCACACATTTATCTTAGAAAGAAATATTTTGAAAACTAAACTGTATTTGTTGTGTTCAAAAATCAGAATGATGAAACTGAAATGAAATCACCACCTAAATGTTACAGAGAATATTAAAAATCACATGAATTATAAATGTGTAGAAGGCAAATAAGAAAACCTTTAAACCAGCTGTTAACTAACATTTGAAAGCCAAGTGAAGTGAGTTTGTGAAATAATCTACCAGATGGAAGAAATATGTATACCCGGGGAATAACTGTTTCTTTATCTGCCACTCTAGCTTACTTTCAGACATACACTTGTCACCATTAAAGAAAACTGCTTTCCTCTGTGTAATTTCACTGAAACCTGATACAGACAGTTGTACCAATATGAAATGTGCTAATAGAATGATAGGAAACAAAGGCTTCAAATTAGTTTAACATAGGATATTTTCATTTCCTCAGAATGCCTAGGAAATTGACAAAGTGTGTTGGGTTTGAGACCAAGGTTTTTGTAACGGAGGGGACTATAGGAGTAGCTTCTGTGAGAAGCTGCTAGAAACTTCTCCCCTGTCTGATAAGGCCAGTGCCATCTGGCTCCAAGACTGGCCAAGGCTGAGCCCAGAAGAGACTGGATTAGCAGATTTAAGAAGGGGAAAGAAGTTACTGATCAGGAACAACTAAAGCTAGAGAAAGCACAAGTGAGAATATGTGAGAGAAACAGCTCTGCAGACACCAAGGTCAGTGAAGAGAGAGGAGAAGGAGGTGCTCTAGGTGCCAGAGCAGAGATTCTTCTGCTGTCCATGGTAGAGACCATAGTGAGGCAATTCTATCCCCCTGAAGCACACGGATGTCCATAGGGGAATATAGATATCCACCTTCAGCCTGTGGAGGACCCCATGCTGGACAAGAAGAAGAATGTGAGGCGTCCTTCCCATAAGGAGGAAGGAGTGGGTAAGGCAAGAGGTCATGGACTAACCACAATTTCCATTCCCCATCCCCCTGAGTCACTGAAGAGGAGGAAGTAGAGAAACAGGAGTAAAGTTAAGACTGAGAAGAAGAAAGGGGTGGGGGAAAGGTGTATTAAGGTTTGGATTTACTTCTATGATTTGACTGGTAATAAATTGAATAAATACAACAATTTTCCCCATGTTGAATCTGTTTTGCCTTATTTTCAGCCCATGAGACTTTATTGTATTTTCTCTCTCTTGTCCAGCTGAGGACACTAATGACAGAACATCTCTGGTGGGCACATGGCATCCAGGCAGGGTCAATTCATCACAAAAAGATATACTACCATACACATAGAAATTAATTTTCTACATGTGAAAGCTATGTATGGTCCTCAGTTGCTGCAAATCCAACTATGCCATGATTTACAAGCTCTTAGGATACTGGTTGATTTTTTTTTTTTTTTTGTGCACTAAGTGCTTTACACCAGAGTTTTTCCACATTAAGTTTAGTAAATGTTGGTACATGCTAAAAAATGTTACTTACTTGCATACACTGTCTAATCCTAAGCAAATCTCAGGACACAAACAAATGATTGGTTATTTGGCCTCTATTGCTCTGGGGCAAAACATGCTTTCAAAGATAAAACTTCATGATAAAAACAGAGTGTGATGAAGACAGCAAATACTAATATACAGCATTTTGTTAAACTAACCATGAATTCCTTTGTTGTCAGCATAGGTTTTAATGTTGTAAGATGAAATAAGCACCCAATGCACAGAGATTTAAGAAATATGTTTTTAGGTTTTTTTGTTATGACTGTAATGACTTTGCATAATCACTGTAGCAAGTTGTGGAAGAAACAGAAAATGAATAAAAGCTGCCGACCGCATGGAAGATAAAGTCATTGCTGCGAATTTTCAGCTGTGCTGTACTACGTTATTTACTGCACACTACAAAAACAGAGGATGTTCAGTTCAAATGCAGGCAGAAAATAAAGGCCTTCCAAGTCCAGATGTCTTAATGCTGATGAAAAAAGTTGTATTTTGAAGTGTTAATGTTTCATTTCTAAAATATTTTAATTTTAATTTAATTTTAGGTTTTCACCCCTTAAGGCACTTTCTTTTCCTGTTTTCTTTAAAGCAACCAGATGGTTGAAATTTGTGGAACAAGAGCTATTTACACACTTCAATTCTCAGTCTTTATGATTTTTGGTAGAAAACATGTTGTTACTTAAGAATAAAGTAGTCAATTATGCATAAAAAATACCACCATGGAAAGGAAGGTAGCTAAGAAACTGACAATTACATTAATTTCCCCTCTCCTCAGAGTAGAGTGTAAATCCTTTGCTTAAGGAGTAATGAAGGAAGGCTTGCTTGCCTGAGCTACCTGTAACACAGTTTGACAAACGCTAGTCCAGCATAACATGTAGCTGTAATAAGAAGAGATTTCTCAACTCCTCTAAAATCTACAGAAATTCTGCCAGTAGTGCCAAGTCACATACAACTAGCATAATAATCACATCAGTGTGAGAACCTCTTTGTAGTCATAGCTGCAGTGCATAGGGAGATAAAACTGATTTACACTATCTTTAAAAACATATAGGCAGGCAGCAGCTTGATCTGAACTCTGATTCATTTCTAGATTCAGAGCTACTTGTGATTTGAAAATGAGCAACCCTCTTAGGAACTGTCAGAGCTGTATTTGTACATGTTGTGAATGAGTGTTTTAGGTTGCTCAAAGAATCCCCAGCAAAAGTATTGACATAAACAGATTTAATATAACAGTGAAAGCATGAAAAAGTTTGCTGTAGAGGTTTGCTTCACAACTTACTAAATGATTGAAGCACACAGAGAAAAATCAAACTAAAATCTGAAATCAATCAATCTAAACCTAAAATGAGTCTAAGTGATCCATATGGAGGCTGAAGATGAAAAAGCCTAAGGATGAAAGGGAAACCCTCCCATCAAGTCACAAGGTTCAGACTGTATCCTCTTGACAAACTTAGCCCCAGACTTGACCAACAGTTTAGATCTAAAGGTTTAAATAGCACTTAAACTTAGCAGCACTTCATAGATATCATGATTTAAAAAATTTAACAAATGATTCTATAGAATTTACTATAAGCACATGTCACAAATGCCACACCACAACACGACATTAACTCACTTATAAGCCTAATTTGCTTACCAATATAACATACTTAAGAATCTAAGAGAGCAATATCCATAGTACATTTGCAATGGCATACTGACACTTACATGCACACAGGTCTAAAGAGTATGTTCAAGGTGAATCTGTGAAAAATTCCCCTTGAACTCAGTGAAATACTCATGTTGGATGCCTTTGCATCTTCTCATCAGGTGAAGAAGGGTTGAGCCTCGAGGAGTGGGGGTATCACCCCAGGCTCTGTAATCAGAGTTTTGTGGTGATCCTACAAGTATGGCAAACTTGAGAGTTCCACTCAGAGAGAGACTGTTGGTTGCAGCCCACTGTGCCAAGAGAGCTCAAAGGGTCTCATGTAGGACCAGCGTTTATAGCATCACAAGAAAGCTGGCTTTAGTCATAGTAATTTTCCATCCTGGCCACAATTTGGGTCAGTAACTTTCTTAGGGAGTTTGTTAACATTGTTGCACTTGGGTTGTTATTCAGGCAAGAAAAATGTGCTTCCAAAGCTGTTCATTAAAAGCCAGAAGCTTGTTAGACAGCACTAGTTCCTGGCAGCAGACAGTGTTTCTGATGAGCTCAAGAGATGCTCAGCCCAGGTGCTGTTCATTAGGGCTGAGGCCTAATGAACATTTCTGAAAAAATAGTGTGGCTTGAGGAAACAGGGGGGATGCACCACCACAGTATCTAAGTTCAGCCAATAGGTAAAATCCAACTTCAGTGCTACTCGCTAGACAGGAGAATGCACTTGAGAGGACCCTAGGCTCAATCTTGGTCTGACAATTTTGATGAAAAATAGACACTATTTGTACAACTATACAAAGTTAGCCTTAGGAAAGGAGATGAAGGAGAAAAATAATGTAACTGACCACATCCTGATTTGGCTGTTAGCTCTGTCCATATAGAAACATTCTCTATTTTAAACTTGCTTCACAGTCACTCAGATAAAGGTCAAAAGTATTAAGCCATACATGCTTAATGCAAGCACCCAGGAACTGCAGAGAAGAAAAGTTTGGTCTAAACAATCTTTTCACATGAAAACAAGTACTCATTCACTGCAATGGGCATAACTGAAATATATCCCTGACCACATGTTCCATTACAGGATGCTTGTTTTAATGTCACTCAGCAAATGTAAGACAATAAGACAGTGAGGCACTTTCCAGACTGGCTTGATATTATGCTTTGCAGTGTAGTATGGGAGTTGCAATCTGACAGATAGAGGCATCTGGCCTGCTATAAAATAGGGAGATATTTTAAAGCTCACTGTACTTCTCTATTTCCTGTCCCGGGCTGCAGAATAAGTCAGTTTAAATCAAGCCTGCACTACCAGCTACTATTAAGTCCTTTGTGAGCTCTGAGCTATCTCTGCACTGAGAAAGATAACTGGAGGAAAAGGAAAGTAGAGGTATATAGAAACACAAACTATTCCATACACATGCTACTTAAAAATAGGCTTTTTTTCATTCTCTAAGGATTTAGCAGTGTCCCTATGAAAATTTTCTGGCCACCAACCCCCTCCTGCCACCCCACCTAACTTCCTAGAATGAAGTAATGACCAGGAATCTCACTACAGACTTTCATCACATGGAACAATATTTGTGAAAATTTGATTATAAAGCAGTTACAAAAACCTCAAGGGTGTTGTGATATTTCCTTTAGAAACATCAGAGGATATGGGCCAAAGAGGTCAGTGTAATGTTAATTGTATCCCACTGAAATACCTGTCAAGACAGAAAAAAAAAAAACACAACCAAACAAACCTGGAAAAGCCATATTATCATCCCTGTTCATATTCTTCACATTGCACCAATTTCAAACTAAAAAAAAAAAAAAAACAAACAAAAACTAAAAACCAAACCAAACCAACCAAACCAAACAGAAAAAAAAAAAAAGAAAATCTCCAAACCCCCAAGCAAAAAAACCCCAAAACACAAAAAAACCAAAAACAAACTAAAAACCTCAAACAAAACCAACTAAACAAAACTTAATGGTATATAATTTAATGGAACAAAGATTCAGGCTGGAGGGGCTCAGGAGGCCCCTAGTCCAACCACCCAAACTTATCAGTCAGCCCTCAGGTCAGACAGATTGCTCAGGGTTTTATCCAGTCTGATCTTGTTAATCTGAAAGGATGGAGACTGCACAGCCTCCTCCATTCCTTGACTGTGTTTAAGGTAAAAGTATCTTTATAGAAAATTGGAATCTCTTGTATCAGCTTGTGGCCATCATATTTCTTTTCCTGCCATGCATCACTTCAAAGAGCCTGGCATCTGACATATTTTACATGAAATTTGTGCATAAAAACCAGTAATTATATAAAATACAGAAAAGCCTTTGAAATATAGATTGAAACTTTTACATTTTCAGCTTGTGGAAGGAGAGTATAGAAACATCCCACCTTCTTTTTCCAGAACATTTTAAGAGACTGCCACTGGGTTTTGTAGTGTCTCCAGCCCAGAAAGCATGCTTTGAAAGCATGAGCAAAAACCTCCCAAGAAAGGCAGATGGAGAAATGCAAAATTTCTGAAGACAAATTGCCTGGCTGAAATATTCAATTTCTCTGAAATAAAAGCTTTTACAAGCAGTTCAGCTTGGGGTCAGAACTGCTGCAGTTCCAAATATAGGAATCCTTGAAACTTTGCGATAATACACACATTTTCAAAAGCATTCTTTTTGGTTCAAATATTAAGTTCTGTTGCAAGAGAAATAAAAAACAGTGACAATCCCACGTGCACTTGCTGCACACATTTGTTAGAACTTCTTCACATATATCCCTTCTCAGCATAGCCCTTTAGGCTCTTTATAAATATTAATTTGCAGAATACCTAAGAGGCATAAAATTTTTCTTTTCCTGATGAAAAGAGAAGACAAACAGTATGCCTATTCCCAACTTCACACAAAAAATCTTCAGCAGAGCAAGAAAATGAACCTACATGCTTTACTTTCTCAGGCAAATTGTAGTGTGACAGCTTCTTTTCTTTACAGATCACTCTACTACTCAACTGGCATGATCTTTTGGAGGTCTGAGATTAAATTTTGGAAAAGAGACAGGGTCAGGAAAGAGGTGCTCAGCTGGGAGACCAGAGGCCATACCTGACAAAAAATGATTGGTTACAATGCAATATAGACTCCAATCACCTTGCAATAAAAATTTCTGTTGAAAAAACAGACAATGTTCATCTGATAACTGTGATATAAAAGCCAGTTGGGGGGGTTGGGTTTGTTGTTCTTGTTTGGGGTTTCTGTAAGTTTTTTGCACTTGGACAGGTGGTTCAAACTTGGAAGAATAGACAAACAGATAACAGCATTAAAAAAAAGAAAAAAAGAAAAGCTGCATACCAAAGAATTTCATTCTGTGTTATGTCTTTCTGCTGATATAAACAAAGCAATATGGACATGTTATTACAGATGGTTTGGGGTTTGGTTTGTTTTTTTCCAATTTTAAGGAATTTTGCATATGGAATTTCACTTCTGTTATTCCTTACCTGTAATAGAAAAAAATTATTATAACCAGATGTTAAGACACCAGATCAGTAATTACTGGGTCAGAACTACCTTGTGGGGGGTGCATGAGTGTGTGTGGAGGGGGAAGGGATGAGTCGAACCTCATGGAGGTGGGGTGGCATTGTATCCCTGACAGAAGGGTCCTGGAGCCCACATGGAGAAGCCCTGGGGCAGTTGCCAGTCACAAACATCCCAAGAAAACACCCCACAGCTCCTGGAGCCCTTGACCCAGCTCAGATTGGCTGGGAAGTTTGGCCATAGAGACCAGAGCAGATAAAACCAGAGGTACAGAAGTGCTACCTGTCACGGCCCTGCCATCCAAATGAGACAGCTGGTCTTCCACAAGATTCCAGTGGTAGCTTTATGGTCTATCTCTCACTCTTTCTCCTCTCTTCTTGCTGCTTCTTCTCTTTCTTTGCTTCTTTCTTGATGCTTTGGGTGACTTAGGGGTGGAGGGATTGGATTTTGACTTTAGTGTTGTGGAGGGATTGGATTTTGACTTAACTGTTGTGGAATAGTATGTGCTGGGTCAGTATTGTGGTGGAACATTTTGTCTAGCTTGCGTAGTGTCCTTTTTTGAATCTTTGCCAAGTTCCCTTATTTTTGCCACTAAATTATTAATAAAAAATACCTTTTGAGAACACATCCATGGCTTATTCTCTTGGCGCTATCTCGAAGTATTAAAGAACCCTAAATATATATTTTAAAGTAAAACTCCTGGCTGAGCCCATGTGCTTGCTGCTCACAGGTTTAGAGTGTTACACCAGACCCTGGGGGTAAAAAAAAAAAAAAAAAAAAAAGAAAAAAGGATAATTGATAAAACAGAGCCTAGTTAAGTTGAGTTGTTATTGACACAGTGGTTTTTTTGCAAAGTGTTTCCACACATTCATGTTAAAGTGAGATGACACCATGTTCTCTCAGTCTCTCACCCTCACAAAGGGAGTTTAATTCTGAAGGCTCTTCTGCATAGAGTTGAGATTTCCATGCCTAGCAGATGAATCAGAGAGGGAAGAGAAGTACAGATGCACTGTCCTACTACCCATTTTTTACAATTTTTTCTGGATTCTTCCTCTCTCATCCTCAGTAAAAATGAAACAAAACCAAAACCCAAATGAAACCCTTCTGTCAAATGAAAGCACATAGCTTGCTCGAAGTTAAATATAACATCAATGAAGCATTCATCTACTTTAAAACTATGCCATCTCCAGACCATAATGTGAGTTTGAAGTCATTCCTGTCATCAGTTGGACAGGGAAGGGAAAATATAATGAAAAGTACATGAGATAGGATAAAAATAGGAAGATTCACCCAATACATTAATGGGCAAAACAGTAAACTTGGGGAAAATAGTTCAGTTTATTGCCAATTAAATTAAAATAGGATAATGAGAAATAAAACAAACAAAAAAAAAAACCAAAAAACTCCTTCTCCCCATCCCTTCCTTCTTCCCAGGCTCAAATTCATTGCTTTTGATTTTTCCCACCTCCTTTTCCCACCAGCAGAACAGACAGACAAGGAATGGGGGCTGCAGTCAGTTCATCATATGCTGTCTCTGCTGCTCCTTCCTCCTCAGGAGAAGGACTCCTCACACTCTTTCCCCATCCCAGTGTGGACTCCTTCTCCCAGAACAGACAGTTCCCCAAGAGCATCTCAAATGTGAGTCCTTCCCATGGGCAGCAGTTCTTCACGAACTGCTCCAGCATGGGTCCCTTCCATGCAATGCAGGACTTTAGGAACAGGCTGCTCCATAAGGGCACCCCAGCAGGGTCACAAGTCCTGACACCAAGACTGCCTCCAACATGGGCTTCCCAAAGGTTCACAGTATCCT
>JAWWLZ010000082.1:70313753-70341453 GCA_035041345.1 Poliocrania exsul
GGGCACCCCAGCAGGGTCACAAGTCCTGACACCAAGACTGCCTCCAACATGGGCTTCCCAAAGGTTCACAGTATCCTTCAGGCATCCACCTACTCTGTTTATGGGTCCTCCATGGGCTTCCAGTGGATATCTGCTTCACCATTGGCCTCCATGGCTGCAGGAGGACAACCTTGGTCTTCACCACAGCTACAGTGTCTGAAGCATCTCCTCTCCCTCCTTCTTCACTGACCTTGGCATCTACAAAGCTGTTTCTGTCATGTATTCTCACTCCTCTCTGCTGTTGGTATTCCACAAGTTGTTGGGTTTTTTTTCTTTTTTCTACCACCATCGCTGCTAAGCTCAGCCTTGGCCAGTGGCGGGTCCATCTTGGAACTGGTTGGCATAGCCCCTGTCAGACATGGGGGCACTTTCTAGCACCTTCTCATAGAAGCCACTCATGTAGCCCATCCCCCATTGATTTGAACATCTCAGCATACCCAAACATACCATTCCTGGCCACCTAACTACTGATCACCCTACCTAAATCTGAGATATGAGTCAAAGTACTAGAATTTTCCACAGGTGAAACATCAGAAGAAACAGCCTAATTGTAAAGCAGTCAATGAAAATCATACCTAAAACATGGTACAGTCATATCCAATTAAGACTTTTTTAAAAAAGAAAAGTGTTTACCTGTCCCCATTCAGACACTGTATACAAGACACTGATCTGTATACAAGGATCCCTTAAAATTCTCATGAGAGTAGCTTTAGAGATCAGAAAAAATAAACTATCTGTTCTAGCATGCCAGTTTTCCCCCAAGATAGTTTTACTTTTTTTTCCATTCCGCAGTCATAAAGTCAATTATACACCATTTTTCCACTAATTTGCTAATCATTTTTGTCCCATGCCTTTTAGTCACAGTGCCAAGTGACTAGATTAAGAGATTCTTCTCAACCAGTTTGATAAATGACTCGTCTTTTATGGATCCAATTCCTTCAACTCTTGTTCTCATTGGCTAATACCTGAGGGTCAACAAAATTCCTCTGTACTTCAGCTCAGAAATGCCACATTTTTTAAAGTGTTTTAAAGCTTCTGAGGTCTCCAAAAATCCTGTGTTTCTTCATTCCAGAGAATATCATCAGTGTAATTCCAGAAAGCAGACTGTAAAACTGCAGAACACCACAAGTAGCTTTTTAGTAGGTTTCAGATACTCTTCAAATTGCTCGGTAAGTATCTGTTAAAATAAAATAAAACTCCAACATGTACAATAGCTTTCTCAAAGAACTTAACTTCCAGAAAAGTAGCTTTTTCTTGAACAAAAATTGTCCATTAAGCATGAGCTTTTAGTATCCATTAGCAAAGAACTAAAAAAAAATCTTCGCATAATCATAAATCCAAAAGTTTTTACTTGGCTGTTTTAACCATTGTAGTACTTACTTGTAATGTTATAGTTTAATTTTCTCCCTTTTTTAACAGCTTTTCTATGCAGAGGGACATTGTTTTTCAATGAGGGAAGGAAATTTTGATCTAAATATACACACACACACATCTGTGTCTTGTTATACACAGATAATTTGTATTTGTATTAAACAGCCGTCTCTGCACACTGTTTGGACAATCAATAATAGTGAGTTACAGTTATTCATATGTGTATTTTGCAGCTACAGAGAAGGCTTCATGTGCCTCTATTCTCATTCTATGCCTCTTTACAAACAGTATATTTTAAACACAAATATAAGTGAAAGATTAAATTGCATTATTACAGACATGTAATTTTAGAGTTTATTAAAAGAACATTTCTGAAGATGCACATCCCTGTAGGAAACAGCTGGTGATAGAAAAGGAACAGCTGCTGCTTTTCAACAGCTGGTGACAACCGTTGATGAGAGATAATACGTTTTTTTTTATAAAGAAGAAAAATACCATCACTGTTTCTGAACACAAAAGCTAGTACATTGGCAAAGGGAATTAAAGTGGGTTTTGGTTTTTTTTTGTTTTGTTTTTTTTTTAACTTGTTATAAACTCAGGGCATGTCTAACATTGGTAACAGAGCAAGAACTGACAAAAAAACTTCACTAAAACCAAGCTGAAACAACAAAACAAACTAACTCATTTGAGTCTGAAACATACAGTAATGTGGCAGATGTATATGTATGCATGGCCAAACTTCACAAATGAAGATTTGGGAAGGGCTCACCCATGTGGGGAGAGCCCTTCCAGCCTGCACAGTGGATTTTTTAGGTGAGGCACAGTGTGCGTGGAACTGGCCCCACAGTTAAAGTCCTAAGGTCCACTTGACATGGCCGAGCAAGCTTAGACAGTGACAGGGAAGTCCTCGGGACTGTCTTATAGCACCCTGTACTAACCGGGGCTGACCCTGCTGAGCATCCGAGATCTGACATGATCAGATGTCAAGGAGGCATTTAACTGCCAGGGGACAGTCCCCACTGAGACTCGAACTCACACCCTTGGGATTTGGAGTCCGAAGTGCTCACAGACATCTAGTTTTGTTGTAGACAGGTTTGAAGTTTCCATACCTTGCACTTTTACACAAATAAACACCTCCTTCAAAGGGTTTTCATGCATCTGCTAAGGTCCTGATAAATTTGCAGGATAACTTTCCAGTTTTGTGGAGACTGTGCACAGGTATCACTGTCAGTGTACAGAATTCAGTTGATGTGCATAATAATAGTGGCTAAATCTCTTTGTGCCAGTAATTTTCTCTGATCTACAAAGTCCATCTCTTATCCTGAGTATATGTATTTTCCTATTATTCCCAACTTGCTAGAATGAAAATTAGATCACCTCAGAATAGCCCAAGAATTATTCACTAACTTGGAAAACTGTTGAAAGAAAAAAATTCGATATATTTCTTTCATCAGAACCTGTTTCATTATCATTTCTATCATCTAAAAGCTCCAGCCATAATTTGTTGCTGGATGTTCTCTTTGTTATGCCAAGGGAAAGAAGGTTCCAAGGCAAAGAACTGGAGACTCCTGGGCAGTCCAAACACTGGCACTTCTTTGGCAGTGCTTACAGAAAGTCAAGGCCTTTTCTGTCTCTCACACCTTCCCACCAGCAAGGAGGCTGAGGATGCAGAAGAAGTTGGAAGGAAATACAGATGGGACAGCTGACCGCAACTGACCAGGGGATATTGCAGACCATTTGGTGTCTTCTGCATGGTGCATATACAGCTTGGGAAAGAAAGAAGTGGGGGGACATTTAGAGTGATAGTGTTTGTCTTCCTAAGTAAGCATTACTTGTGATGGAGCCCTGCTTCCCTGGAGATGGCTGAACACCTGCCTGCCCATGGGAATTGCTGAATGAATTATCTGTAGATTGAGAATTTTACTTCCCTAAACTAGAAAAATCTTTTTCTCCCACAGAAATATTCAGTGTACTTGAAAACCTTAGTACAAGAACTTTAGAGGATGCAGGACCATCACCCATTTCCAAATAAAATCCAGTTGCTATAATAAAAAGAAGAAACAAGATGTAAATGCAAAGGGTAAATGTTCTAAACTTTCCATATTTTCATAATTCTTCTCTTCCCCCCAAAATATTAGAAATTAAGTCTACCAAATGCTCTGACAATTTTTATTCATATCTATTATAACAGGAAGACAAAATGTTTGAGAAACCACATACTGATCTCAGTGCTTCCTTTCCCCACCCCTTTTCCCCAAAAGACTCAATTTATCTAGGTAGTGAAGCTTCTTAACCTTGATAATTCAAAGTGGCTTGGAATTGGTAATTTCATTAAATACCCAGAAGCCTTGTAAAGTAATACACAAGGCATTTAATACAGTACTTGGCAGCTATATATAAAGTAATTTTCCATAGTTTTACTTGAGGACAACAGCACTTCATCATGTAATAACTCAAAAAAATAAACATTCAAGGTGTTCTTGAACTCAATCCTAAATCAAGAAGAGACTCAATAGAAAATAATCTTTATTAATCTGGAGTTCCAGGAAAGGAATGGAAAAAGGATAGAAGGCTATTTAAACAAATTATCAGAAACTCTGTTTACTAATAAATTATTTTCTATATAGTTTTCTGGGGTGAAAACCAAAAGCAAGTTACAGAATCCACCCGCTGTCTTAGCACAGCTTTTCTAGTTTGCTCATTTCACAGAATGATAGAAATCATTAGGTTTAGAAGGGACTGCTGGAGATGATCTAGTCCAACTCCCCTGCCAAGGCACAGTCACCTAGAGCAGGTTACACAGGAATGTGTAGAGGAGGGGTTTGAATGTCTTTGAAGAGGGAGACTCCACAACCTTCTTGTGCAGCCTGTTCCAGTTTCCCAGATTCCCTTACCAAACATCCCAAAGACCTGAAATCTTTTTTGATCATCCTCAGATTATATGTTGCAATTTCCTCACCTCCTTCATGGAGGATCAGTAATGGGTAGTAGTCTGTGGCTGCACCAGGCTTGGAAGTTTCCTGGTGACATCCTTAACCCAGGCCCTAGGGAGGCAGCATGTGCCCCTATGGGTTAGGCCTGGTTTGCCCAGCTTCTCCTTCCAAAACTGGTCCTTGCTGGGAGATGAATAGAGCATCCCCTGGATCTTGAATTGTTTCTGGTGGCTGCTTCTACCTTAGGGAGGCCATAGAATGTTCCCATAAGTCTCTTTCCCTTTCTGATTCTCTAATGCTTCTCAGCCTTTCCACCTCATCTTGTAACTCTGCTACCAGGCTGAGCAGGTCATCCAACTGGCCACATCTGATGCAAGTGCCATCACTGTTACAATCCCACTGAGATGCTTAGGCATTTCCTGTAGCCAGAAGCCTCGATGACTACGTTTTTTTGCATGTTTTGCATGTTTTTGGGAGCTCTGTCTGGGTCACCATATCTTTTTTGGTGACCTTAGACAACTTGGCCCCTTGCAGTGTAGACACTGTATTTGACATCTCTCAGTGAGTGTAAGGACCAGCAGCTTATCTACCCGCCTTTGCTGCAGCATCTGAGTACCATTCCTGCTTGCCCTGGCTGTGCAAACTGATGGGCTGTGTCTTTCTCATGTGCCACATCCTGTTTGCTCACCCTGGTCACTTGCTCTCCCTGGAACCATTTAAATCTCCTCAGATGCTCCTGGCAATGCCCCCTCCTCACCTGACTGGCTCACAAGGGTTGCCAGGTCCTGATGGAGCGCTGGGCTGCTGCTCAGTTGTCCTGAGTAATTAATATTTAAATACCATTAACCCAAATTCTGAACACCACAATGAGCACAGGAGATACAGTCTACCTACACAATGTTTCCATCACCTTTGTAACACATTCTTCACACAGAGAAAACAATTCTATCAATTGTTAACATCCTAAAACACCTTACTTGTTAGTATTGTTAAATATATGAAGGTGAAGGGCTGCTGAAAGAGGCAACAGGACTCCTCTGCCTGGTGAGCAAGGGAGCACCCTAGACCAGGGGAGTCCTACCCCAGGGATGAGTGGCTGCGGTCTCAACGCAGCCTGCATCCTCCATTCTCCAGGAACAGCTCCCATGGTGTTCTTGTCCTCAACAGGACTATTTCAAGTACAACAGTCTCAAAGCAATACAACTAGAGCTAGAGGTGACACCACACAGAACCAAATAGTCTGAATATTGCTGTTCCCATCCCTTCTCCATACACTCAGATACTGCAGTCACTTTGATCTCTCCTGCTCCCAGACATAAATAAATCCTGTATTGCCCTAATCACTTCCTGCAGGCTCTCAGTAGCTAGGAGTGTATGTTCTACAGGGCTCAATGTCTCTGTGAGACCTACCAGTAATGCTCTCTGGTGTACCCTGGCCATATGGTACTCCAGAATGTTACAGGAGGTTTAATGGAAGGGAAGGCAGGGAAAAAATGTTTCATCAGCTAAAGCAAACCAAGGACTTCAGCTTACATGGCTTGCGCAGTGTCAGCTTTCAGCCCAGGGGACTTTGGTGTAGGGAGCCCCATGAGCTGAATGTGGGGGCTCTGTGTGTAAATGGCAGTGTAACTGACTGAGAGTAGAAAGGGTCAGAGTGGTTTTAGAGCTGCTGTAAATTCTCTCCATTATGTCTTCCATTTTCTTAATTATCAGGAAAACACTGCAGTTGGAGGGCAAATATACCTACAATACTGACAAAAGGCAGTCCGCAATCACACACCACCCTGCACTGGGTTTTGAAGCAGGATTCCAGGGGAATTAGTCCTTCTGCAGCACAGATGAGGTTGCACATTAGCAAGATATAAGAACATTAAAATGACTTCCAGAGGGGAGCTAATGAAGCACAGAAACGCAAAAAGACTGCAGATGACTGCAGATATGGAAGAGAGGGCTCTTGACGAGATGAGGGAGGCTCAGGCAAGACACCTCAAGGAAAGTGAGGCCGAGAAAGCCTGCAAGTTCAGTGGCACAGAGCCAGGGAAAAGCCTGAAAATCAGTCAGACCTGAACCTTAGGACTAATGGGACTGTGCTGGTAATGGCATCCATGTGTGAGCAGTGCAGGGCCACACTGAGTGTGACAGAGCCTGGAGCACTGGGATTACACAGAAGAATGTCCTCATCATTGAGGATGCTAATATACAAGCTGGAACTCACATGTGCCCCAGAGCCTTGTTCAGTGTTGGAACATGCAACCACGGTGATGCTGTCACAGCCTTACTTGGTGCTGCTTCACTTCCCAGAGCAGTCAGGAACCTCAGATCATGCTTTCCTAGATTCATCCACTTTTTAGCCACCCTGAAAGGGTGAAGATTAGAGTGATGCTACATGCTTTGCAGGTCAAAGTCTCCTGCATCCACCATATTGGGACATGCTCCATGGTTCAGCAAAGCTCAGCTCCCTTCCCTGGTTCAATTGCGAGTCCCTTCTTTCAGAAATACTTTCAGAGCAGAACACAATCATTACACTTGGCCTCCTCAAAATCATCTGGGGATAAGTCATAAGACCAAACACAGACAATAAAACTGGACTCTTCAAAACTCATTTAGTTGTGGTTGGACAGAGAAGCTGACTATGCAGAAGACCTTTGACATTTGAAAATTTGTCTGCTCCAAATCAAACTAAAAAAGAAAGAAAAGCACTTGCATGATTTTCTCTGTATGATTCTACAAAATCTTTCACTTCAAAATGTCAAAATATATTCTACTGCCATATTTTGATAGCTGTAAAGTATTGCCATTGTGACAACTCAGTTTGATGTATAGTTCTGTTGAATAGTTATCATTGTACAGAACACACAGATTAAATTTTAATACTACATGGACAATATTAAAAAACATATATAAATAAATATGTTTTTCTGGGTATTTCTATACACATATTATATATGCATAGATAATATGCATATACATAAATGTATCTCCATATATATTCACATAACTCCATTAAAGTACATTAATTTTAGAAATATAGCACTTTCTGATGAAAAGCTGTTCCATTTTTTTTTAAACAGTCTGTTTTTATAATTTTGAGATTCAGATCTTCATCCCTGCCCCAACTGCCCCTATAAAGTCCACTCAGCCTGCATCAATATTCATATCTCTCTCTAATCACAAGATTAGTTCCCCAAAGGCCTATAGTAGTTAGGTTCTCTTTATATGACCATTAAAATAGAGAACTGATTTTGCCATTAATGTCTCTTAACCTTCTGTGCTGTTACACAGAAGTACTTATGGTCCAGTTCCTAGCAGGGAATGCACTCTGACGGAGCCCTAGAGAAGCATTTGGGGTACTATCTTGCCAATAATGCTTAGAAGCAGAAAGTTAAGTGAACGAAGTCCTTCAATGAAAGTTAATTTAGCTATAACCTTGAGTTAAAATCTTACTGAAGAAGTACATTAAGAAGAAATCTTAGCTTAAATTAATTCAACCTGAAAGCTCAATAGAGACATATTCACATTTACAGCTAGACGAATCAAAACAGAGAGGCTTTTGGTAGAAAACAGCTGTAATAAAGTAAGAAAAAGGAACTCCAGAAAAGTTTTCTAACTTATAAACTTTTAAAACCAGTGGTAGAGCAAACAAAACTACATTTTATATTAACAAACATCAACCAGTAAAAGCTTACTTTTTAACAGAACGGGTTTCCTAAAGGAAATCCTCTATTATTTCTTCTTCTGTGTATCGCTTTTTCAAGCAGTTTTTCACCTCCCTCACTATGATCCCCCCCTTTTTTCCCCCCCTAGTTTTCTGTTTTCTACTTCCTCTGTAGCTCTCCTGCATGTCTTTCTTATGGTGATAATTTTCTTACTGTAATTACACAGACACAGAATAAGCATCTAAGGGCTACTATAAGCACAAATAGGACAAAAGATAACAAGACCTTGACACACTTCTAATTAAAAAGGAAAAATCATTTCCCTGAATGCTTTGATGTTTAAGTTGCTCATGCTTATATTCAAACCTATTAATTTAAAGTAAAGGAACATGGTGAAGGGATGGAATGTATTCCACTGGTGATCTTTCAACTCATTCTGTCATTGTTTTTGGCAAGGCCTCAGTTCCTTTTATTCATCAGGACTTCCTATTTAGCTTCAGGTCTCTCAAAATTTAAATAAATCAAATTTTAGAGTTAAGGTCTAGAGATTATACTATAAAACAATTGCAATGACAAATAAATTCTGGTGTTACATCAGAATATTACTGGAGTGTGTTTTAAAACACAATTAGTAAGTGTCAACTATGAAGAAACTATTATGCTATAATATTCAGACATGGACTGAAAGTAGTATTTTATACAGATACTAAATGCTTGTTTTGGGTGGGTTTTAGTTTCGCTGTTACAAGATTACAGGATAACCAATGATTTTGGATCTTTACAATATTTCAAATACTGCTTTTAGGAATGTTACGTACCTCTTTATTGTATACTGAAGAAACTACTGTCTAACATGAAATAGACTCCACCAAAAAAAGGTCTCCACTACAGGAACAGAAAATAAATGAGGTTTGGCTTTCATCAAACTACAAAGTACTAAACATATGATGCCCAAAGGTTATGACTTCTAGTGCCCTAAAACTTGATTAAAATAGCGCTATGTAACTTAATGTGATTAAACCAAGATATAAAGAACACCAGAATGAAAAAAAATCATTAGAAACACAAATACATTATTTAATTGATGTTAATATAGATTTTATGAAGAAGATAAGGACAGCAATACCAGTGATTACAGTTATTACCATCTCTGACTATTAAGATGACATTTTAAGGAATAATAGTTATATCAAATCTATCTTGAATTTAGAAACAAAAGATTCTTTCTCTTTAAAATTTGAAGTCCCCATCATACACCTAGATCTGTTTTTATTACATTGCTGACATGCTAGTTCTTTTTAATTTAAAACTTATCTACCCAATTCACTTTCCAAAAAGTCGTATGTTAATTTCCAGAGGCAACAGTGCTTAAACATACTGCAGAGATGTGCTTCAAAGATCAAAAAATAACATTAGCTATTTCAGAACCCACAGTAGCAAAATACATAATTTCACTACATTAAAACAGAAGGATCAAACTTTGCAGGAAGGTCAGAAAGTGCAAGAGAGAAGGATTCTCAAAATCTGAGTCAGACACTGTTTGCTAACCAGAATTAACTAATTTCTGAAAGCATATTCTATCTTCAACTATTACAAAACATCATCATTACTATAAACCCTCAAGGCACATCAGCATAAGAAGGGAAAACTCAAATCTCACTTTGTAAAGGTGTCTAGAAGCATGTCTTGAAATCACAGAAACCACAAAGGATAACTAAGGACAAGCCCTGCAGGTATTTGGAACAACTATTTCTTTAGGATATGTCTTTCTTTCCTCTGATAGGTACTTTGTCATATCAACAATCATACCCATTTTACTCACAGAGAAGTCTCGTTTTCTACTTACCTAATTCATTTTAGTAAGTTTAATAAATTTAATATTTTAATAAATTTAATATGTTATTATGAAGGTTTCTGAGATAATAAATCTAAGATGGCAATGACTACATTATTTAATTTTTTATGTTACCATTACTGCAGTATAGGCAATACTAAACTAAATACAAACTTGCAACTCAAGTACCATTGCCTTGGTGTAGCTGCAACAAAAAAGGAAGGATTGTTCACATGCATAAAAAGAGAACAAAATAAAATTTTAATACGTGAAAAGGACTTTGCTCCTACTGAATGGACCTTTCCCAGAAGGCAGTGCCACCCAGCAATACAATCTGAAGTGGTTAACTGATGGATAAGAGCACCTTATTCAAAGTTCCTGAAACAACTTCGAAACTACTTTTCATTGTTCTGAAATCAACAGGTCCAAAATTTAACATTTATTGTTGCTCGTTTTGTAAAGCAAGTTTTATTTGGAAAAGTTTTATACCACATTACTAAATCTTGTAAGGCAAGAAATAGTCTTCTTTTATAATATGCAATAAAACTTACAGTTTTTCAATAATTGGTGTTAAAGGGACAGAAGAAAGTTTCTCTGAAAGACAGTAAGAGAAGACTGGATAATCAGTTTATTGTGTCAACAAAAAGATCTACAGAAAATAGGTAAGACAGATCTACAAATTCAGGAAGAGGTTCCTTCCCTCTCTCTCCTAACCATTGAAGTTAATATTTCTTTAGCACACTGAGCAGAATGGACTGAACAGTTTCTCTAGGCCATGATATGGCATATCCCAGCAGAGACACAGTAAGCATTAGGAGTATTGTGTCTCTTAAACCCTAAATTCCAATTTCAAAGCATTGAATGCAAAGATTATATATATATATATATGCAAGGGGAAAAAAAAGAATTGTAGTAAGCCACTTCTTAAGGTGTTTAAAAAAAATAGGATGTGTAAAAAAATAAAAATCACGGAATCTACTGGGTGCCAGGACTCAGATGATTCCTCCATCCTAGATACTGCCGTTCATTGCTACACAATCTTAGGCCAGAAGGCCTCTCCTGGCCCTGTCCCATGGATGTGGCTGCTCTTGTCCTCTTTCCAGCCAGCAGCAGGACTGCACATTCATTCCGAAGAGATGTGGTCAAACACATTGAAAATATTGACACAGACACACAGACGGTGCTGTTACCAACACCCACATAAACACCAGCAATACACACTTACAACAAAACCACCACAACTCTGACACTCTTGTTTCCTCTTTGACTAATTAAAGTTGAGCCCATTTATGAAAAAAATACACACTCTCACTCTTGATTTACAAGTATGTCTGAATTCATGATATATCTGCACTGGTTTTGGCCAGGATAGAATTAATTTTTTCATAGTAGCTTGTATATTGCTATGTTTTGAATTTGTTATTAAATCTGTGTTGACAGTGTAGGGAAGTTTTAGTAACTGCTGAACAGGGCTCACTAGTGCAAAGGCCTTTTCTTTTTTTCACATCCCACCAGTGAGGGGGTGCACAAGATGCTGGAAAGGGACACAGCTGGGACAGCTGGCCACAGCTGACCAAAGGGCCATTTTATACCATATGTTATCATTTTCAGAAATAAAAGTTTCGGGGAAGGAGGAAGGCAAATGACATTCAGCATTATGGTATTTGTCTTCCTATAAAACTTTACTTTTGATAGAGCTCTGCTTTCCTGGAGATGATTGAATATCTGCCTTCCAATGAGAAGCAGTTTAATAATGAAAACAAACTAAAGGAATTAATTCACTATTTCTACCTCAGCCCATGAATCTTCTCAATTTTACACTTTCAGTTCTCTTCTAAACCCATTGCAGGGGTGTGAGAAAGCAACTCTGAGGGCCTCAGCTGCCTACCAAGGTTACAACCACAACAGTCACAAACATAATCACAAATTCCACATCCCTCTAATACACCTTTTACAGACTCTGGGTGTCTCATACAGTCACTGCTTCAGACCTCAAGTATTCCCATATGCAGGTCTCCTTCTACTTGCCAGTGGGTCCAATTTGGCATCTGCTGGCACATTATATGTACATGCTCATATAAAGAATTGCAACTCACTAGGGAAACATAAACCACCTGCTGTCCATAGACGTACAGGCCGCATGGCCCACAGCCGTTTCTCCATTTCCACAATTCCACCCCACAGGCCCTCCAGTTTCTGACAGTTAGACCTTTCAGCACATGCACAGAATACTTTATGTGGAAAAATGGTTAAGAAAGGACTATTAAGAAGATAGGATAGACTGAAGTGGAGAGGTGCTCGGTATTTTGTCAGCAAAAAAGTACTGAGCAGTAGATGTTTTATATGTGACTAGCCCCTTTTATAAAAGTTTCCTCCTTTTTCTCATGTTTGTACATCCACCACCCCCACACACATACCAGCTTCACCCATCCATTTCCCCACTGTGGTCTCCTCCCAATAAAAGAACCTGCCTCCAGCTACTTTTTCCCCCATCAGTCCAAGTTTGGCTTCACCTGCATTCAAAGGTGGTATTTCTGACACTACTACCTAGGTTACCTTGGCCTTCCAAGACAATACTGCTAAAGTTACTTACCATTGTTCATGCAAGACAGTGCTCCCACAAGGTCTCATAATACTCTAACTACTTAAGAAAGTCAGATGAAATCAAGTAAGTTGCCATAGCAGTACCTGTGCCAACTTCTCACTGTGTTATGCGGTCTGTGTTACATCCAATAGTTTTGCTCTTTCCATTCATTTACCTCACTCCCATGGCCAGGGCCTAGTCTTTTCCCTGCTCATCTTCACAGTATAAACACACAACATGTGCCTTCAACCATCTAAGCAGCTTTCAATCAGCCTCTAAGTGAAGAACTTTGAACACAGACACCCTATGAGCCAGCGAGGAGGCTTTCTTTGACTCCTGCAAGATACTTCACCACTGCTGAAGATCTAGAACTCTCCTAACCACAGTTACTCATAATCTTGGTGAATGTAAATTACAGCAGATTTCTGAAGTGACTGCTGAGAGGTTAGAAAACCTTCACTAGTTGAGTACTGAGAAGACTAAAAATGAAATACCATGTTTCCTGCAAAGAGGAACAGTTGGTAGGATAACACTCTTATGTTCTAGGGAATTCTCCTACAAGTTTCTACTCTGTTACAGAATTAGCATTCTGATCCCAACATCAAGTCACAGACGAAAAGCTTCATGGTTTTGGTTAGGTCATGCTTCAGTATGCTAACAACAGGATGAAGCTTGAGATAATTAGTACGTTTGAAGATCCTTTTGTAGTGCTAAAACAGCATGGGGAGACCTTAATGAAAGCAAAAGTTGCATTACTTTTAGATTAATGTTTCTTCTAAAATGACAAGTTTCTGGTCTGGCACAGAAAGAACGCATTAGTGTATTTGTCTCCTAAAATTAAATTACATTTATTAGATGGGAAAAATCACAACTAAAAGTTACTTAATGGGAAAACCAGAATGAAACTCAAGACCCAAAAACACAATAATGTCTACCTCCAAGGGCCTGCAAAGAGCTACTGTTCCTGAGTATGGCTCATATTATGTTCTATATAATATGACATCTGTTATCTTCTCCAAGAGTAAATATCTATTAATAGATTAATAAACTTTGTCTCCATTAAAGCTCAGTGAGGTCACCTTATGCAGTATATTGAATTTATTAGTCTGGGCTAGAGTTCAGCTACATCAACTGCAGGACAGCCAAATGACAAAATATCGACTATGCCCCTGGAATCTTTCCATGAAACTAAAACCCAGAAGAGGAACTCAATTCCAATCTATCCAAATGAAATCATAACTTACCTACTTAAACTGTAGGTACTCTAGAGGAGCTAATCTGTCAGTAAGAAACATAAATTGGCGAAGATCATGCCTAGTTGCAAATAGAGCCATTATCCTAATATCTGCTGAGAATGTTTGCAATTTTTAACCCATTGCCAGACACACAGATGTCTATGAATTAGTCCTCTAGAATTTAAGGGCATACAGGACCAATGAATTCCATTGAAGGCTTTAGAAAACTTACTAGTAGTCTGGAAGAGTTTCAGCATATCAAAAATTTGGTGGAGATTCTCATCAGGAGAAATAGCTTCCCATGAAGCAGTTATGATTTCAGAGATACAGATACTTCCTGCCAGGAAAGCAAAAAGAAATATACACTCAGAAGTCTCTAGCTAAATGTTTTTACAGAGCTTCTCTTGTAGAAGTTGTTCTAAAAGCCATTAAGTGTGAAATAGGGATGAGATATGGATATACATGACACTGATACACATATTTGGAGCCTGAATGAGGAAAAAAATTAGTTCATCACAAAATTCTTTTAGGACTTTGAACCTGACCTTGTATATCTGAACTTTAACTGAAGAAAGTTTTAATATAATTGAAGTTATAAAACTCAGAACCCAAAAGTTATAATGAAAATGCCAAGCAGTCTGTACTAGAGCAGCAGCAGACATTGCTATGAACCAATTTTCCCTGTGATTCAAAATAATTATAATTTATTTTTTTTTAATGTCAGTCTACTCTTAGGTGTAGTATTCTACACTTAAATCTTACTAGATGCAATATAGCCACATACATGAAAAAATAAACCAATTAAATAGAATCATTTTTTTGCCTAAAATGGGAGAGAAGAACTTTCAAGACAATATTAATATAGATAAAATAGAGAGCTGGTCTTTACTGAAAGCTCTTTCAGGTGCTACACAATACATATGTGCACACCCCAGCATAGAATTCTCACATTTTTATAGCTTTAACTAATTACCATATCTAGTTGGTACATCCAACCCAAAACCCATTTGTTCCTGGTACCACCCTCAGAACTGCCCTTTTGGAGTCCTTCCAAGGGTTCTGTCCCCTCTGTCTTGTTTTGACTACAATATATCTTATTATTCCAGTCCAGGTGCATGAGTCCCAAACAAGATGTCCTAACTAAAATCTCTTTCCTTGAAAATATCGTTAAACAGAATTTCAAGAATGTGCCACAAACCATGAGAAAGGGGTTTAGAAACTGTCACAAGCTACTTTAAGTGTGAGAAACTATACAGCTATATTAAAATCTACAAATATATAAAAATCTTAAGGCATCAATCATCACTTTAATGCTTTTTCACTTTTGTGAACGCTTTTTCACTTTTTCATACAAAGTGAAACTTTTTATGTTTTCTTAAGCAGGTGTTAGCTCTTCTTAAAGCCAGTGAGATTTCTGAGGTCAAGAAAGGGAGGATGACTGCATTTTCAAATACTGAGAATACTAATCAGTTGGAGAAGGGAAATATGAGTTGGACTATTTTTTTTTCATGGATTTAAAAGAGAAAGTATGAAAACAGTGAAAGTTAGCCTTTATTAGCAGCAGCAATTAAATGCACAGTGGTAGACATGACTTGAAAAGCAGTTCTGTTTTGAAAGCATATCCTTGTAGTTTATCTTACTAGCACCGTAACAAAAAATACCAAAGGCAGATTCAACTGAGACTATGAATTCCTGATGAATGGAGTCCAACTAAATTCTCTTTTGGTTTTCACCAGAATTACTTAGGTTGCATGTGACCATTCCTCTCCTTTGGAATCCACCCTCAAATAGTTTTGAACACCACACCTTGCTGATGCTTGCAGATGCAGTAGTTCACAAAATATTTTGTCACCCATACAAAAAGTCTGACAATGTTCCCTATCTTTGCACCTACATAGAGGTTTTCATAGCGTAAGAAATAATATTTTTTTTTTTTAGTTTTCATTATGAATCAAGTAGTTTTTTAAACCACCCCTCTGCCTCAGTCCTGATGTTAACTGAAAGATATTTAATGAATTTTGGATCATCCCTCTTGACATTTTGCACATGGCAAGAGTTTTGGCAATGGTGCTTACCATATCTGGCAATTTATTAAACAGCTTTCTCTTCCACTAAAACAAATGTCAATTTACAGAGGCCATTTTTCTTCCTGAGAATTCCTACACTAAATTTTCCTACTATTTGAGACATTAAAGACATTTCCCCCTACAGCTCAGTGATATAATTTGTTTGTTTGTTTGTTCAAGTTTTGTGGGGATTGTTTTTGTTTTAGGTTTTTTTAGGTTGGTTTATTGTTTTCCTCCTGTAGACCATGCCTCACACTCAAAACGGTAAGTTTTGTCAGGATATTAAACTGTTGACATAGAATGAGATTTAGAGGACACACCCATGCTTTAATTTAACTGCTTGAATTACTTTGTAATTAGTCTCAATTCCTCCAAATTTGCTGGTACCATTAATAAAAGAGGACAACAGGTTACTCTTCAGATCAGGTTTAACTAACACCCCTTTAGTAACATTCCACTTTTGTAAGAAAAAGCAGATTAATCCTGCATAGTGCTGTACTACCTTCATCTCCCAGAAGGTAGCTAAACACAGGATGCCAAAGACAAATACTATAACAGACACCTTTCCTGTGAACAACCTGAACTACACAGAGCTTCAAGCTTGACCTCTTCGTAAAAATACAAAGTGGAACTTGCTGTACATTTTACCGCAATTGTTGGTCTTATAGCCTAAATACATTTGAATTTTGACCAAAAGTTCTAGCCAATGAAAATCCAGTAATTAATATTTTCCATTAAAATCATGACCTTCCAATTGTGTTACCTGATAGGTGTAAGATGTGCTGCCTCCTATAGCCAAATACTGGTATAACGTCTGCCAAAGACTTCCATCAAGGAGCTGGAATACACACCACAAACTGCAAAGACTCAGATGAAGATCATAACTTCATAGGATGGAAAGGAAATTAAAAATCATTTGACTGAGTGGTGACAGAGATTGGTTTTCATTTACAAGATTTAAGTTTGCCTTCCCATGTTTGAGTTTTCTCTAGCAAAGAAAGAAGCAAAAAGAGACATTCCAGTTTCCATTTGGGGAAAAAAAAAAAAGGAAAAAAAGAAAAAAAAAGCCCAAACAACCAAAACCAAAACAAATCCCAAACCTGGCTGAATTTAAAAGATTTTCAGTCTTTTTTTGGGAGCCCACTGTAGGTTTAGGTAGATCTGCTTCACAGTGTTGTTAAAACTAAGATCCTGTTGCGTCACTGGGCAGGGGGAGGGAGATCTATATTGGATGAATAGCTGGTGCTACCCAGTAGGACTGCACTTTAGCACTGTCAAGGTAAAATGACAGACTTGGATTCTGGACAGAATTAAGTTCCTGACACTCTTTCTGGTTTTAAGGTCATTCACTCAAGCATCAAGTCCTTGGCTGCAAGGAAGAAGACAGCATCTTCCAGAGGCATGACAGATACCACATGCCTGGACACCAAAGGCACAGAGGTAACATTAACTCTTCACAGCAAAAATTGTGAGTGATACTCTACAAACCTGTAGAATTTAGTTGCTCATTATCCAGGCAAAGTATTCTCATTTGCACTTAATAATCCATAGCTGGTAATATAGGAAAAAGACCAAACAAGTTCTGAGACTGACACTAGCTAGAAATATGGCCTAGTTTTTAATTCCATACAATCCAGGGTGATCACACTATAACACTGCCATCGGAGCATGCATGTTATCACCAATCTGATCTCCCTTATGTGCAACAAAGTTACCTTCTTATAGAGAAGATAAACATTTTATATTCCTTTTTCAGAAATTGTGAAGAACCTGTAAATCTCTCATAGCCCAAAAGTTGCTTTAATTTTTTTTTAAAAGTTGTTTTAATAATCAATAATGCAAAAATTCCAAAGGAAAAAGGGATAGTTGGTATCAGAAAAGTAATACTGTTCTTCATATTTTTCAGTGTTTTAACATATACACAAGGACTAATACAGGGAGAAGCAGGAAGCTTGGGTCTCAGCTGACACAATACAGTAGAAAGTACTAAAAGGTTAGAATACTTTAAACAGGTACTATTAAAAGTTGCACCATCAAAATTATGACTTAACTCAATAGTATCACTAGAATAAGCCAGCTTCATATTATTTTTAGTCTGAGTTTTAATTTTGCTAAATGTGTTCAACTTTTTCTTTTTTTTTCTTTTTTTTTTTTTTTAGCCCCAGGATGTCTCTCATAATGAACAGAAAAGCTATTATTAAAAATTGTAGCTTTTTCTAACACCTGCTTTCTCTCTTTGTAAGGACACTAACAATTTTCATCTGAGTACATTATCAAATATTAGGGAAGACACCTGGAAGGATGACACACATAATCCCTCTATGTAAACTACCTGGTTTATACTTATCTGACACTGTTAAGGTCCTTTACCCAGATAACTGAAACTCCTAACCATGCCTAGTTCTATGATTTTTCTTTTCCTTCAAAGCAAAGACATCCTCTTACACTAGTTTAAAACCAAAACTAACTAAAATACTCAATCTCAAACCTACTGCAGCACAGAAAAAAAAGAGTTCAGAAATGCAGAAATTATCTTTTTCTGAATGAAAGCAGATGAAATTGTCAAAAGATGTGAAATCACAAAGATTTCTCCCCACAACCTGTGTTTAACTACAGTGTCACAGTCACCTTACCCAGAAGATGCTGAGAATGATAACATCCACTAATGAAGAAGGAAAATAATTATCTTAATTGCTCTGGATACATAACAAGCAAACAAACAAAAATAAATCATATGTATTTTAGACTAAGAAGTAATAAGTTTTAGAATTTCTACACACACACAGTTTCTGTTGTATGTATCTACAGTGACATCTTTGGTCACTTACAAAGGTCCATACAGTCCAATAAATCAAAAATACTGAATAACTGATGTTTACAGTGAAGTAACTCATTGACTGGAGTCAACAAGAACATGATTTCAGTTAGGCACTGCTACCCATGTACCCTGCTCTGTACACACTTGGCAGGTAGGAAATGCCCCACAGTCACCACCTAGCTGCAGAGATCAGGAGCTGGTATACTGGGTTAAGAGCCAGAGGACATCAAGGGAGAACTGCAAGGAAGGACAGCAGCAGAAGACAGACTCTGGGCTTCAGTAAAACATTCTTCAACCTGCTCAGGGACTGGAAGAATGGGTGCTCTGCAGGGCTGTCCCTAAGGGCAAACATGCCCTGGAGGAGCTGGCCAATCTTCAAGAACAACCTCTTTGAAGCACACCAACTAACCTACCTCAGTGTGCAAGAGAACAGGAAACCAGGGCATGAATTCACAGGTTACACAGGAATGAGCAACAATGTTCAAACACGAAAAAGAAGCCCAGGTGATGTTCTCCAAGGAAGAAGCAGAGAACAACTGCCCCATTTCACAAAGGTGGAATTAACAAGGCCACAGCTCCTCTCATCTTGAAGACAGCAAACAGCATACAGATGGCAACAAAAAGGCTTCCTCAGGCCTGTGAGGCACCAAAGAGACTATAGAACACATAGGCCTGCAGCAGAAGAGGGTGGGTAGCCCAGCAGTGAAGGACACAACAAAAGCAAAAATGAGTGATCAGAGCCTTCCTTGGCTCAATCATCATGGATCAGCTCTGCTCTCTCACTTCCATGCATAGTGGAGAGTTTCAGGGCAGCTCTTCATGTAATAGCATAATGAAACTACAAGAACAGAATATCAGTGAGTCCATTGAGTGAGACCATATTTCCTACTTATCAAATGGTAAGACATTGACTCAATTGTTATTGCACATATGAAGCAGCAGTGATACAGCATTAACAATGGAAGCAAACAAGCAGAGACCTTGTTTTGACACCCAATAATTAAAATTCATGTAGGAACTAACGCTTGTAGGTTTTTAGGATTACTTTTTTTCCCAAACCTTTTATGCCCTTCCTCAAAACAAAAATCAGAGTAGAAATAGTACAAGTAATTCTTTTCATATTTGGATGAATACTATCATTTGCAGATCTGACTCACTGAGTCAGTTAAGATAAAAGTTAGATGATAAGGGAGAACAGAATAAATTTTAATTTGTTGAGTCACATGTATTCATCAATATTTCTTTCTTCAGCACTGAGATCAAATTATTCAGAAGGCAGACTCAAAATCCATTAGTAGCACTTAAAAATATGCTTTTATATGAACTTCTATATAAATGTAGTAAAAATATCCTATTTATAACAAGCAGTAGCTAATAGCCTAATAAAAGCAAGGAAACAAAGAAACAAACAAATAGCTAAAAGAAATAGATCACCTTAAATTACAATTCCAGGAGACTTTCTGGTGTTTCACTTTGACATTGTGCCATCAGCATCATCACCATTACGAGTTAGTAGTTGACTAGTTATACATATAGCTTGGTTTGAGGCTCATCTTCTTCTATAGGCAAAATGCTTCACATTATTTTTCTTGAATTACTGTTTGCCTTTTCAAGCCTCAAGTCAATTCAGCACGACAACCTCCTTAACCTAGTCCAAAGGTATTAGAGATTATGATACTGATGGTGTTCTAACCACTGTTTTTATGACAAATGCTCTACAGCTTAGGGTGGCAAAGTAGCATGGCAAACTGTTAGCAATCCAGGTGACTCCTGCAATACATAAAGGGTAACTTCTTAAGCTAAGTAATAGTCAACTCTACCAGAGGGGATATGATACTGGATGTGATGGACACCAGCACAAGTGAGCTAATCAGTGACATAAAGATTGGAGGCAGTCTGGGCTGTAGTGATCGTACATTGGTGCAGTTTCCAGTCCTGAGGTACATGGGTCAGGTGAAGAGTAAAGTCAGGCCCCTGAATTTTAGGCAAACAAATTTCCAACCGTTCAAGGAGTTAGTCAGTTGGACACCTTGGGAAAATACCCTCAGCAACAAGGCAGAATAGAGCCAGAAGCTATGCTAATGCCCATGGAGGACAGGGAGGTGATTCAAGACAGTCAGCATGGCTTCACCAAGGGCAAGTCTTGCCTGACCAACTTACAGACTTTCAGTGGACAAGAGAAGGGCTACAGAACTCATCTATCTGGACTTCTGTAAGGCCTTTGATACAGTTCCCTTTCTCTCTAAATTGAAGAGATATAGGTTTGAGGAATGGACTATTTGATGGATGAAGAATTGGCTGGAAGGATGCAACCACAGGGTAGTGGCCAAAGGGTCAATGACCAAATGGAGGTCAGTGACAAGTGATAACCCCCAGGGGTCTGTATTTGGACCAGTACTGTTTATACGACTTCATCAATGATATAGACAGTGGGATCAATTTCACCCTCAGCAAGTTTGCTGATGACACTAAGCTGAGTAATGTGCCTAACATGCCTGAGGGATGAGATGCCATTCAGAGGGATCTGGACAAGCTCGGTAAGTGGGCCCAAGGGAATCTCATGTCGTTTAACAAGAGCAAGTGCAAGGTCCTGCACTTGGGTCAGGACAACCCCCAGTATCAATACAGGCTGCGGATGAAGGCATTGAGAGCAGGTCTGCTGAGAAGGTCTTAAGGGTAGAGGTGGATAAAAAGATGGACGTGAGCTCTCAGTATGTTCTTGTGTCCCAGTCTGACTCAAAAGCAGTGTGGCTAGCAGGCCGAGAAAGGTGATTCATCTCCCTAATCCACTCTTATGAGACCCTACCTGGAGCCCCGTGTCCAGCTCTGGATTCTTCAGCACAGAAAAGACATGGACTTACTAAAACAAGTCCAGAGAATCGCCATGAAGATATTCTGAAAGGTAGAGCACCTCTCCTATGAAGACAGGCTGAGAAAGTTGGGGTTGTTCACTCTGGAGAAGAGAAGGCTCCAGAGTGATCTTATTGTGGCCTTTCAGTACTTAAAGGGCACTTACAAGAAAGATGGCGACAAACATTATCAGGGCCTGTTGTAGTAAAACAAAGGGTAATAGTTGCAAACTAAAAGATTTAGACTAGATTTGATTTAAGGAAGAAATTTTGTACAAAAAAAGGTAGTGAAACAGGTTGCCCAGAATGGTGGTAGATGCCTCATCCCCAGAAACATTCAAGGTCAGGTTGGATGAGGCTCTAAGCAACCTGATCTAGTTGAAGATACCCTTGCTCATTGTAGGGCGGTTGGACGATGACCTTCCAAGGTGCCTTCCAACACACAAGTTATTCTATGATTCTATCTAACCATGTGCATGCCTCAGCATGTTAAACTTAGGAATCTCAGGGTCTTAGATTTTAATGTCAGGAATCACTCAACTTCAGAGAGCAATTCAGGTTTCTGGAATCACTGTTTAGAAATGTCTCAATCTCACTCTCCCTCTGCATTAGCTGATAAAAATAAATTAGTAGTGGGAGAGCCTTCTGATCTCAGGCCTATGTACTGGATTCTGCTTGGATGGAACTAGTTTTCTTCATAGTAGCCTATACAGTTTTCTGCATTGAATTTGTGAGAAAACCATCATTGATAACACACAAGTGTTTTGGTTACTGCTGAGCAGTGCATGCACATGTTGAGGGTTATTCCCTACCCCACTCACTATACCTCCCCAGCAAGTAGACTGGAAGTGCTGAAGAAGTTGTCAGAGAACACAAGCTGACCCAAACTGACCAAAACCATAAGACTTCCATATCAAATGGCATTTTGCTCAACAATAAAAATGAAAAAGGAGAGGATGGAAGGAGAAGAAAGGAAGAATAGAGGTGAATGCATATGTATACAACATTTGACTTCCCAAGTAACCATTACATATTCTGAGGCCCTCCCAAAAACTGGCTCAGTATCTGCCTGCCAACACAAAGTAGTGAATATTTTGCTTTGCTTGCATGCACAGCTTTACTTAACACATTTAAGCTGTTGTTACCTCAAACCTTGAATTTTCTTCTTTTTTCTCTTTGAATTAATTCTCCCTCAGCCCACGGACAGGGAGAGAAGAAGCAACTGGGTCAGGCCATATCTGTTGACCATGGTCAATCCTACAGCCAGGCAAACTATTGTCTGGAGGTTCCTCTCTAATGAGGCATCTACTTCATGATCTCAGTGGGACAAATCTCAAAGCACTACATGTATGAAGTAATGGCAAGTCCAAAACCTTCAAACTACAGTGAAATATTTTCTGCTTGTGTAAGAATACTGAACTCATTTAAACATACAGTAGTCTTCCTGATCTTAAAAAATAATCCACACAACATTACATTTCTTTAGAGGTACAATACTGGCAGGTTTTTATTTCTCTAGAAAATATTAAGAACTAACAAATGAAGGAAGTGATGGCAAATTAAAAGGAAAGTACCAAGTAAGACCTTGAGAATCAAGAATAAGGTCTGCATTATTTTCCTTAGTCAACATCTCACAGATTCTTTCATAGTCCAAACTGCCCATACCAAAACCTTTCAAAAGACATGGATTTATCATAATTATGAATAAAGGCTCTGAAAGCTACTTTTCCTCTGTATGTTATCTGAGGAATGCATGGGCTCTATTGAGTAATAAGACACTGAACGTTTCTTTGTTCTCTCATATTTGTCCATGTAACTAATCCTTTTTTTATATTCATATGTTCCTTCATCTATAAATGTTGTTTCCTTAATGATAAAAAGAAAAAAAAAACAAAAACAAAAACAAAACAACCCTACTGAAATACTAAGGCTTAGGAGTTGGTATTACAGGTTTCATTAACACTTGGGAAGTTGATTGTGATAAAAAATGACAGAAACAAACTTTGATTAGATGAAGGTTTCTGTGCCTTTTTTCTTTCTACTTTATTTTACCAATATCTATGCAGATGAAATGTAAAACATTAAATGAAAGGCAGAGACTTTCTCCCTCCTTTCCACTTATTGATCAAAAAGTTATGACTGAATTATTGCTGGCATTTTATTTAGAAGTTTGAACAATTTAAATAGCTCTGTACATCCTCCCTACTGTATCCTTATAAAGAAGTTAGCAAATATCTATTTCTCAGCCCTCCCTCACACAAATTTAGTCAATAAAATATAAACAAGTGACTCAGATTATTAAAAAAAAACAGGGTTTGATAGTCTGTATTTCTTTTTACATAAACATAAGCTTTACTGTCATTTTCTACATCCCATACACACTCGAAAAACTCCACAAAAAAACCAAAACAACACACCCTAACACATTTAAGGGTACTACCATTTGATTTTGCTCCCACACAGTGAAATTCTAATCTCCTTCATTAGAGAAGAGCTATTTTACTTAATGAGAAGCTCCACTGGTTTCAGTGGAAATACCAAGGAAGCTTATGCAAAATAACTAAAACTGGCTCTTTAATCTGGAAAAGAAAAATAAACCACAGATCTCTGAGGCTGTGAAGGTGGACACTGAAGGGGCAAATATGGAGCAATTCAGCCTACCTGTCAACAACCTGTATTTAACTAGAGCAGAAAACTGCAGTATGAAATTAGAGGAGGTTTCAGTTAAAGGGACAGTCCAAGATGTTGCTTCTCTACGCAAAAAGATGCTTTCAACCTTCAAGAGCACTATAATTTTGTCCAGAATTGAAAAGATGTGTTTTGTCATTCAGCTCACAAGAGAGTATATTTGAATGCACACACCATAGCAGGAAGTATAAAAACCCTCACAGAATAAGAACATTAAGATAATTTCACTACAAGAGTTTTGAAAAACTTATAATGCATCACATGCTGCGATACAGCTTTCTGACTCTTGTGGGAAAATGATTGGTCTTTTTAAGAATAGGTAGTTACTTTTCACTAATCACACCCTGCAGTTATTCTCTGCACAATATGCAAGCCAGAACTGTTAAAAAGCTTTTCACACCTTTCGCTTCAGTACCTCTTTGGAATGTATGCTGTACTATCTATGGCAACCAGCTGTGCTCACATTGGATATCCTCAGTTAAGCAGGATCAGATCTTGGCAGTGCTATTATTAGCTGTAAGCATTTGTTTGTTTCGTTAGTGTCAATTATGCCCTATACGGACTGCCAATGACACATACTGATCCACAAGGTGGATTTGATAAGCTTGTATCAGTGACATCCCATCAAGATGTGAGAAAGCACCATATTTTAGATTTTCTTAATTTTCAAAATGTTACAGTTAACTTCTAGACAAGAAATACCTGAATTTTTAGACATTTGAGATCCTCATCTACTTTCAGATTAGCTGTGGACATGAAATAATTATTAAAGAGCAGTCTCCAAATTTAACCAAACAATTAATCTTTTAAATTCCTGCTTCTTGTCCACCATGATTAAGGCTTTCAGCTTATTGGTCCAGAATCTGACATAAAAATACTTTTTGTGTATCTAACAAGACTAAAGTGCTAACTGCAAAGGGGTTTTGTCTTCATAAAGCTCAGCTATATATATACAGCTGTACCTAAAGTTTAAGTTAGCAAAAAAGAAAACATGAAAAAAAAACAAAAAACAAAAATAAAATAAACCAAAACAAAACAAACAAAAAACCCCACACAAAACTGAAACCAACAAGCACAGAAATCCACCATTCTATATTATATTAGAATAAGCCTTGAGATCCAGATAGCAATAAGAACAGACAATTCAGAGAAATCTCTGTAAACTGCTGACAGCATAAAGTACTAAATTCCATCTCTAAAACTTGCAGTCTTCACTTCAGAGAAGAGTAGATGTACTAAGAGAGAAGTCATAGAGCCAACCCTTGGCTTCAGATAAATCCATAGATGTGGGAGGAAAAGATGAGAAAACAAGACTGATCAATCTTTTGCAGCTGATTGAGAGTTTAAATAGTACTGAAACTCTCCGCCATAAAACCACAGCTTGTTCAACAGGACAGGATGCTCACTGTGCTAAGCACATTCGGTAAAGCACATTTTGATTGTCAAATGCCAAAGATTTGTGAAGCATATTACAACTTTGTTTAACACTCTCTCTAGCCATAGACTCAGGTTAGAAAAGATCTCCAGATCTGACTTTTTCTTCTTGAGACCAGCAGTACAGAGCTCGAGATTCCTATGGTCTGTTTTAGAATTAAATTAAAAAAAAAATCATGATACTAAGTTTGTAACTTGAGCAAAGAAAGAAAGAAAGAAACAAAAGGCAGCAAATTCACATCCTAGAAGTTTTGATTATACTATTTGAGGAAACCTCCGAATTATCATTCAAGAGAGATATGGTGGAAGCAATGGAGGGTGACACACTAGATATAGATAACTGATGAGAGTTCAGGCTGTCTTCCAAAGTAAGAATTTGGGTGGGAGTATATATACCCAGAATTCCCACAGTAAAAAATACTGATCTCAGCAATCACATTGACAATTCTGAACCACCAAACCAAAAGAAAATTAGGTGACTAATTTCTACTAATAATCTGAATCAGTTATTCTCCTTCTATTAGAAAACCCAAACCAAACAAAAAATACAACAAAGACTAACCCTCATCCCTCAAAACAAAAAATTTATAAAAAGAAAACTCACAATCAACTTAACTCTAAACAAATATTATATGCCATGAACTGTGGCAGCACCAGTTGGTAAAATCTGGCTGTCCTGATGAACTTCTTAATCCTCAAGAAAAAGTTTTGAGGCTAATACGAATGTAGTAAGGAAAACAAATCTTTACTGAGATATAGTCAAACACTAAGTGGTCAGTAAAGAAAGGAATTATGCACAAATCAAATATTCCAATATTTCATGTAAATCTGCCTCATATTTTCCCCTCAATTTAAAGAAAAAATTTAAAATTCTTTAAAAAAGAAATCCCTCCTATCATTACCCATAAAACAGAGTGAAAATCTTTTTTTCTCACTTTGTTTACATTTATATTCTTGCAGGAGTTGAAAAGCTCTAAAAAAATCTATTTTTGGGAGATTATCTGTTTCATAAAATATCATCTGCATGGGATATTTATTCAATCCTTTTATAAGAAGAGATTTGGCAGCTGAAAATTATGTATGACAGACTTCTTTCACACCATCTGTTATCTGTAGCAAATCAAAAAGCATTTCTGCTTTATTTTTTGTGGTATAGTGTGGGTATAGTTTATAAAACTTAAAAAAAAGTATTTGCTGTTTTTTAGAGGAGAAATAGTGGCAGTGGCCATTTAGTTCTGGGACTTCAAAGCTTTGTTCTTCAGGGTCCTGACCAAGAGTAGACTACTTCACAGTGAGTCAGAAATTTTAAAGGTTACAGAACAGGGGAAATAAAAACTTGTTTTTGCTTTGTAATCTACTCACTAACCCATTTGTCTTTCCTGTGAACTTCATTTACACAAAAAGAAAACCAGGCTCTAGCGAAGCATTACATTAACTTCGGTTGCCCACATTGAACAAATTTTTCAGCCATTGACTTTTGTTATCTGTTAGTCCAAACACTTACTGAAACCAAAATTTTACTTTGCAGTACAGGTAAGCTTCTTGAACTGGATCTCACTTTTGAATGCTATTATAAACAAAACTGCAAAACAGAAAAATTGCAAAACAAACAAACAATATTTTTATATTGGTTGGGGGTTTTTTTTAGATTTCTGAGATAACAGGTGCTATTTGCTCAGTTTCATGCTGCAGGAAATTCAGCATCTGTTTCTTTCAATAACACAAAGTTATTAACACAAGTTTGAGGTGTAGAAATGGTTTGGAAATGGATTTACCATTCTACTTGCATCCTTGCCATGGCGTAAACTACTATGCATCTAGAAATGCTCTAGGACTTGAAATTAAATAGAATCATAGAGTATGCTGAACTGGAAGGGATTCACAGTGATCATAAAGTCCATCTCCTTGTCCTGCAGAGAGAACCCCCAAGAATCACACCTTGTGCCTGAGAACATTATCCAAACACTTCTTGAACTCTGGCTAGGTGTTATGAAGCATAAGACTCAAGTCAAGGTGAGAACACAAAATTTCCTGAAGCAAAAGCTGCAACTAGGGAGGGAAATAGTTTCAAAATCACTGATTTCACATGTGATCCACCCATCCAAATTCATCTGAAGGATAAAGTGTCACACTGAGAAATTCCCTTTTCTAAATTTACTGAAGTCACTGAGCATTTCCTAAATTATGAAAAAT
>JAWWLZ010000082.1:70341802-70379017 GCA_035041345.1 Poliocrania exsul
GCAGAGAGAACCCCCAAGAATCACACCTTGTGCCTGAGAACATTATCCAAACACTTCTTGAACTCTGGCTAGGTGTTGTGACCACTTCCCTGGGGAGGAGCTAAAGCATAAGACTCAAGTCAAGGTGAGAACACAAAATTTCCTGAAGCAAAAGCTGCAACTAGGGAGGGAAATAGAAAGTTTCAAAATCACTGATTTCACATGTGATCCACCCATCCAAATTCATCTGAGGGATAAAGTGTCACACTGAGAAATTCCCTTTTCTAAATTTACTGAAGTCACTGAGCATTTCCTAAATTATGAAAAATAAGAAGGGATCAGTAGAGCAAAAGAACACCAATGCAAACTTCTTGTCCTTTTTTATGAAAATTATAAGCTTGACCATGCTTCTGCGTTATGGATCAGGATGGTTGCTGCTAGTTGACACTCTATATACATAAATATGTAGCTGGTCTTAGAAAGCAAATTTATCCAGTAGCTGGCACCATATCCTCTGGTCTTCCCACTTGCTAGTACGTAGCTGTAGTAGTCCTCAGGTTTTGCAAACACATTCTTCTTGCTGATACTCAGACCTTTCCTTGTTCAGTACGTACCCCTATTTGCCCCTATTCCTCCCTTTTCCACCTTTGGTCCTTCTCTAAACATGTCGTGTTACATCTTTCACAGTCCCACAAACTCATTAAAATTTTCTACAAAATCTGTTATACAAACCCAAAGTGGCTTGCTTTCTGCACCCCATGGGTCCCATGTTCCTTTAGGCAATTAAACACCCCTAAATCTTCATGACTCATTTTAGCTGGTTTCACACCAATGATAGGCTAGTTCTCCTTTTTGAGCCCTACAATTAGCAGAGTGAGCGCACTCTGCTTGCACTCATTAAGATACAACATCACTCCACTTACTATTTGCATCTTTGGTGATTAGCCTTTAATTGTATTACGTACTAATTACTAGCTTTTACTCTTCTAGAAATCAAGTTGATTAAACTGTGCTTTTTTTTCAAAAGACTGACAGCAAATTAGTTGTTTTACATTTCCTTCTGTTTCCTTCTTACCATTCATATCCCATTGATTCTTAATACTGATGGTACCATTTGAGTTATAATTAGAATATGTTCAATATTAAATCTCTTCCAAACCTAAGTAATTTATATCATGCAAGTCACAGGCCATAGGTTATTTTATACCTTCTAGTCCTTCTAAGTGAGACTTAGAAGGTAAAATGACAGCTGGATTGATCCCTAGAAGATGACAATAAAGGAAGGAGAAACTTAGGAAGAACTCCCAAACAAGTCTAATTTCCTTAATTTTTGAGTTCTTTATAAGCCCTAAAATGAAACTAATTTCATGGTAATTCAGAAAATTTTCAACAATACTGCATTGAACAGAAGTAGACTTCTCAATCTGCAGTTTAAAAGAAACACTTTCATTTCTTGAAAGTAATGCAAATACTGCAGAACTTGCATAAAACAGATATATGAATGATAGCTTAAGAATTTAATTAAATACACTGTTTCCTCATGAACAGCAATCTACAGATTCCTTTTGCATGTTTGTTTCTTCTGCAACTTGGAAAAAACATCTGAATCTGTAGGCTGGCAACAGATTCTTTCAGATATAATAGAAAATCTTATGAAAACTTAACCCTCGCCCCGAGAAATTACAATTAAAAGAGGCTGTTTCAATCTACAGAGATGTCTGTAACTAAGGTTGCTTTTGGGTAGCTAAACCGCGCCCCACACATACACAAAAAGTTGTCATTTCTTCAAGAGAGATTTTCCTTTAACAATATTGTTTTATCCCTACAGGGATTCTGCCCTATAAATACTATCAGTTTTTGTCTATCTACTGCCTTAAAAGTACATAATCCTTTTCATATGAGATTTCATATCCTGCAGTAGAGAATGTATTTTCTTTTCAGATTTCCAGATGTCCAGATTTCTATTTTTATGCACGCACTTCAATTACTTCTCTGGTTGTGATGAGCTTGCAAATTGAACTACTGACTGTCCTTTTATTATCTATATATAAAGCCAAAACTATAATACAACTGGACTTCATTTTGACTAAATATATTTCTCTCCCTTATGCTGTGAGAATGAGGAAACTTTTTATTCTTTCTATATCCAGGCTCTCATACTCATTTAGTCCCACAGCTGCTCCTGATCGTGTTCCTAAGACAATCACTTCTCATTAGCAATTTCCACTTCAGTATGGTTTCCTCAGTGATTCTTCAGCCCTTCTTTTATTTGAAAACAAACAAAATCCAAACCACATACTCACACCTAAGTGCTATAACATAAGAATTCAAGGCCTCTTCCTCCTCTGCCTAGAGTTAATTAAAAGAAATGAGGGGGCAGGTCAGGATCATGAAATCTTTGATGCAGTTTTGGGACCATTAGCTTCCTTTTCTCCTGCGAGAGGAAAGAACATATATCTCTTTTGCTTTAATATAAGGGAAGACTAGCTGCCCTTCGGAGACATATTTTGTACCTTGTTTTGAAAATTTAATATATTTTCATACTTGACATCATCATTCAGATATCAGCATGATTAAGAGTACCACAAGATGTGTTTGTGTCAAGTATGAAATGAAAATACCTAGGGAGTTTTGTCTCCTTAGAATATGAAGAAAATTATATATTTGCATCAGATAATTTTTCTTAACTTCCAAACATAATACCTGAAGAAACATTTTTTTTTCTAGCATTCAAGCTCAAAAGTTTTCTTTCCATTCTTAAGAAATGCAGACTTACCAGCATACCTAACTGAGCTTTCTCCTTTGTCAGATGTTACTGACATAGTGGGATCTAATGTTTTTTCCACTTTGTTTCCCTGTGGGTCATTCCATCTATTTCTCCAGCTATAGCATGCCTAGACAATTTAGCTCTTCATTAAGCCACATCATTTCCTTGGAATAACCATTGTTTTCAAGAGAAAAATACAAGTTTCAACACAACTTTTTGCTCTTTAGTACAATGCTTTCAAGTTTTCCAGAAAATGTGCAACCTAGTAGCATTTGCTGGAAGACAAGACAGTTCTCTCCCCTTTATTTCATTTTCCTGTTGTTATTCTTGGTTCCTGGATCCCACCTCTATTCCAACTGAATTTCTACTCTTCATTCAACTCAAAAAAACCCCCAAAACCAACAACCCAGACGAAACCAAAAAACCTAAACACCAGGATAAACTAACTGAAGCCTGTACTTTAAAACCTGAATTAAATTTTTCAAAAATTAAGTAGCTGTTAGTTCCATTTCAATATTTTATTTTCACAATGTTTATAACACTCAAAATTGTGTTTGGATCTCAAGCCAATTTATATTCACCACTCAAAAGCTTATGATCAAAATGATCATCATGTAGGAAGTACTGAATTCTCAAATCTGGTAGTACATTTAACCCAGTGGTAAAACCTTAGCACACAGTTGGTACATGTATTAGATTAGCAAACAGAATTTCTACAGTTTGACTGCTCTTCTTCCCCTGCAATGGAGAAGCTATACGCGATAAGGCCTAAGCACTTCATTCCTGTTACTTTCAGTAAGTGTGACAAAGACCAGTCAAATTATTAACAATGAATGCCAAGACACAGGCTAAGAGTCATTATAATGAAAAGATTCAAAATCAAGGCAGCATTCACAAAACATTCACAAAACTTAATGGAATAACAGAAAAAAAGATGAGCAGGTATTGTTCTGGGGAAAAAAATCCCCAAACACTATTTGTTAAATCTACCTCTTATAAACTATATTCTCTAGCTTACATATTCATATGTATATAACATGTTAATTGTCCTTCATACTTGAGTAATCAATTCACTCATATCCAAATTATTTTTCTTTGTAAAATTATGGTCACATAATCTTAGACCCATTTTATTAAAAGGTTGACAACAGTATCATAACAAAATCTTAAATGATATATCAAAAAATTCCTCATTATATATAACCAAGAGACCACCAAGATTTTGGTGCATGCCACAATCCAAAAAAATATCATTCAAAGGCATTTTTTACCATTGGCATATTAGTAGAGGGTTAGAGGCATATTAGTAGAGGCAGAGTAGAGAAGAAGAATCACTGTCTTCAACTTTTGCTGGCCATGGTCCTTGTGATGAAGCCCAGGATTCATTTTGGCTTTCTGGGCTGTGAGCGTGCTTTACCAGCGCATATTGAGTTTTTGATTAACCATCCTGCCCCAAGTCTTTCTCTGCAGAGCTGCTGTCAGTCACTTCTCTGTCCAACTTTCAGGTGGGCCAGGGATTGCTGTGACCCAGGCGCAGGACATTGCACTTTGCTTTGTTGAACTGCATGAGGTTTGCATAGGCTCACGTCTCAAGGACCCTCTTGATGGCATCCCTTACCTCTAGGCTTGTCAAGTCCAGCACACAGCTTGGTGGTTTTGGCAAATTTGCTAAGGGTGGCCTTAATCCCACTGTCCATATCACCAACAAAGACGGTGAAGAGTATTGGCTCCAGTATCAACCCCTGAGGGACATCACTCTACAGTGGAACATTTGAACATTTTAGTTCTTCCTATTAAAAGTTTAGTTTTAAAGACTTCTTACTTGCTTCTTTCCATCACCTTTTAAGCCATCCTCTTAAGATCAAGAACTAAAATTCTGAAGCTGATACTTAGTTATAGGAAACCAAGTCTTTAATTCAGCTGCTAAAGGACATTTTCCTAAATGCAGAGAATCCAAACTCCATAGGCAGGGAAGTTCAGTCCAGTTATTCTGCTACCTAAACAAACTGAAAGGCCTCTCACTTATAAGAAAATATTCAAATGCAGATGGCTAAGCAGCATCAGCTCTAAAATTTCAGTTCTTTTATCTCCCTAATCTATCAATATCAAACAGAAGTCTGGGCCAATATGAAACACAAAAAACTGCCCCTTGATATTCATTAGGCCTGAAATTTGATTACTTTTTAATCCAAACGTCTAGGGCAAGCTGCACATTTACTGGTGTCAGGAAATAAGCTACATATTTCATACTGTTATATGAGCAGCAATAAGGTAAAGAAAGAACAGCCATTACATTTTAGGAGTCTTGAAGTAACAACCTCTGAAATATCAAAGATGTAATCTTGACTTCAAGACTGGCTTATAAACACAGGACATTAGGAAGCGATTCATTGATCCTTAGAAGTTATTTTCATATAATTAGAGAAGTCTCCAATCATGTGAAAGGGAGCATTCAGTTCCTTAAGGGAAACAGTGGGAAAGAATAAAGTTTCTATTTGAGGAAGAGCTACAATAAAAAAATAGATTTCATAAATGGGTTTATTTTCACTGAAATCAGTGAAATGATTGATTTGGCTTCAGGAGAATGTGTACATATTTTAAACAAATGGATGCAAGTATTTGTTAGAATATGAAAGTGGTGCAGCTTTGCACACAAATCTGATTTCCTATCAAACTTGCTGTATGAAGGAGGCCTAGTTCAGGCTATAGATCCTTACTTTGTAGAGACTGCTGGAACTCATCTAGCTCTCAAATTGCTGCTCCTTGTTGCCCATTGGGACAACCACATAAACATGAACAACACTGCTAAGGGACACTGAAATCAAGGGTGATTATATGTCTCTGAGGACTCAGGTGAAGCAGACAGGGACTTGTGGGAGATTCTCAGTCAAATCAAGTAGAAAGGCTGCAAGGTAGATCCTGTCAATGAATGCATGGCTCTGCAGCTGGCAAAGGTCTTTGGCTTCTACAAACCCATAATGATCTTTAAAGAGGAGACTGCTGGAAAAGATGGAATAGTTTTATTGAATAGAGTTGTGAGACAGATGGATACATGATTTTTAGGATTCTACATAAAGGACCAATAAAATACACAGGTCTTTTCTATAGAATTGTAACAGAGAGGGTTCAGAAGGATGCCAGAAACGAGACTAAACACCACTGAGAGTTTAACAAAATAGCATCTTTATTATCAGAGGTGGCCAAGTAAATGGGAACCCAAGAAAGAGAGCAGGAGGAAACATAAGCCCTACATACAACACCCCCACTCACCCAGGAGTTACTCACTGAATTGTCTTACCGATCCAGAACACTTAGGACTCCCCAGAGACAGAGGCTGCATTCTCCAGGCACTGGCTGGCTTACAGAAATAGCAGGCATCCCCACCAGAAGCAGCGTTGTCCTTCATGTGAAGCAAGCCACACCAGAGCATGAGCCATCTGCCCTTTATTGAATAGTCTGCCAAATGATGTCTACCTGGGCAGGTGTAGCCAGGACCACCCAGCCAGAGGCCTCTGGCTCCACTCTCTTGTTATGTAAGTGGTACTTCTTCTGTGCATGTGTGTGGGCATTGGAATTCCCCCGTACATGCATGTTATTAACCAGAGGGTCTTTATCATGGGTCTGGGGGCTTACTTAACCTCTCGCATTATCACTTTCTCCTTCAAATGTACCCTAAAGGCTGTTAGCCAATGATGGAAACCCAACTAATTTTAGTTAATACAAAGCTTTGTCTTCAAGGACAAAACCTTTCTCTCATCAAGCCTGTTCCCTATAATTTGGAAGGAAAAGAATAAACTTTCCACAGGTGGCTGGCCAAACACAGACCAAAAATAATAGTATCTCATTAAACCTAGATACGAGAATGATAGTCTGAAGCAGAGTATGTGAAAAATAAAAGTGGAAGCTACCCAACAATTAAAAAAAAATAGTCTAAGCATTATTCAAAATAGGCTAAGCATTTTTCAGATAGCTGAGAGATGCTCCAGTCTCTAGTCTTCATTTTCATAAAAGTTCTTTAACTAGTTTGATATCTACTGAAAAACCAACATTGTGAAGCACACCTAATTTAGAAGGTTTCAGAAGTGCATGGGGGATTATTTTTTTACCCCCAGGAAACTATGGGATTGACCAGACAGAAAGATGCTTTACTCTATACCAAGAATTGGTTAGGGATATGACAGTCACTGACAATCTATGCTGTTGTAACCTGCAGATGGAAGAATTCAAGATCTTGAGACAAGACAGGGAAGTAAGCAGCAGGAGAAAGCTCAGACTTCAGAAGAACTGTTTTCAGTCTATTCAGGCAACTGCTTGCAGACTTATATAGAAGATTGCCCAGAGGACAGAGGAGCTCATGAAGTCTGATTGATCTTCAAGGGTAGCCTCCATAAAGCCCAAAGATGATCAAAAAAATTGATTCAAGTTTTGAATCAAATGATCTAAGTGAAAGAAAATGAGCAGTTATTGCAGAAAGTGTCCAGACAGGATAAAGAACCCCAGTTAATGTGACTTGGGAGGAAGGGAACAGGCCCCACCTGTCCTCCGGAGCTGGGGAGCGCTGAGACACACACCTTTTCAGTCCAGAGGCAAGGGGCGAAAACAGCTTTGTTGTGAAATTCATGAGACTTTTATGCAGTTCTGTAGGGAAGGGGCTAGAGCTGGGAATGGATTGGGTAAAGATTAGGTGGAAGGGTGGACTTAAGGTGCCGTGTAGCCAATGGGAAAACGGGAGGAACCATAACCAATAGAAAACCAAGGACTGGGGATAGACGGGTAAGGTAACCAATAGGGCTAGGACAAAGTGGAAGCCAGCAGTAGTGCTGGACATGGTGCTGTGGGTTGCACGGGGAACACGAGGCAAGGCGGTCCTGGCACAGAGCCGCCCTGCTCCATCCTGCTGGGCACAAGCCCGGCTTGGCCGGGACTGGCAGGGCCACCGCAGCAGTGCAGGGTTGGTTGGGGGGCGGGGACCCCAGGGCGGGGCCGTGGCAGCCTGGGGAGAAACAATGGCAGTGCTTAATGAGCACGTGATGACTCATTTGGAGATCAAAAGTCCCGGGGAACACAGGGGAGGACAAGGGAAGGGTGTAGTAACACTGCAGGAAGGTGGTAACAGAGAAATGAGATACAGAAAACTTTCTTCACTAGAACCTGGTACAAGTAAAATGCATAATTTAAAAACTTCAACAAAAAGTTTGTCATGTATGTAGTTAGTAAAATTCAGGGTGCCTTCCGTGCTGTCCTCCTCTGAGGTCCATTTCAGCATTTTCCCACACTAAGCTCAAACGCAAGGAAACAGGCTCAGAGAAGTGGAGGTAACAATGTATTTATTATAAAGAAGAGCTCTAGGAGTTGAAAGTATAAGTGTGGAGGAATGGAAAGGTACCAGCGTACACTGCAGCAAAAGGAAAGCCAGAAAACACTTTGTCTAAGTAGCCAGTGGGATGGGTAATCTAGTAATGAATCAAAGACTGACAGGCAAGCTGGTATCCTAAGTCCATGTCCTTGGTAGCAGAGTTTGAAGAGGAAGGATGTGATCAGAAAAAAAATTAGTCAGGGACTGCTCGAACAAGATGAATATGCATGGCTCCAAAGTACCTAAGCAAATAGTCAGTGTAGCACAATAACCTGCCTGAAGTCATCACAAAACTGTTCCACCACCAGCTTGGAAAGACTGCAGTGAACAGGAGAAGCTCTCAGAATTAAAAACGAACAAACAAACAAAAACCTACCAAACCTACCACCCCTCCACCACCCCCACCCCCACCCCCCACCCCCCACCCTGAAAAAGAAAAAAAAGAAAGAAAAATATTAACCTTATTTTTCAAAGGATGTGGGAAACTGAAGTCAGGCACACCTCCATCCCCAAGACCATAGGTGTTCTCAAAGCAATTTCTAGGCACATGAAGGGCATGGAAGCAGCCTGACCAGGTTTACCAACCCCGAATCCTGTGTCTAACTAATATTATCACTTTTTGTGGGGAAAAAAAAAAAATGAATTCAGCAATACTAGCACAAAATAATTCAAAATAGATAAGCAATCTCTCAAAATGAGTAGACACAAAATAAACTCCACAACTGTGCTCTCTAATCTCCAAATTTTCCTTCACAAAAAGTCTCTCAAATTCCTTATTTCCAGCTCAAATACCACCTTCTTTCTTAAATTTCCCAATATTGTTTTAGTTTGCCATACTCTATATCAATTTTACAGCAGTATCAGAACAAGTGTCTTAACACAACCAAAATGCTAGTGTTTACATACAAATAATTCATACACTGGAGCTTGTCTCAAACACCTTTTCAAATGTGGCTTAGTTTCTATCATTGTGTAAAGTAACTCTCCACAATCAAGCTAAGTGTGCATCAGTTTGCATAGCATTCTAGAGGACAAGTTACCCAGCCTTCTCACCCAAATGATTTTCAACATGCATTTTCCATCCATTTCAGTTGCTGTCACTTCCACTTCCACTGTCCAGTATGCTTGCTTTAAGTTCAATGTCACCACAGGTCTTAAAAACTAAAAAGTTAATCTCAGCCCAAAAAAATGAACTTCATTGTAGACAAACTTTTTTCCTCCTCACTTTGCTTTGACCATGTGGGTCAGGACACCTAAAAACAAATAAATTTCAGGAGCAAGGAGGCCTTGCAAATGAGTTCTTATCACTATCTTTTATAATTTTATTTTTGAACATTGATAACACAGGTTTTGGTACCCCACAGACATCAAACAATGTGAAAAAGCAAGCAAGAAAAGAAATCCAGAAGGCTCTTTTCTGGATCTCCCAAAAGTTTCCACATAATCGGCTTTGCCTACAAGTGATCCCTCATTTCTCTGTAACAGAGCACAGATATAAGCAGTTGTTGCAGGCAGGATGCTCCCAAACTTTGCCTTGGTTAATTTTCTGCCAACCCACACAAACCTATGGCCATAAATTGGGTGCAGAAGCAGATGCCCCAATACTCCGCAGCACACCATTACATGAGCCCCTAGCCTCCACTACCCTCATTCCCAGCTTCCTCTGTTTCCAACTCAGGGTGCAGACACAGGCCGTTAAACTTGCTCTGGCAAGCTGAGAAGAAGGCAGACACAACATGGCACCCTACACCTTTTCCTCCTGCCCCAGCTGCTTCTTAGGGCTGGGATGCAGGGCCAGGACATATATGTGTACTTTGATGGAGTGGGTACAGTTTTGTTGCCTAATGGGGTTTCTCCCTCACCCCTGGCATTTCATTGTCACCAGTCAGCTGGAAGTGGTTTCTACCAGCACAAAACAGTTTGTGCTCCCACTGGACACTGCAGCTGCCTACTGCTACTCGCATTTATTCTTTGCTAGAACTGATGGTGTGGGGGTGTATCAAGACTCCAAGAATGTAGATAAACTGTCTAGCTCGAGAGTCTTTCCTTATACATCTTGAAAACCTCTAATTCCTTAGTCTTCAGTCTCAGCAGGCTCCAAGCAGCATGGTTAATGGTATATTTAATATTACATGTGAAGCTGCCCCAGATGTTTTCCAAAGTCTTTTAACTCACTACACTGTACATGATGGCACTCCGCCCCTTCTTAGCTTTAAAGTAACTTAAAGTAAATTTTAAGAGCTCCCCATATACCAAAATAATATCTACCTACACCACTAAGAAGTTCACCCATTTCCACTCCCCAAATAAACATGTGCCTGTTGATAAGAGATATAGCTACTAATGTCTCTGACTTTTAGGGCTGGCTTCAATTAGGACCAACATAAGGAAGGAGAATTAAGGCATAGATAAACAGTGCTGATAGGCTGACCTTGGCTGGATGCCAGGTGTCCACCAAGCCACTCTATCGCTCACCCTTCTCAACTGGACAGGAGGAAGAAAGTCAGATGAAAGGGGTCGAGATAAGGAAATGGGGATCACTTGCCATTTACCATCTGGGAAAAACAGGCTCAATCCAGACAAGATAATATAATATATTGTCAAAAATCAGACAAGGTATTAGTAAATAAATTTGAACCACCTTTCTTCAACTTCCTTCTCAGCTTCACTCCTACCTTCACAGAATCATGATTTGTATCCCCTAACACTCCTCAGGGGCTTCCTGTATATGGGGAGGGTCAGGGCTTGCCCCTCATGATCTTTCCCTACTCCAGCGTTGGTCCCCTACAGTGTCGTAAGTCCTCACAGCAAATCTGCTCCAGTGTGAGCTCCTCTCTCCACAGGTCCTGCCAGGAGCTTGTTCCAGTGAGGCAGCCCATGGGATCATAGCTTCCTTTGGGCATCAACCTGCTTTGGCATGGAGTCCTCCAGGACCTGCAGGTGAATATCTGCTCCACCATTAACCTCCATGGGCTACAGGACAATCTCTGCTTTTGCACCTGTAGCACCAGGACTTGCTCCCTTTCGTTCTTCTCTGCCCTTGGTGCCCCTGCAGGGCTGTTTCTCTCATGTATCTTCACTCCTCTCTTCCAGATGCTGTTGCATAGCACTTTTCTTCTCTTCTTAAATGTATTGTCCCATGTGCTACCACTGTTGCTGAGAGGCTCACCTTGGCCAGCAGTGAGTCTGTCTTGGAGCCAGTGGGCATTGTCTCTTTTAGACAGGGAGGGAAGTTTTTGGCATTGATAGACAGAAGCTGCCCCTGCAGCTCCCCCACTACCAAAGCCTTTCCACAGAAATTCAGTACTTGGTGGCACAGTAGTTGGAATACCTTATTTCTTAAACCAGTCTTCCATCCAAATTCATAATGAAACAGAGATCACCAATGCTAGACAAAGGAATTAAGACCTTATCTTCAACTCTTGAGTGCCTCCATTCCTTTTTAAAGGAAAACTTGAAAATATCCTCAGAATACAAGCAATGTTTTTCAACACTACCCTAGACCCTCATATAATTTCAGCCAAAAGTCTTTGATTACTCACTCCTGAGATGAGTAAACCAGCTACATATTCAGGTATCAGAGTCCACAAAACACTGCTTCAATAGTTCACACAGCTACTGCAACACACTGCATGACCCAGACTTCAAATCTGAATATTCTCTTGTTTTCTGTAAAATTCTAGAAGAAAATGTAGTCTTTAAAAAAAAAATTGGAGACATATCCTGATATGCAAGTTACTCCCTGCCTGCCCCACCCCCACCCCACAGATCTGAATATTCTGCCATCTTTCAAGACTTATCAGTGCAAAATAAGACTTAAAAAGTTGGACACTGCCTGAAGACAAAGAAGGATTGACCATGCATGATATCCATGGAATGACATATTGCCAAGGACATAAGACAAATCAGGAAATTTAATACATCTGAAAAGAGAACATTTTGCTACACAGAAAAAGTAAGTCTGAATGTATTTGTGATCTGCGGATTGAATTGAAAGAACTTTGTCAGAAAAACCCTTACATCTGATCTTACTTGCTTTCTCAGAATAGAAGGAGTCAAAGAGATTGTTATACTTGGAAAAAAAGTAATAGAATATTTGGCCCCTTTATAAAGATATTTAAAATTATTTAGAAAATCAGCAATACATCTCTGAAGGAGAGACTATCAGGGGAAAAAACTACTGTTCACAATACTGAAAGTACAAACATATGGTATAATTTGAATAGTGTCTTCTGTCATGTAAAATTGTTTTCATGGAGAGTCTTGCTGTGACTACTTGCTGGTGGATGTGTGGCTGCTCCGTGGATTTGGAGCAGACCACGCTCCAAGGGGCGAGAAGGATAGATAGAAGTGATATTGCTCTTTTAGCTCTCCTGCCCCTTGAAGCTGGGAGTGGCTCCCTCCGCTCCTACTCCTGTGACGATCCCAGAGAAACAACACAAACATGACAGGAGTCCACAGAGAAAGCCACTTATTGGGGGAAGGCATGGGACTTTTATAGGGTGCCAAGGGAAGGTTCTGGAAAAATGGGAGGGGAAATGCCTCCCATTGGTCAACCGGCATGCAAATAAGGGATTGAAACAAGGACCAATGGGAGACAGGGATCAGGGTATAACCATATAAGGAAGAACACTGCAATGCACCAAAATTCAACCAATGGGGAAAGCTGTGGCAGGAAAGTGCCCTAGGGGAATTATGGGAAGAAGAAACCTGGATAGGGACTACTATAGGAAAGATATAATGGGTAGACCTGATGACATTGCAGTGTTAACTGGGGGATTACAAATACAATGTTAAACATGTGACATTTCAATATAAGAGGTAAACTGAGTTGAATTCATATAAATTCTGTCCATCTTTGTAGGATCTTGTGGTTCAGGCTCCCCTATGTCGGCGTCCTCATAGATCCAGCATTTATAATATCGTTGCCACTTTAGGAATTCTGGGTCTGCCCAAACAACTACTTACTCTGAGGAATTTAGCACATCCTGTTTTCCAGCTTAAGGGGATCTAGGTCAAGTTCTATTACATGTTTGAAAGCATAGCTTTTCATTTTTATCAGTCTAATTGTAATTGCTTTAGTTTTCTTCTATTACATCATTGACAAAGTAGGTAGGGGGAAGAATCTCACTGGGATAATATATTTCAGGAGTAAAATGCTCTAAAGGTAATCCATATATTTTGAGTGCTTTCCCAGGCAATGGAAGGATTAAAAGAAAAGTGCTCTGACCAGTAAGAGAGTCGGCTTTTTTAGTAGTTTTCAATGTAACAGCAGAATATGATTTCATTATTTTCCAGCTCAGAAAGTAATGTTTATGCCTGAAAATAGGCATTGTCAGAGATGCAAAATATCTCTCTGAAGTTCATCTGGAAAACATAACTCCTTGAAATTCTTATTTATACACACAGCTGTGATGCAATTGCAGTGGTTATGTAAAATACAATAAAAAAAAAAGAGTTATAGGAAAAAAATTACTGGAGTAAATATTCCATCTGTGTAGGATTTTCAAGCTTTCATTCCTACAAAAATGACCTTTTCAGACCTCTGCCATTGGTTAGAAGTGACATGCAATTTCTGAGGAAGCAGAGGTTCAAGAAAGCAAAAGGACATTGAGAGGCAACACTGTAACTGAGTTTTAGTATTAAAGAAAAATATGCCTGGAACACTTTTGTGGTATTGATTTAACATTTATTACTATTTTTTTTTATGTTTCCTTCTTCCACTTTTTTGATTTGCATTTAAGTACGCAGAGGTTTTCATTTTTATGTCTCTCTCTAATTGAAGGGTATAGATATGGTACAGCTGTGGCAGTGACTAAGTCCTCTGACTTTTTAAAAACATCTGTTACATGCTTTTAGACGGTGAGAGAGGAGCACTCCCCTCACACTCTTCTATGCAAACTTCTGTGCCATGCCCTCTTTGCTTGCTTTGCTGCACTCCTGGTCACCTTACGAGAGAGTGGGAGCAGCAACCATCACTTCTGGCTCCACTCAAACTGAGTAACTGCTCTAGGGGAAACTGCTGGTTCCACCTGGGTCTTGGTGCTCTCCTGAGGTTAACCTGGTTCTAGAAATTCACCCTGCTCTGCTGCAGAATGTGTCTGCACCAGAACTGTTCACCTCTGTGAGTGGTGGTTGTAGGGTTGCCTTAATTTTTGTGCTCTTACACACACTTCAAACCCCTGTTGCAACACTCATAAAGTTTCAACTTTGATCATAACATGACCACTGAAGAAACTGTTAGGGGATGGGAGAAGTAGGAAGAAACAAAGGTGTAAGAAATTTACACAATCTACCAGAAAATCAGAGCTAATTCTACTAGCCTTTTTTTGCCTTAAAATCTTCTAGCAGAATTAAAAAGCCATGCCAGAACTCTCACAAGCACTGTGAATATAAATGATTTCCACTATCAGTTAAGTTCTCTCAATTACAGAGTTAGGCTAGAGCAAGATGAAGCAATAAAGCAAGAGGAGAAAACCTTGTAATGAGGTCTGAAAGTGAACAAGTTTAGATGGGGAGCAAGAAAAGGGACCCCAAAATACAACTTTTACTGTAGTGAACAAGAACCGGCTCATTCTTGAAAGAAGAAAGTATTACAGTAGATCAATCAGATTACCTTCAATTAGGTCAAGTAACCAGATCAACCTCTATTTCCACAGACAAAAAGCAGGTGACTGAGGCTACCCAGGTCTGAAACTCACCTCAGTTCAAAGGGCAGCAAGAACAGTCTGTTTTGTGTGTTTCTCCATCCTTTTGGTGTGAGACCTTCAGTGCTTTTATATGTTAAACTTCAAGCATTCCCTGTTTTAGCTAAGTTCAATGGGAATCAGTGTTCTGAACCTATGTAATCACCCCAATACAAAACAACATGAACCAATACGCTTACAATTGTGGACTATTTGTAATCTAAATTTCTTGTATTCCAACCTGTGCCATATGGGTAACAAGACTTTTCCTTTGTAATGGTACTGCAAAGAAGTTTCCTGTGTGATCACAGTAAACTCTAACAAAAGAAAATTTAACTCAATTTTCAAACAGGATACAAATGACATTCAGAAAGCAGTTTAGGGTGATACTTGAATACAGACCAGTTAAAAAAAAAAGAACTCTGTTCTGTGGGCAAAACCAGAAAAGCACAGCAAAAACAAGATCCCATAGTCACTGCACTGAACTCTATTAGAATGAACAGACAAAAAAGCAAGATTTTTTTTCTGGTATTGCAAAGTGTTGAAAACCTTGAAATTTTCTAAGTCAAATTATTTCCAAGTCTTCCTTGTATTATTTTTAGACAATATATCACTTTATAAATACTAACACAAGTAAAAATTATTTCACCTTTTTTAAAGAACATTTTAGTGTTCTTTTTCCCCCGGTATGACATAAAATATTATGCCCTAATATATTTTCCTAGCACATGTTGGTATAATTCTCACCCGGAAAGGATGATATATACAAAGCAAATGTTTAATCTCTCCTGGGTGAGAGGTCACTTTCATGGGAAATTCATTTCATAACAGTTTGTTATCTGTGATACTTAAGAATGTTCTTCCAAGATCACACAATGAAACAGAAATCTTCTTGGGATATGATACTACATTTTTCCTTAAGATTTAGGTCATCTATGTTTTGAAGAACTATGTTTCCATCAGAATGTGAAGGTGTCCTTAGTAAATTGAAAAAGGCACAATAATAAAAGTACCTGACCTGGGGAATGTGTGCAGTAGGAAATAATTTCAGTAGGACACAATAGAACATAAATTGAAGGTTAGAAATGGAAGCATTATAATAACTTTTCAAGAAAAGAAAAAGGTACCAGATGCATATCACAAATTATCCTGTTATAATGAGAGAAAAGCTAGAGAAAGCAAAAAAAGTATATTTGAAATGTAAGAGAAACACATTTCTACAAATAACCTTCTTGTGGCCTCTGAAAAATTTTAAGACCAGTCTGCTTTTTCTGCTGCTTCATATTCATGAGAAAGCAATGAGCTCTACAAAGAATATACAGTACTCTTTTGTAATGTAAAATCACAAGACTACTGATAGTTCACAAGGATTCCAGCTTGGAAATCTCAGATTTTTTGCTTTTCAATGGCTTTTATTATAAACGGGATGATAATGAACTTCATGAAGAAACAGTAACTTTGAGAACCATGAAAGCAACAGTTTACAAGAGGTTTTGAGCACCGTATATAGTAAGAGATTTATACTTTAATGGGCTTTAGCAAGCTATATTCTTTTTATCCTTATTATTCTAATATTTTCTGACCTTAAATGATGGAACTCCAAGACTTAAGGAAATGAAATCAAAGAATAACTCCAATATAATGTTCAGTTCTTGATCTGAATACTCTAGACTGTTAGCAGTAGAACAGAAAATGCTTTTACCCAAAATATTTACTTATAGGCCAAAGGTCACACTGTCCCAGCTGGGAGCATTCTCCATATGAAACAAACATTCACAATAATGTTAAAAAAATCCAAGTCCCAGAAAAGATAAAATCATCTGTGTTTCAACGCTAAGTAATTGCAGTTTTTACCTTCTGTAAGATTCACATTTGCAAAGAGCTGATATTTTGTTGTTGAAGACCATTGAGTAGGCAAGTAAACGGAGAACTGTATTTTCTCTTCAATACAGCCAAGCTATCATACTCAGATTTCATGCTTCAAACTGTCCTGGGGGCTAACATACAAGACACATTCTATCATGTTCTACAAATGTCCTTCTCTAGGACCCAAACTATGGATTCTAAGTCCCAGCCCAGAAGATGTATCTTTATCCAGAGTAGTGCATCATCATCTATTGTTACAAAAATGCAGAATGTTTTCTCTTACTGTTACAGCTACAGTAATAAATGCCAATAAAATGTACTCAGTATTCTTCCAAAAAGGGCTTTTATTGCCACAAAAATCATACCTAGTATTAAATTTTATCCTTATATCACCTGATCATGTCAGTATTTCCATAGAGTAAGTTCCATCAGATATATGTGTATCTTTTCCACTAGTAGAAAACATCTAAAATGTATGAACAATAGTATCAGAGTCTACAAATGAGATTGCTTTTTTCTGGCATGACATTTCAAGTTTATGTTGAACTGGGAGTATGTGAGACTAATATAAACATTTGAATATAAGAAAATCATTTAGGTTTGAAAAGATCCTTGAAATGGAGTTCGACCATAAGCTAATGCTGCCAAATCCACCAGCAAAACAAATCCCTAAGTTTCACATTTGCACATATTTTAAATACCCCAAGTGATAAATGGCTCAACCACTTTCCTGGGCAGCCTATTCCAGTTCTTAATAACCCTTTTCTGTAGAGATTTCTTTTCCCTAATATCTTATCTGAACTTCCCGTTGTGCAACTTGGAGTAATTTCCTTTTGTCTTATCAGTAGTCACTAGGGAGAAGAGGCAAACTCCCACCTCACTACAACCTTCTTTCAGGTTGTTCTAGAGAGATATAAGGTTCCCCCTGACCCTCCTTTTTTCCATAATAGACAACCCCAGCTCCCTCAGCTGATCCTCATAAGACTTGTGCTCCAGTCTTGTGTCTCTGGACACACTTCAGCATCTCAAAATCTTTCTTGTAGTGAGGGGCCAAAAACTGAACACAGCACTTGAAGTGCAGTTGTTGTGACCCAAGTGCAGGACCTGACACTTGGTCTTGTTGAACCTCATACAACTGGCCTTGGCCCATCAATTCAGTCTATCTAGATACACCTGCAAAGCCTTCCTACTCTCCAGCAGGTCAACATTCCTGACCAACTTGGTGTTGAATCATCCAGATAATTGATAAAGACATTAAACAGAAATGTACCCCAGTAGTGAGCCCTGGGGAACACCAATTATGATTGGCTGTCAACTGGATTTCACTCTATTCACCACTTCTCTTAGGGCTCAGCCATCCAGACAGTTTTAAACTCACCAAAGTATATACCTGTCCAAGCCATGATCATCCAGCTTCTCCAGGAGAATGCTGTGTAAAATGGTGGCCAGGTATGCAGCATCCACAGCCTTGCCATCATAGAATCATTAGGCATGAAAAAGACATCTAAGATTGTGTCAAACCCATAACTTACATCTTCCAGGTCCACCACTAAACCGTATCCGTAAGCACCACATCTACAAGTTTCTTGAATACTTTCAGAGTGATTCCATCTCTTTCCTGGGCAGCTTATTCCAATTCCTGATCACCCTCATTATCCACACTAAGCTGGTGAAAGAAATACATTTGTCAGGCTGACATATTCAACTGTTTTACACCAGCACAACACTAGTTTTTATGCATGGTTTTTATTAATGTAGTCCATATGGTCAATAGAATTGTTTCAACTTTTATTGTCCAAAACCACCTGATCCATGGCTGCTATATAACTGAAGAAAAGAGAGGTTCAATTTTCAATTTGGGAAAAAAACAAAATCTTTTAGCTGAATAAATTTTGCAAGTCTCAAAAATCATGGTTTTTGATTTAAAGATTAGTTTCTTGGAATATATTTAATGTATTATTATACTCAGAGTTAACTTTTAAAAGAAAGATTATTTAATCAAGTTACTTCTAAACCATTGCTAATTTTCATAGGAGGATGTTAATACAGTACTATTAAAAATGTAATATGCAGAAGTAGAGCTGTACACATAAGGCATTAGCTTCAACGAGGATTTTGCAATGTATCCGATGCATTTTGAAGACATGCCAGGAATGATAAGGCCCAAAAAATGAGTGAGGTGGCTTTCTGAGCTGGAAAATAACTCTTTGAATAATAATGGAATCTTTTACATCAGTGCAAGCTAGTAATAAAACTCCTTTTTTGTTATCTTCTACCTTTCCTTTTCTCTAATGACTCCATGACAGCTATGCCAAAGGAAATGTTAGTTACAGATAAAATCCCTGAAAATTAAATACATAATTTTCAAGAAGTATTTTTTTTACTTCTTTTCACGTAGAAACTATTAATATATGCATACAAATATTTTTCAGGCCTGATTTGAAAAGCAAAGTTCTAAAAGGGCCAAGACAATATTAATTAGGAAACTGAAAAAAGACAAATTATCCCTTGTGATTAAGGTCTTTATTTAAACAGTTACTGCAAACACTAAGAACAATTTCCCATTTCAGTGTTTCAGATCAGCAGGGTTCATTGCATGCTGAGTTTGAAGACTCTTAGTAAGTAAGCAAGATTCATGAATTAGAACTGTTAAATATGCTTTCAAGCTGTATAATGTACAAAGTCATCAGATAAATTATTTAAAAGTACGTCAAGTCTCAACAGCTGCAGCATTTTCTAAAAGCTGTAAGATATATCCCTACATTAAAAAGAATTCACCTTCTGGTTAAAAAAAGAGTTCAAAAAATTATCAACTTTTCTCCAAGTGGCTGATCTGAAAACTGTCTTTCCCTATTTTCCATAGCCCAGGTGCAAGGGGCGATTACAACTGTTGAGACTGGAGTAGGTACTTTGTCACATTTGCCACTGTTTTCTTCTTCAGTTACCTTCTTCTTCCCACTCCTTCTGGCAGAGGTGGATATAAACAATTCAGCTTCTTGCCTTGGTAATTAGAGCATAACAGAGCCAGATCTGGAGTATTCCTTTGAAAAATCTTCAACAAATACAAGTTTCCTATATGGTATGGACTCCTAATGCTAGCAAGGAGGAAGCATATTTACTGTCAGCAAGCAGTAAGCTACTGTTCATGGGAGAGAGACAAAGTACAGAATGCATATAATTCTTTCTCAACACCAAATTAACATACAATAAAACTTCACAGCACTTTTCCCTACTAATTCTGAGCTACAAGGTCTCATCTTTGATATTCTTCCCATAATTTTGTTGAAAAGTCATAGGGCAATGCTCACTCCAGTCTTATGTCTGGAGATATGAAAAGCATCAATATTCCCCTCATTCCCTGGGAAAAATAAAGGGGTGGCGTTGCTCTCAGATTCCTCTCTGTCAGCTGTGTCTTGAGTGTTCACTGTTGGCAATTACATTCCTGAATCATGGAAAATAGTAAAGGGCTTCTTTTTGTCTATACCACAAGAGTAGTGTTTCCCAGAAGATCCATCATTACGCAGTTGATCACTGGGCTGAGATCCTGGCTGGAGCTAGAGTCGGTGATACTATGCATCACACAGAGTCCAACATCTTCATCTTACTGTCTGAAACATTTGGTAGCACTTCTGCTAAATGAATACTAAACCAAACAAATGCCAAAATTTTGTTTATTACAGGACCTCTCGCACATAAACCCCTTAAGTCTACTATTGCAGTTCATACATTTATTTTTTTTAAGCTAAACTTCAACATATCCTGCTTTTATAGCTCACGTCATGATCTGAACATGCCAAAAGTTACTAACTTACCAGCAGGTCAAGATGTCAATCTATTTGCAGCTGACTAAGCACTTGTCTAGTACCCTCATTAGTACCAGAGCCTGTAATAAGCTGTGTATCAGTAATGATTACATTTATTATCAACTTAAAATGGCACTCAAGATGCTTCGTTGCTCAGCTAGAGAGCATCTTGCATCCTAAACCCTCAAATTCATAGCCCAGACACAGAAAGGCACCCAAAGAGCTAAATAGCAAAACTATATTGTGCCACTAATGATTTTGCGCGTTCTCACTAATTTAGAGAACCCTGAAAGCTGTGTCTTGATTACAGCTGCTTTATTTGCCATAACACTGTATGTACTTTGAGTCACAAGACGTTACTCAATCCATAAAAAGATATCTTCTGTGATAGCTTTTAGGAGACTCCATCAGACTTTTTAAGGAGATATTTCCAGTATTGTCTGTGCCCTCACTGTCAGAAAAAAAGTCACTTTCAGAATTCCTTTGTGACACTTCATGATGAAAAAGAAGCCAGAAGTTACAAGCAGAGCATACAAAAATTGTTGTCTTTCTAAATGACATTTTATTTGGAAACATCCTAGAGCACACACCTATAAAACCTATGCATTTTCAGTTACTGCAAATTTCACTGCTTAAAGCATCAAAAAAAATGGATGACATGATGTATTTTCCCCCTCATAACAAATTTCTGTTTACAAACACCTGTAGAATAATTTTTGTTGTCATTTAGCCTCAAAGGTCATTACAAAGGTGCATTTTACATATAGGTATTTAGTTCTTTACTGAAAGGACTAATATTCTTTTCTGAAAGGACAACTTAAGTTGTCTTAGATTTCAATTTATAGTGGTCCATGCATTAGTTTTAGAATCTGCCCTTCAGAACAATATGTTGCTATTTTTAATCACTGTATTATCATTTGCTTACAGTTCATCTGTTTTACAGTGGAAGTGGATTTATAATAAAGAGTTTGAGATAGCAGAAGACAATTGTAATAGCAAGTACTCTGGTGAATTAGTCTTGGGCAGCTGCCAGAGAACTATCCAGCTGCTCTTTTACTACTATTCCTCAACAGGACATAAGGAGAGAATAAGAAGGAAAAACTCATGAGTTGAGACAAAGACAAGGAAGCCCCTTACCAACTGTTATCACTAGCAAAGCAGACCTGACTTGGGGAAAAAATTGACTTCCTGTCAGTTAAAGAAGGGTTGGGTTAAGAAACAAAGACGAGAAACTAAAACGCCTTCCACTACCATATTCCCTTCTTCCCAAGGCTCAGCTTGCCTGCTTCATTCCTGATTCTTCTACCCTTACCACTAGTCCATATTTGACCTAAAACATGTTTAAACGAATAACAATGGACAAGACAAAATAAATCAATTTGTACAAGAATTGAAGACCAACTTGAATGCTGTACCAGTCCAGTATTTTACATCCAGTAAAATTTAATCATTGCAAATGTCCAGTGAAAATAGAATTCTGGGAGTAGCGGATAGAGGGCAAAGACAACAGTCACTTAATTATTCTCATTTCTGCTTTGACATTAAATTAACATAGCATTAGTAACAGAGCCTCCTGAGTCCTTACTAATGTAAGTTAGCTTAAGTCAAACACTTCACTTTTTTCCTCCCTCACTTGGAATGCTATTTGCATTTTCTATATTTTTCAAGCTCTTAGTACTGCTAGTTTCTAAATTGAAACAGAAGAGAGTGCATATCTTGAAGATTTACAGTGTAATCATTTAACACTCTTCTAAAAATAACATAAGTAACAGAAATAAGGCACTCTGAAAATGAAAAAAAATCTTCCAGATGAGTTGGTATTACCATAAGCAGCCAAGCAAATATTTTGAGCATCCTAGCAGTACATTTCTTCATTCTGACATACATGCATCAAGAGAGTTATATAAGCTACTTTATCTCTGAAGCCTGATTCTGGTTTCTTTTTCTGAAAGAAGTAGTCTCATCAATACAAACATGGTCTCAACAAAACATTGACATAGCAAGTTACTAGATTTCTGTTTTGATTTTGGCTGGAATAGAGTTAATTTACTTCCTATTAGCTGGTGTAGTACTGTGGGTTTTTTTATTTAGGATGAGTGAAATGTTGATAGTTAATTAATGTTTTAGTTGTTGTTAAGCAGCATTTACATGAAGTCAAGGACTTTTCAGTTTCTCGTACTACACTGCCAGTGAGTAAGTTGGGGGTGGACAAAAAACTGGAAGGGGACACAGCCAGGACAGCTGACTCCAGTTGGCCAAAGGGATATTCCAGACCATATGTGATCATGCTGAGCAATGGAGCTGGCTGGGGAGTACAGCATGCTACCTGGGAACTGGCTGGGCATCAGTCCCTGGGGGGTAAGCAATTGCATTGTGCATCACTTAGTTTGTACATTCTTTTAGCATTTTCATGATTTTCCCCTCTTTTTATGTCCTGTTAAACTCTCTTTATCTTAATCTATTAATTTAACCTTTTTTCAGATTCTTTCCCCATCACACTAAGGGGGTTGTAGGCAAATGGCTGCATAGTGTTCAGCTGCTTGCTGGGTTAAACCACAACAATCACTCAGGAGGTATTTTGAAGTATCAAATTCTATTTAGAAACACCAAAAGTGACAAATATTTTAGTTAGAATCTTGATACTTATGCTCTCATGAATGTCTAGTGTCAGAACAAAGCATACTCTAGTATACTCAACATTCTGCTTTGTACAACTTTCCCTTGCGCTGTAGTTCATGTCTCTGTCAGTAATGACTTTCTGAAGAGCATTTCCTGTTGCAGTCCAAGCAAGCCATGATTTTTTATGCACTTCTGTTCCAAAAGATTAACTTGGTAAACATACTATAGGATTGATAGCAAGAATGAATACTGTAAAAGTTACTTCAAAACACTGAAGAACTCTGACTTGAGACTCACAAAACAAAGATGTGTTTCTTGTTGTTGAAATCAAGAAATGCCATGGACTATTTTACCCTGATGTAGCAGAACCAATCTTTAGCTCTGCAAGAAGTCTCAGTTTAAATGTCTTAAAAGATAAGGATCTATGACAGCTGACATAATGGAAATGCATTAAAATTTAAAATGGAAGCCTAAATTGTACTCTGAAGAACTGGCTAATTCTGGTTTTATGTACACTTTCAATAGTAATTAATAGTATTGGCAAAAATTTCTTTCTGAAGAACACAAATTTAGGAAATGAGAAGCATGGTCACTCACTCTCCAAGCAAAATAAAATCTGACATTCCCACTGGTGCTGGAAAATGTTAAGTGCATTCACTATATAACTTTAATATTATAGTTCTTGTGCCTTGTAAAACTAATTAATAGGAGTGGAAAGCACTTTACAGAGATCATATATACTAAAATGCTATCTAATAAATTTTTGTTTTTAATAATTTATGGTTTGGGGTTTCTTTAGCTGTTTGTCTTCCACTGCTCAAGTCTACAAAATAATCACCTGTGAACGCCATTTTCTTACAAGTCATGCAATATTATTGTTAAAAGGTAACTGTTTCATTATGCTAAAACAAGGGAAAAATTTACCTTAAATAGATCTTCATTTTTCTGTGAGGAAGGAGAAGAACTAAACCAGACTCATCCTCAACAATCGCAGATTTTAACAATCATTTACATAACTTCCCAGCTGACTGAACCAGCATGTAATAAAAATACAGTTTACATCTTAATACTTGTATACCTGCCATAATGATTCATTCCTCTCTTTCCACTCTGTGCAAGACTAACACAGTTGCTAAGGTGAATGGCAAGTATTAAGAACATTAAAAACAGCCCTCTGTAAAGAAATCAGTGAGTATATGTAGTTGCCTTTAGAACACTGAAGACACCAGGATCTGGAACATATTCATCCGATGTTGTAAATAGATGCCTGTAACACAACTAATCTCTTGACTGGTAACTTTTGGGTTGGTCCTAAGAGTATTGACTGTTTAATTTTACCTCAAATTGCATTGGATTCCTTTAAGAAGGGAGGTGAGTTCCAATGGAGCCCTTGAAAAGAAGAAAGGGCTGTTTCTGGGAAACTTAAGATATACACAGGGAGAGATATTTTAGATGTCAGGGTATGTTACCCACAAGGACTGAAGAGATAAAAACACCTAGAAAATACACAGCAATGTCTCAGAGGCAACTGATCATATTCTATGGACTGAAAGGTCTTCAGTTAACTGCAGATCAAGAACTTAATGCAAAAGCTTAATAATAAAAAATGATTATTTGACTTCTGAATTTCTGTTCTCTCTGACTGAGTCACTGACTTTACTCCATTTAAGAAGTATTATTTTTTTTTATGATGAGTTATATTAATCTTGAAAACCCTTCAATCATCTTTGAGGAGTTTCTAATAAAGTGATCTCTACTGGTATTCTGTAACTCTCTGGCCAAGTTATGTCCCCAAACTACTTTGTTAGCATCTAGTGACAGAAATCAACTAATTTGAACTTTCTTTCTGAATTACATATTTTCATCAAATTTGGAGTAAAGACTTTATTAAGAAGTCAAACAGAACTGGCAGAGAAGTCAAAGGAGAGACACTGAAGATTATTAGAAAGTCCAGAGGCAATTTTGCAATTAAAGTATAAATTTTCACTTGAATAACCCTCAGTACACAATCCATATGGTTAGAAAATAAATATTTGCCAGAGCAATGCCCTAGCAGCAGCCATTAGCAAGGTAATAGGGATACTGACAATTTCAAATTTACCCACATATTAACTAGTTCCCTAATATAAATGTGAAGAATAATAAACAAACAACAAAAATCACTAAAACTCAAACTGAAACAACAAAAAACACCCCACGAAAATACCAAGATCTACATTTTTTTGTCCCTTGAGAAATGTCTCAAAGTATCTTCCTGTTTAGTGTTCCAGGAAAGCAATAGCACCTGAGCAATGCTTTAGCTAGAAAACAAAAGCTTCCTGCAAACTATTTTTCAGCTACTTCTCTGAACTTCAGAAGTCTTCCAAGACAGTTGTTTATTTGCAACATTCCTATCCTTTGAAGGGAAGAGTCAGCAGAGTGACAATCAATTACCAAGAGGCCACAGAACCACACAGAAGCCCATTAAATCCAGAGAAGAGAAAAAGAGCAACCATACAACACCTTTGCTGCAGAAAGTCAGGACACCAAAGAACAAAGCATTAGGTTGTTTGGGTACAGCAGAAGCATACACAGGGCATCTGTAAAATCTGAGGGACAGATAAAAGCAGTAAACTACTGGCATTATCATTTGGCCACATTCAGCTCAGATTGTTACATTGTTAACTGTGTCAGATTCCCAGCTTCAGGAATCCTGAATGCAAAGCCATCTCCACTTTTAATAAGATGAGAATCTTTTATAGTGCAGAAAAATGGCACTGACCTTCATTTAGCTGTTTCATTTTTTTTTATTTTTCTTCTAAAACAAGGAAAAAAACCCCAAATCATTGTATTAATGTATTTTTATTGCAAGGTAGTATAACAAGTGTCACCCAAGATGACAGAAAAGTCTGAAAAGATCACCTTCTGAGGAAGCCCAAGCCTATATTTGGGAGTAATAACTTAGTCTCTCCAGGCTGGTTTAGCCTTTAGAGATCTGTGACTGAAAACACTTACTAGTTTTAAAGTTATCCAAGTGAGTTAATTTTAAAATGTAGAGACCTGGTATCAAAAAATTTCCTTTACAAATATGGTTAGCATGTGCTTAAAGAAGCATTACTTTGAATATGCAATTAGGGTCTCCTGTTAGGTGTTTGTATTGGTCATAGAACCACTGGTGAATGAGGATTTTATTTTGCATCGCAACAGCTCATTTCACCATGTTTCTTATACATGAGCTGCACACAGTGGGAGAACATAAGGAAACTCAATGTGGACCCAGGGATGAACAGCTCAAAGACAATGTTTAAATTTTAAAGTTGTTAAGGAAGAAGCACTGGGCCTGAACTTTTGTTATCCTGCATATGTTCTTAACAAAGTATTCAGCTGATATTAAGGAGCATTTTTTACTGAACCTGCAAGGAACAATGGTGTCTGAGTGAATGATTATGCAAATCATACATCAGTATTCCAAATAGATATTACACAGCATAAATCCTGGTCTCTTTCCTCTTAAACAAAACCTACTGAGAAAGTGAATAAGTCAACTATCAATTGTTTCAGACATTATCATATTCTGCATATGAACTCTAGTTAAACCATCTTGAACTTTCATTAAAATAAGTATTTTTAAAATACTTCTATGATTATTTACAGCATTTATAGTTCCTTATTTAGCATTCACTGTGCTTGTGTATTAAACCCTGCTTTTACAGAGCTATGCAGATTATGATAATGACAATACGGTGCTGGACTAGAAGCAGCTATAATCCTTCACTGACAGTAGAGGAGTGAAATAACACCACTGTTTTGTTGTGGTGATTGCTTGGCTGTCAGACTAGGAGTCCACACCCCACACTCTCTGCCCCCAAGCATTTGAAATTTTCAAAACAGAATCTATGGTCAGAATATGAATGATTTAGAAGATGTCAGTAGGATTATATTTTTTTTTTCTCTCTCTCTTGGGAGCAGGGACTATTTTTTCTTTACAAAGACTACAAGTGTTTAGGGTTCCACGCCCAGAGGCTGTATCCACAGTGTGGGATCCAACAGTATTATATCAAATGAACTCTGATAAGCAACACAAAATATCATAGTTATCATCCATCGAGAACCAGTCTTTCTGTCTCCTAAGCACCTTCTGATACCATGTCATGATAGCCTTTACATGAAGGATAAGACATTAGCGTGAGTTATCATAAGCCCTCATTGTTTAAGAAGTGTTATTTTTATTTTTGTATAACTAAGTTTGAAGTTGCTTTCAGCCAATTTGGATCTAAGATTATGGGTAGCATTAAATCTTTTGAGGATGCTATCTGAACATATAACCTCCATTTGTCTATAAATTTAGACTAACTTGTAGTTGCAGAAGATTATCTTCCAGCAAGCTTAAAAAAACAGATAAAATTTGGTCATGGTACAGATAAGAGCCAATTAAAATAATACAATATCTCTTCGTATTCCTATTTTTCATTAAACCCCCCTCCATGGTCTTGAATTTCCATATAATGTACAATTTCTGGTATCTACAACAAAATCCAGTGTAAGTATACAGGAACATGGCAAGAAAGATTGCTTTGGGCTGAGTTGTTATGCTTGTGGGAGAAAGGCACAGGTGAAAACTGAGTTGTCTGCTCCAAAAATATGAGGTTCAGCACAAAGGAGACACAAATAGAAACTTCCACACTTAGATAAACTAGTCTGAACGGTTCTTGGTCTTTGTTGTGTTTTCACCAAGAAAAAGCTATGTGGCTAAGGGACTGTTTCAGCTTCTACTAGAGCAATAGCAAAGTTCCTGTTATTTCAAAGAATTATAGAGTTATAGATTCATTTATGTTCTAAAAGACCTCCAAGATCATCAAGTCCAACTTTGACTGAACACCACCATGCCAAATAAACCATAGCACTAAATGCCACATACAGTCATTTCTTGACACTTCCAGGGATGGTGACTCCACCACTTTCCTGGGCAGTTGGTTCCAATGCTGGACAACCCTTTCAGAGAAGAAATTCTTCCCAGTGTCCAACCTGAACTTCCCCAGCCCAGCTTGAGGGCATTTCCTCTTGTCCTGTTACTGGTTGCCTGGGAGAGGAGGCCAATTCCCACCCAGCTACAACCTCCTTTTAGGTGGTTGTAGAGAGCAAGAAGGTCACCTCTGAGCCTCCTTTTCTCTAGGCTAAATAACTCCAGGTTCCTCAGCCACACCTCATATGACTTACTCTCTAGACCTTCACCAGCTTCATTGCCCTTCTCTGGACACTGTCCAGTACATTCATGTCTTTACCTTGATGTGAATGGCCCAGAACTGGCCATAGTACTTGAGGTGAGGCCTTGTCAGTCCTGAGTACAGAGGGACAATCACTTTCTTGCTGGCCACACTATTACTGATACAAGCCAGGATTCCACTGGCCTTCTTGGCCACCTGGACACACTGATGGTCCATGTTCAGCCTGCTGTCAGTCAGCACCCACAGGTCCTTTTCTGCTAAACACCTTTCCTGCCACTCTTCCTCAGGCTTGTAGTGCTGCATGGGGTTGTGGTGACCAAAGCACAGGACATGGCATGTGGCCTTATTGAACCTCATATCGCTGGTCTAGGTCCATCGATCCAGTCTGTCCAGATCCCTCTGCAGAGACTTCCTGCCCTCCAGGCGCATCAACACTCTCACCCAGCTTGGTGTTGATGTCTAAAGTGGAAGAAAATAACTTCATAGACAATATTAGTATGGATAAAATAGAGAGCAGGTCTTTAATTAAGGTGTTTTAAGGTGCAATTAATACATAACTGCACAATACAGTATAGGACTCCTACAATTTCAGAACACTAATTATCTAATGGATACATCCAATCTGAAAATTGTCCACCCCTAGAACCTCCCTCAGGTCTGCCCCTTGACACCCCTCCCTGCAACTGAGTCAGAGGTCTCAAGACCCCTTCCTTCTTCACCATCATCATCTTCAGCATCATATGCCACTTTGGAGCTGCTTCAAGGTTTCTGGGCCTTCTACACTGCTTTGACTCAAATGGTATCTTATTATGTTGTTCTAGGTACATGTCCCAGACAAGATGTACTCACTAAAGTATTTTTCCTTGAAAAGAAAGTTAAGCAAAATTTGAAGAATTTCATTAATTTGACACAAAGCGTGAGAAAGGGGTTTAGTATCTGTTGACTGCTATCTTAAAGTGTTAGAAACTATACAGCTATATTAAAAATCTATATGCCATAAATCTTAAGAATCTTAAGGCATCAATGTCATCTGCAAACTGACCGAGGGTATACTTGATCCCCTCAGATCACTGATAAAGCCATTAAACAGGGCTGGCCCCAGTAGCAAGCCTGGGGGACTTTCACTAGTGGCTGGCTGCCAACTGGATGTAACTCCCTTCATCACCATTCTCTGGGCCCAGACATCCAGTAAGTTTTTAGCCTAGTGAAGAATGCCCCTGTCCAAGCTGTAGGATGCCAGCTCCCCCTGGAGAATGCTGTGGAAGGCACTATCAAAGGCTTTACTGAGGTCCAGGTAGAGTACATCCACAGCTCTTCCCTCATCCATTAGACAGATACCATAGTCATAAAAGGAGACCAGGTTGGTCAAATTGGACTAAAATCATGCTTGTTGGGCCTGGTCCACTGGTGTGTGATTGCTGAGATCAGGCTGATAGGCATGTAGTTCAATCCTCTTTCTGATACTTCTTGTAGATGGGTGTGACTTTGGCTAACCTCAGTCATCTCAGACCTCCCCAGTTAACCAGGACTGATGATAAATGGTGGAGACTGGGTTGATGAACTCTTTTACCAACTCCCTCACTACCCTTGGGTGAATCCCATCCGGCCCCATAGACTTGTGAGTATCTTAAGTGGCTCATCAGGTCACTAACTACTTCCTCCTGGATTGCAGGGGCTCTAAGCTTCTCCCATTCCTGTCTACCACCTCAGTATCTGGTTGCCCTGAAAGAAACTGGACTTTCTGTTAAATACTGAGGCTTAAAAAGATTTTAAGTACATCGGCCTTTTCTTCGTCCTTAGTGACAATGTTCCCTTTTGCATTCAATAAACGGTGGAGACTTTCCTTGGCCCTCCTATTGTTGTGTATTTATAAAAAAAAAAAAAAAATTATTATCTTTCACAGACATGGCCAGATTGAGTTCTGAGCTTTTTCCTTTCTCATTTTTAGTCTGTAAGTACTAACAATAACCTAGTATTCTTCCTCAGTAGGCTGCCTCTTCTTCCAAAGGTCATAAACTCTCTTTTTTTTCCCTTAAATGAAGGCTTCTCCCTTCAGCCAGGCTCATCTTTTTCTCCACCAGTTCATCTTTTGGCACAAAGAGATGGCCTGCTCCTGCACCTTTAAGATTTCCTTCTTAATGTGTGTCCAGCCTTCCTGAACCCTACTTGTTTTTAAGGACTCTTTTGCAGAAGACTCTCTGAACCAGTGTTCTGAATAGAGCAAGGTCTGCTCTCCAGAAGTTGAAGCTAAAGGTTTGGTTGATCCTCTTCCTCACTTCACCAAGAATCAAAAACTCTCTCATTTCAGGGTAGCTGTGCCCAAGATCGCCTCTGCCTACCACACCTCCTACCAGGCCTTCTCTGTTTGCAAACAGCAGGTCTGCTGGGTCACCATCCCCGATGGGCTCACTTACCAACTGCATCAGGAAGTTATCTTTCACATACTCCAGGAACCTCCTAGACTGCCTCCTCCCTGCTGTGTTGAGTTTTCAGCAGACATCTGGCAAGTTAAAGTCTCCCACAAGAGCAAGGGCTAGTGATAGTGAAATATCAGCCAGATGCTTGGAGAATACTTCATGTGCCTCTTCATGCTGGTTGGTTGATCTAAAACAGACTCCCACCAGCATGTCTGCCCTGTGGGCCTTTCCCCTGATCCTTACTGTCCTTGAGCTCTATACCATCAAAACACTCCCTAATGTACAGAGCCATCCCACTGCCTCTCCTCCCTCGACTGTCCTTTCTGAAGAGGTTATAACCATCTATTGCAGAACTCTAGTCACATGAGCCATCTCACCACATTTCCATGATGGTGAGTATGTCATAGCTTCCCTGCTGCATCATGGCTTCCAGTTGTTCCTGTCTGTTACCCATACTATGCACATTGGTGTAGGTGCACTTCAGGTGGGCTATTGATTTCATCCCCAACACTGGCACGATGCCCCTAGGCTCATCCCTAGTGAGCCTGGTCTTATCCCCTTGAAAACTAATTTACAGAATCATGGAATATGCTGAGCTGGAAGGGACCCACGTGGATCATCAAGTCCAACTACTGGCCCTGCACAGGACCATCTCCAAGAGTCACAGCATGTGCCTGAGAGTATTGTCCAGACACTTCTTGAACTCCGTCAGGCTCTCTCAGAGACTAGAATCCTTTTTCCCCTTTTAGACAGGTGAACCCTATCGTCTTCAACAGGTCTGGTGAACAGGGAAGAAACAAGGATGAACAAAAGCACAACACTTAAAAGTTTCAAATAAAGTTACTGAGCTAATGATTGATACAGAAAAATATAGACAATTTTCTCAACCACTTTTGTGAGGAGGAAGTACTGAATCATTAAACCATTTTGGTTTAGCTATCTAAACTCAACAAAACTATCCCTAGATGAGCAGCATTTCCACCATTAGAGGCTGTTTCCTAAGTGTCTTCCTTTTTTTTTTTTTAAAAAAAAAAGGTGCATATAAGGAGATGTTACCTAAAAAAACTAATATAATATGTGTTTCTATGCAGAATGTTTAAGTGAAATGAGTTAGAGGTTATTAACTCCCTAACACAATTTATGAATACTTAAACACAGTATAATTTGCTGCAAATATAAATCACCTTTAGAAAAAAACTTATATGGCTACTAAGAAGCCCTCTAAAGTACAAAATATCACTTTAAGTATTCTAATAGTGTTATAGCTATCTAATGAAATTTGAAATGAAGTTGTCTGGATTGCTAACTCATTGTGGGGCAAAGAAACTTTTTTCCTTGTGTTTATTCCTTTTTTTCTTGTATGTTTATCTGATTTGAATAGTTTCCTTAGATTAGCTAAGATATTACTGCATGAATATTCACTAATCTCTAATTAGCATTTTTAAATCCTCACATTTTGATTTAAACATGCATCAACTCTAATCTCTGTAACTTCAATTCGAATCTCTTATTTAATACATTTTGAACTAATGAGTGTATTGTTCAGATATTTCTCAGAAAAATAAGATTATGAGTACTATATGGCAATACATTTTTTTTGAAGACTTTTAGCAACAAAGTGGTTTGGGATTTTTAGAGGTTTTAGAATATAGTTTTTCCCTCTGATTTGATATTAAACCACATTAGTCCCAGTTTATCGAGATATCTCAATATGATAAAGACTGATGGATTTCTACCTGCTATAGAAAGCTTTCTGCCATGAGGTTGTGGCTGTGATATTTCTGCTTATGCAAAAGAACCAAATATTCCCTTCTCTCAGCTAATAATAACTTTGAAGACAATGAGGAATTTTACCCAATGGTGTAAGCCTCACTGTACAGATTGATAGAGTTCTGTTCACTTTCCACTGTTACAGGTAAAGAAAGTCTGGCCAAATAATGGCAAGTTTCCCTATAAAGGTCCTTTTCACATAAAGCAAACCATCAAAGCCAAAAATATTGCAAACGTCTATTTAATATCCAGCTAAGATAATGCAGATGCAGTGAATACAGAGAGAGTAAGGTCAGAGCCAGATCTGGTGTCCGCATTCCCTAAAGACAGTTGTGATCAGTCTGTGCTCCTCTACCATACCATGGTTGCTCTTTAAAATTTAGACTTAAGCTGAGGACTGAGAAAAATTAAAGTTAACTGTAATAGCCCAGCTATTTGACGGGAAAGCTCAAGACAGAGAAATAAGTTTAAGATGCCTAGGTGCTCTGATTGTGACCTTGTCTTTTGCCCCGTGCAAGAATATACAAAGGAGGCCACGCCTGAAGCTTGAACAGCTGTGTCAATGACACTCTGCCATTTGGATAATTTGTCAATAGGAAGAGTTCAGCTTCTCAACTGGGTGTTTCTGGAGCATAATGATGATGATAAGTGTAGGCTGTTCATTCTTGTAATTGGGTAGTCCTGTAATACAATATAGCCACTGCCAGCAAGGGGCCACAGGCTGTGTTTGCCAGACCTCAGGACTGAGCTTTGTCACAATTGCTGTGTTTGACTTTTTTTCTTGACTCGCCTGCAGCATTCTGTCACTTCTCTTAGCTGTGACTTTTTTTTTTTAATTTATGAGGTGTCAATTGCTGATTTGTTTTGCTTATTTTTGTCTTTACATTGCACAATCACAGCTTTAAATACAAAGTAGACACAAACATCTCTTCTTTGCACACATATAATTCTACAAACAACATAACAAGGTAGAAAGAAAAAAGAGACCTGGTATGAAAGCTGAGGCCTTGAAAAGCAGAAGTAGGATGAAGTGTAGGTATGTCTTCTAGAGATATGGGATGGTGAGGAGTGAAATCCATGCTTGGCACTGGAAACCCTACACTGATAAAGTTCTCTGCTGCCAGTTAAGAAAATGCAGACTCTGTCTGGACGAAATTAGGATCTCTTTTGTGAGATATCCCAGTCCACAAGATGAAATGCATCACTAGGACCTCCAGTGACAATCCCCCATGAGACATCACTATAGTTCAGAAGAGAGATTAGCTTCAAGCCAATCTGTATTTAATCTTTAGGCTAATCTGTATGTATTCAAGTAGAAACAAAATGCATCAGCATGTCTAAATCGGCCTGCTTTTCTAGCAATTTCTACTCTAGAAAAAGGAATATTCTTATTTTTATCCCCAAAATTATCTCTTCCTCCAAAAGGCCTGACTAGTGATTAGTTAGCTGAAATCAGCTTTGATAGCAAGACTTGAAAAAATAATGAAAACAAGTATATCATAATGCAGTAACTTTCATCAGTATGCAAAGTAGGGTAGTTTTGAAGAGATTTTACAATGATGACCACCAGTATTTGAACAAAATGTGGGAGACAAGACTTTTGATAGCACAAAGCAGTTAAAATGTTCTTTCTTGTTCTCATATTAACTGAGACTGAGGACAGTGGTGAAATGCTTTTTTATCCTGGCCATTGTAAATGCAACCACCAGCCATAAGTGCTAAGCAAGAAATGTGCAAAGATTCTGGACCTCAAAACAGTATTTTAAATCTTTCTTATGGTAACTGCACACCTTCAAAGTGCACAATGAAGATATTTCTAAAGCAATAATCTGACTATCCTACCTCCACAAATCTAACAGCATGCTCTACATGCACTGCCTCATCCAATCATGCCTGTCTTATCAAGCATGTCCTTTTTCCTGTAGAATATGCAAAGTGTTTCCAGACATCATGTTCTTGATTTTCCTATATGTCTGTTAAAATGAACAGGGCTCACCACCAGTGCTTGCAGTGTCTCTCCTGATTACTTTGCAGTCTTTAATCTGCTTCTGGCTCATGAGCAGCGAGTTGTGATTCCATCTAAACTACTCTGCACATTGCTCAGAAAATCCACAGACAAACATACAGCCCAGAAAAAGCCTTCCTATAGCTGGTAGAGATGAGCATCTTTGTATGTCCTTGCTGTTTTACAGTTTAGACAACTCAGGCTTATGTAAGACAGCCAAATAATATAAAGAGACATTCTGTTGATGAGCAAAGTTAAGCTCCAAGTTAGATAGGAAGGAAATTCGAGTGAATTTTTCTAGGTGTTTTTGGTTTTTTTTGGTTTTGGTTTTTTTGGGGTTTTTCTTTGAGTCTTTTTGGTACTACATGATGATATTACTTGCATTAGAGAATTTTGAAAATTTTCTGAACACCAATTCTTAAGAAAAGAGTGACTGAAAGGAAAATTGTGGGGGTTTAACTAACATTTAATGGTGCAAAACAGTTCTTATTTATCCTTTTTGTATTGAAAACACTATTTTTAATTAATTTATTTTAAGGGCTGGGTTATTTCCTCTGTCCAACGCTGACCTGACAAAATGCCAATTGCCAGCCACAGTCTCAGAGTCCTACAACCCAGAGGGAAAGGGAGGGAAAAAAGACTCCTAAAACTGAAACTTAAAATAGCAAACCTTTTATATTTACACAGAAGAGAGAAAATTAAAAACAATACGATATAACACATATGTATATAAATGTGAAAAGAAACAACAATCTCATTGAGTCACCCACCCAGTCCTACAGATTTCATCACCCAGATCTAAAAAAATACTCCAAAAGACACCTCCCAAGAGATACTCAGGAAGAGAAGAGGAAGAAAAACAACAATGAAATTAAAAAATATTTACTTCCCGAACTAGAACAGCTGCAAATAGTGGTGAGGCCTATTGCTCCCAGAACAGTGATAGCAGGTCCTCTCAGCACTTGGCCATGAAGGGAAAAGAGGACTCGGCACCTCCTACACCTCCTTTGATACTTGATTTGACATCAAATGATATGAAATATCTCTTCAGTTGCTTAAGTCAGGTGATGCTTGTCCCCTTTAATCTATGTAATACTATCTGGACCTACCAAAATTAAGGCCTAATCTAGGCCTAGCTAAAACTAAGGCCAAAACTACCAGATCCTCCAATTCCTAGAAGAAGTTCTATCTTTTATAGTTCAATGCTTTCTATAACTAAAATATTGCAACTAGAAGTATCTTCATCGAAAATGTTTACATTAATATTTCAGCTAAGCTTCACAGCAAGACATACTTCTTCATAAGTACATGAAGAGATTGCTAAAAATTCTTGCAATATAATGTTTTCTGATAACAGTAAAAAGAGGGCATTATCTTGAAATTAATTTATGTAATACATGTATACATTTATACATGACAGAGGGAAAACATCTTTCCCTTTTATATCAGCAATTAAAAAGTTAGCTCTTCTACTACTTTCTACATATGCAGTTGTGTCTCTAGTTCCATTCCAGTTGAAATTAAAATTATTAACACCCTAAGATTTCATGAGTTTAAGACAGAGTACATGAAGTTCTCAGAAGCAAAACAGATGTTTCTTTTATTCCTGATTTAACAGAATGTATCTACCTCTGATGAGGACTGACACACAGACGACACTATACAAGAAAGAATCACCAATTTGTATGTTAAACAATCCAAGAAGATTTTATAAAATTAACATAGACTAAGCAGTTACAAAGGAAAGAAAAAATAAAAATATATGGAAAGTGTGAAAACCACTAGAGGTTTGCCCATAAGTGACAACTAGTAATATAAACCAGAACACTCATACAGTATCTTGTCAAATCTGTTTGCAGCTGAACTCAACAGGATTAATTTTGAGTACAGTGTATGTTGCTGAAGGTGTGTGAAATTCAAACTAGATAAAAACGTGGAAATTAATATTTCAATGGACTTACCATCAGTTTCCTAAGGATTTCACATGAAGAAGCCATAAAGTTAATCCAAAAATCATTAGAAATTTATGAACACATTCTCCCTCCATCTACAATGAACTTAACAATTTAACTAACAAAAGCCCCTTTATTATCTCTGTGAGGCCTGCATATTTTCAAGGATTTCATGCACTTCTTCAAAAACTTTGAAAAATCCAGTCACCCATATATCCACTGTACTGAAATCATACAAATACTGGATGAATTGTTTGAGAATCTCAAACTAAGAATCTTCACAGCATTTTTCAAAATTTGTCACAAAGATCAAGCATGCATGAATAATGTGTCCCATTAAACTGCTTATATTAAGTATTTAATTAGAAAAGACTCATATTTTCCTTATTCATAACCTTGGGTAGGTGGGAGGTGGGAATTCCTTGAATAAGGGAGGCTAACAAATGTATTTTTAATAGCAAATGATACTGTTGACTTTGAAAGACAAAATCTTAGCAGATCCTGTATTTTCTCACTTAACTGTACTATGTAAGTGTAGATAGAGAAGTCATCACAACTGCTTTTAAGATTCAAATGTTTTATACCCGGTTCCAACACAGCCCTCACAACAGTATTGTATTGCCTCAGATAGGTTTACTCACTTTGTGCATATATTCCCTTTACAACATAGCTCACACAAATATTATTATCATCATTACTCAAGTGTAGGAAACAGAAACATAGGAACAAGAACAAGATCAAAAGAAGGACTTGCATGTCACTAGATTGGACATTATGCTATATTTCCAGAA
>JAWWLZ010000082.1:70413646-70455423 GCA_035041345.1 Poliocrania exsul
AGGTCATAGGATGAATTCACACCATTTCAGCACTGACACCAGGAAAGGTCATAATGAAGCAGGCTGACTAACTTGGATCTGCAGTAGCAATCTGGTTGGGATGATGGAGTAAACCATACCTACTTTATCCTATCAGGCTCTATGAGATGCAGTCTGCAGGAGTAGAACTGTAATATAGCTCATTAACCTGCTGGGCATAATCACAGTGAGTTGCAAATGGATTAAGGACCAAATGAGTGTTCTGAAGGGAAAGAACATAATGCTAACCTTGAAAAAGATTACCAAGGGCTTGACATTCAGTACTTTTTTCTGAGAAAACTTGAATGATCAGCAGTATCATTAGTCTGATAGTTATGGCACAAATACATTTAGCATTGTGTAAAAACAGAAATCTGCATCAGTTAATGAGAGATTTGTTGGAAGCTTATTTGAGTACTACGATAATATTTTTCCCATAATGTATTTCCATTTGAGTGTACTGCTATAAAATTAAAATAATTAGGGTCAGATATTTTGTTAAAAAATTGAAAATAGATTGCCTTAATATAGTTTGCAAAGTCAGATTCTGTATATTAGTTTTATCAACTGCCAGGCAGAATTAGTGCAATCTGACAAATGAAAGAAATACTGTATTCAGAGTTCTCTAAAACTAACCATGGAGAAACCACAGGGTTTGCTGCATCAATGAACAGATACATTTATATGCCATTTTATTATTTTTTTCGTTTACCTCCTTACCCCAACACCATTTTGAGTGAAGCAAGCAAATGAACACTCCTTGCAGGAGAACTGAGTTCATGACTGTCACAAAACACTGGAAGTCAGCATGATAATGAGCCAATTTGTGTGGAAATGAACTCATTAATGCTAATGTTTTGCTGACTCCCAACTGATTCATGAACTCCTTAACAAAAATCAAAACAGAAGAGGGAGGGGAGGTTCATGAATTTTGGAAGTGCTGTGTGAAGAAAATAATGTATCTCTTCCTTATTCATATTCCAAGTTCAGTGATCTACCCTGTGCTCTCCCTGATCACCCAGTCCCAGAATATTCTGGGGCCCATCAGTTCATACAGAAAAATCTCTTAGCTGAAGTCTAGAAATACCCATTAGGTAGAAAAGTATTAATTTTTTCTAATTTTTAATTCTTTCCTAAAAAAGCACTTCATCATTCAAATGAATAGGTTTTCCAATTTGCAGAAAATAGGACTTTTTATGTAAGAATTCCAAGAATTATTCAAAATATACTGATTCTTATACAATGCTTTATATATATATATATATATATATATATATATAAAAATTGGTCCTTCATGTAAATGATGTTTTTTCCAAGGTAATTTCCTGGTAGAGCATATCAATATCACAACTAACTTCTACATCCAATCCATGTATTTTAAATTCACCATATTTTTTCCTTGAAATAAACCCACAAAAAAATCCAAAAGAAAACCAAAACAAAACCAAAAAATCCCAAACAAACCAACCAAACAAAACAAATACAGACAGTAGCTGAGATCTTCAACAAAGGGAAAACATGAAGTTTTTTGTTATCTCAGAGCAGTACTGAGAATTTTATCACTAAAAGCTGCAAAATCTTAAAAAGCTTCTGTTTCAAAGCATCTTAGAAGAACAGGAGTTCACAAGGTATGTGCAACTCAGATAAACATCTCACCTTTTAACTCAGAAAGATTAGGCTGCAAATCTTGCTTGAGTGCTTGAATAAGGAAGTACAGAAGTGCATCACATGAAGTTATTACTATTTTATGAATATTAGAATATTTTTAAGACTTATGAAGGGAAATATGTATTGAAGATCTTTTTAAAAACTGGTATTTATTAGATTAGGTCAAGATGATACAGGATCCAATTAACAGTAATTTATAATTATTTATCTACTCCAATTCATACTTAAAGGTTCTATTTAATTAAAATTTTAGAAAATCATTCTTCTTGATGGTACCAGTTAGTTCAGTCAAAATTACATTAACATTTATTTTAATAGAACCATAGCCAGTACAAATGTATTCCCTCGCTACTGAGCTATATATCTAGCAAGGAACAGTGACAAATTAATTTAGCAAAAATATAAATAATTTATTTCCTATCAAATAATAAAGATTCATAACAATTTTCACAATGTGACAGCTATGCATTGATGCTACCTTTTACAGAATCTACTCAATAATTTTCCTGGTTTGCTTGTTTGTTTGTTTGTATTGGTATTGGTATTGGTATTTTTTGTTTGGTTTGGTTCAGTTTGCATTTTTGTTTTTGTTTGTTTGTTTGTTTGTTTTTCTTAAACCAAAACTCCTTGACTGGATCAGAAGTCTTTGACATCACATCTGAATTAGGATATCTAGGAGCTTGATCACTTCCTAGCCAGAAACCTAGCATTACCAAATAGTTTTTTTTATCTTTTTACTAAGGTAAAATATTGCTTTTTACTTTCATTTTCTATTCAGCTTAGAAATTCACAAGTTTTCAGCTTGTTGATGATCTGAATGAAGAAGATGGATCAGCGTCGTTAGGGGAAGTAAATGGCAATGATATAATTATATATAATTTAATTTATTTTTTGTGTGATTTTCTCAGGCTAGTCTTTAGTGATTAGTACAACATTGAACTGTTGTGCTGCTGAAAAGTCACTCCAGAAAACATTCTGACACAGCAATATGGCTCTGAGATAACTGAGCTAATTTTAAGCAAGTAGTACTAAAAAGTGATTGATTAAAGCAGCACAACCAAGGCTCCATAAGTGACATTATTTCCATTATCAGAATAAATTCATTTTATTCCAGTGGAGGTCTCTCCAAACTACTATATTTTATTTACATACCTCAAAGATATTGTAATCATACTTATCCCTTGTCTTTGTCTTTCACTCTAGAAGAATAATTAAAGGGCAACTATGTTTGCATTAATTTACATTACCCATTGAGCCCATGACCTGCTCATGAGATCCCTGTTTTTAAGTGATGACAGGCGCAAGTACAGGTTACAAATCACATTAATTGCACTGATGACTCACAGCTAGTCCTTGCCACTGGGCCTCCAAAGACAACTTCCTGGAAACTTGGGTTTTCTCACCCTTAGCATCATGTGACAAAAGATCAGCAGAAGGAAAATATCTAGTTAAAGGTTGCTAGTGTACTGCAGACAGAATAGGGAGCATAGTTTGTATCCTGTTTTCTGCCAACAACCTTTTTTTGGAAACAGCAACAATATGATAATTTTGACAGCCAAAAACTTCTCCCAGAGCAGAGAGTTGCAGAGTCACTTACATTCAAAAGAGGTTTACTTATGAGCAAATACTATCAAGAAATACTCTTTCCCTAAAGAGCTCTCATTGTAATTCTATCTGTCAATATCTGATGAATATCTGACCACACATTTTATTCACTCAGCAACATTCAGGTCTTGATCAGTAGCTTTATGTTATTTATTCAAGTTCTATTTGTATGCTGTGTGCCATTCAGCCTTTGCAGCACAGTGTAGGTGAAAAAAAAAAAAAGTTAAAATTCATTTCTGGCAGCTTCTGAATTCTACTGCATTTCAGTGGAGCTTCACCTGCACACAAAGCAGTTGATCTACAGAAGCATATTGTGCACAGCTGGAACACATTAAAATATAAAATTTTATTTCAATGATCAGCTTCCTCCTTGTGCAGAGAAATATGTTTCAGATAAGCTTCAAAAACACATACTTCAGCACCAGAGCAGATACAGATGTTTATGCAGGTGGATAAAAGAACTATAATAATCTTGTCCAGAGAAGTTACATTGTACATGAAATTTCTTTGAGTATTTAGGCCTTTATTTATAATCTTCATTGATCACTTGAGCAGACAATTCAACTTTGAATATCTTAAACTTGCTGGCAAAAAAAACCCCAAAACCTACAAGCAGTGAAAAAAGTACAACCAAGAGTTAAGCACTTCCCACTACAGAAGAATTGGATCATTATGTGCACCAGATAACTAATATTATATTAAAATAGTATTGAGACATCTATAAATCACTGATTTCTTAAAAAGAGGAAATAATTGGGATCACACTAAAGCAGAAATACTATGTGCTGTAAATGAGAATTATGTTCTGTAATGCAGGGACGTTTTAGTTAGGTTTGTCTTTCTGTGACAAAGGGAGAATAAAATGTTTGGCAGTATGATGCAGGTGTAACACAACTTTGTGACTCAAATTGACTGGGAAAGACGATAAAAGTAATTTTTGAGATTATCAGTAACATATAAAATTTGGAACAGACAGAAAAACTGTAATAGTTCTGCCTCTGTCCCTTTTAACTGCTGGCAAAGAACAAACTTCTGTCTTACATAGTCAAGAGAAAAATTCAGAAGAAAAACCTCAGATTCACTGAGGAAAAAACTTTTTAATGTAAACCATTTTTCTACCTATAATCGAGTCATTCAGATACTCTTTCTCTTTTAAATACTTCTATACCAAATGTAAAATTATGTAACTAAATTGCTTAAAATTAATTAATAAATAAACAAGTAAATAAGTCACACTCCTCACCCATCTCTGGTGTTTCCAGAAATACAGGAACAAACTTAGATTTTGAAAATATCAGAAATTACATTCTGTGTACGTAAAGTGTAGCCTTCTGAAACTGCTCAAAAACTGCAGTGGTTTGACAGGGAAAAAATCAGCACCTTTTACAGAAACATTCAATTAAACAATTTTGTTTCCACTTAGAAAGATCACTCATCATGCTCTCTTTATCAAAGCAGTAATTTTCTTTGCCTTGAACCTAATTAATTTAAGTATTTCATATATAATTCTTGAATGACAGTCCTTAACACATTTTTTAAACTAAGGATGATAATGGACAATCGTACTGCCTCTCCAAGGATTTTCCTATATAGAGAAGATAATTTGCAGAAATCTAAGGTTTAAATTTATAGCACAGTCATTGCTTCTCATTAATTTCACCTGCAAACACTCAGGGCTTTGTACCCATGGGGTATTAGACTATACTTTGCAAGTGGAGTAAATGGTCCCATGAAAAGAACACTTGTAGTAGGTAGAATTTTTTAGACAGGCAGTCAGTAGTGAGTATTGATACCACTGTAAATTTATGCTCAAATTTATATTCAATAATTTTCACTAACTTGTCCATATAGGCAAACTTTAATATTTCAAATCAAAGAAATATACAAAACACTTTATGGTAACTGTTGGTTTCACTTTATTAATTACAGTATGTATGTACACTAAGGTTAATTTTCCTTTCCCAACAATGAAAACTGAACAAAGACTGTTTCAGGGGTTCTCCTTCTTACAAATGCACACATACTTCAAACTGTTTTTTTCCGATAAAATCTTACTACAACAAGCCAGGAAGCAGGTGAAGAGGGGATATAAAGAGTAGGCATAGAGGAGTCAGTCCAGAATGTGCGTGAAGTGTTTATCAAAATGTGACTCTTCCCAAAATCTAAGCCTTATTTCCAAAGACTTCTGAGTCACAAATCTTAACTGAAACCATCAGAGCTGAAGAAACTTGTCTTGTGTACATGAGGCCTTCAACAGAGGAAAACAACATTACTTCAAATATGAAATCCAAAAGGTCTTGGGGACACCAAAGCTGGAAGTGTAAACTGGGAGAGGAGGTACAGCCTGCAGCAGTCTGGAATTCTCTCCAAATGAGCACTCTACATGAATGGATTTAGTGGATAAAGTTGTGCAGGTCCAGACCCCTCTTTCACTGAGTAGATATTATATAAATTACTTCAGTTTGTAAAAGGTTACTCCATATAATCTTATCTTGATATAACTAAAATGCAGTCTATTCATTGCTTTGTATCTAGACTATTTCTTCTTACTTTTAGCTACAGAAAAGCCACCTCATCTCTTTCTCATATTTCCATTTAATGTCAGATCTAAACTAAAAATATGATCAAATGCTCATCTGCAGATGTTTGAAGAGACATTAGCCAAGTATATTAACATGGAGAGGAATAAATGGAGGTTATGAGTTTCTAAGTGTGGCTTGAGAGTCTGGAGTATGTTCTCACTGTTAAAGTCACATTTGTAATGAAATATACCTAATCTTCTGTGTAATAAAGTGAATGGTTTGTAAATAAACCTAGGCATATATTTATAATTATACCAATTATACTTGGAACGTTTAGTGTTCTGTATTTGTGCTAGCTCACCAAACACTTGATCTCACAACATATTTGTGATGAAGGTATGATTTTCTCCATTTTTAAACAGAGAGAATGAAACACACTATTTAGAAAGATATCACCAGTTTGGGAAAAAAAATCAGATGAAGTACTTTTATTTTCTACTGCTATGTGTATCCCCAGTGCCATTAAGGTAAATTTACTAGTTTTTCAAATGAGAATATTTAGGTTAAGCTCTTCTGAAGGCAGATGTTTCAACTTGTTTGAAGCACCATATGTAAGACAAAAACAAATAACTGTTTCCTTTATATAATTTATCAGGGAAGAACTAAGCTATAAGACACTGGAAAATGTTACTCCTCACTTACAAATTTTATAGACTTGTTGAAAGGCATGTTACTTAAAACTAGTTTTAGCATCCTTTTTAGTGAAACACAGTATATTTTATTCATGGAAATGTTTACGTTTATTCCACATGAACCAGGGAATTGTAGTATTTGTTTTCAGATGAATACAATGGGAATAATATATTATACTTTATATGTAGTGTGTTTAAATGTCTAAGAAAACACAGCGACTTTGTATTTTCATTTGCAATTTTTACTTATATTAGTGTTTTCTATCTTAAAGCAATAGCCCATTTGCAGATCACCAAGACAAATCATTCACCTGTAAGCCTTCTGGATCTCCTCAAATGCAGCAGGATACTCAATAGCCTACTAGCTTAGGCTGGCACAGCACAGCTGATCTGGACATGGGCACTGCAGGTCTACTGCACATGTCCAAATCAACAGCAGGTCCTGACAGAGAAAATAAGCTAGTGAGAGAGGTTCAGTAACACAACAGCAGCCTGAAAGGCTGGGGACTAACAAGACACACACCCGTGTGGATTACAATGAGTTCAGTTGCCTTTTCTATAGGAGTCTTAGAACTGTGATAGTTGGGTTGGTTCCTCTTCTAGTTCATATCACTAGACTCTTCATGCTAGGAAGCAGTAGAGTTAGTCCCCTTGTCTCTGAGTACTAAGTGACCTATTTTTATATATTTTATTTGAAATTAAAATCATGTGTTCGTCTTGTTACATTTTGTCAGCATTAGCTCCTCTGCCTAATTCCATATAAAGCCCATAAAAACAGCCACTGCATTCTTGCAGGTAGAGCTCAAACGACTTTGCATGTCCTTCTTATTACTATCAACTTCTATTTTTTACCACAGAAACTGTATTCTCAGAGGCATAAGTAAAGTAGAAAATTGCAGCAGCAATATGTACAGTGCGAAATAAACCCTGTAAGAGTAAGGGTGCTTTCTATAATTCTTATTCCTTGCTTAAGGTAGTATTTGTATGCTAGTATAAATGCAGTCAGTTGTCATTTTAGATAAATTCTCATATGATCTCTTAAAACCTTGTAGTATTTTTGTTGGGATAGACCTAGAGTTCACTAAATGGAAGCAGTATTACAAAAGGTGGATCAACAAGGATGTCAAGGTGGAGGAGTCTGGACCTATTGACCCTACTGTTCTACAAAGGATTTATAAGGACTTGAATAATTTTACTTATTATATTGATATGTCCCCAGTTTAATGAATACAATGTCATCAGGTCTACCCATCCTATTTTCCCTATAGTAGTCCCTATCCAAGTTCTTATTCCCACAAACCCTTAGGATTTTCCTGCCAACCCTAACCTGATTGGTCCCAGTTTGGTGCTTTGCAGTAGTTTTCCCTATATGGTTATGTTTCAATCCCTGTTCCCCATTGGTCCGTTTCTTGTTCCTCCCCTCTGTTTGTGTGTGGACCAATGGGACACTTCGTCCCTCCCCTTTCTCCTCCCATGTTCTAGAAACCTCCCTCGAACCCTTTATAAGCCGGGCACCCCCAACAAACTTTGCTTCTTCTGTTGCCACCTGGCCTCAAGTGTGGTCCTTCCTTGAGGAGCTGCGCTGGGCTGGGTGTGGGAGGAGCCATCCCGGGCTTTGAGAGGCAGGCTAAAAGAGCTCATATCACTGCAAGCCTACAGCCGCGCTGCCTCTCAGAGCTGAAGACCTGCTCTCCAATTTTCAGAGCATTGCCATCCACCAACATATTTTCAGTTTTTAGGATTGGGAAACTGACAAGTTATATTTGTTCTAACCTTCTTCTTATAACAATTATTTTTCACATTGCTAGGAGTTGGTTGTGCCATTTGAAACACTAATTGTCTTTTAAATACAATGACAGAAAATATATCCTATTGAGAGGAACAATGTTAATATAAATCATAACAACTCATGACATTGCAGGAAGTTTTTTTCGTCTATGAAACTGATGTCTGCACATGGTAATGTAAATACAAAGATTTAGTAAAAATACCTTTTGTAGCATTCACAGATACGCTGTCCTTTCTGCATGGCTAATATTGTCCTTATAAATACTTTACATTCTTAAAAGAGAGGGTTAAAAAATTAAATTTGCTTCCTCTGGAAAACTCCTATTTTTTTTTTTTTTTAATATAATAGCCCTGAATTTTTACCAAACATTGAACAAAAACTTCTTTAAAATACTACTTTTGGCAATGATCCCCTAAGGTATTTGTTGAAATACTGTTATAAGCATGATCAAAAGGCTTATATTAGAAAAATGCTGAAACTAGAAGAAAATAAGAGAAAAGCTTTAGTATGATGCTTTCTTCAAATGTTAGCTTTTCTTCTTTTTCTTCCAAGTCTTTGATCATCTTCCTTTCAGAAGAGTAAGTGGTCTTATCTCTTGATATCCAGGAAACTTTTCTTAATTTTCTCTTTTCTTGAGCCTGGGATTACCCTTGCACATCTGTGTCAAAACTTGCCTGAGCTGTTCTCAGGTTAGGATATCAAGTATGCAAAACAGTGAACGTATCCATCAAGAATAATCTCTGCACAGTATCCAGTTATATCCCAAATTTCAAACCAGCTTTTATTTACCTCTCAAACAGACCTTTTACCTTTAGGACACTGTAGTTTCAGTCCTGTATTTCACCAATGCTACCAGTGCCATCACCATTCTTCCAGCCCTTTGTCCATGACTCACAGCGAAATACTTTTGGGATACCTTTTTTATGTGACACCAAGGGCAGCTGAAATAGAAACAGTGAAAGAGATCACTGCACAGAATGCTGGTGTTCCACAAAACACCCTTTACAAATGCCTTGAAGTGTCTGTTTGGCCTGTACTGCTGAGCTATATTGGACAGGAACAGGTAGAAGCAAGATTCTGCACAAACTGTAGACATTGCAGAAATGTCATCAACTCCTCAGGGAAGTGCTCCAGGCCATTTATGTCAGATATAAATGGTCACTGGTTGACTGCATAGTTTAGAAAAATTGCTATAATTACTAGTGGGAAGTCTTGAGTCTTTTCTGACTAACTTTTTCTTAACTTCTTTATATCTGTATAAGCATTCAGAGATGCTAGCAGGACAAAAACAATCCTAACACCACCACCACCCCCCAAAAAAAAAAAAACAAAACAAAACAAAACAAAAAAAAAACAAAAAACCCAACCAACCAACCAACCAAAAACTCACAACCAAAACCCCCAAACAAAAAAACCAAAACCCACAAAAACCAAACAAAACCGAAAAAACCAATAATGACAAACCAATCAAAAAACACACAAGCAACCTCATTCCTTTTACTATAACCCTATCTCTGTAAATTAGTTCCCATATTACATTCTTCATAGTGAACTGAATGATGTGTGCCATTTTCCCCAAATTGCTGTACAGAAACACAGGATAAAGGTGGAGGGAAGGGGAGAAATAAATAACTAGTTATAACTGAATCTATAGACCTCCTTCATTCCTTCAGGAGTGTTCAGCTGTCTGAAGTTTATCACAGTAGCCACTGATCAAATACAAGCAGGCTCCTTAGGTGATAGTTAAGGATTAAACTGATAATTTAATTCACATCCTTTTTATGGATTCTGATGCTGAAGACTGACACCCTGAGATTAGCTCAGTTGGTTAAAACTTTGTTGTAATAATGGCAAGGTCATGGGTTCAATCTCCTATGTGGGCCATTGACTTAAGAGTTGGACTCGATGATCCTTGTGGGTCCCTTCCAACTTAGAATAGTCTGTGATTCTGTGACTATTCTTCATTAAGATTCCTCCTAGAGATCTATAATCTTCACAGATCATACTCCCGTTTGAGCTCAGTTTTCCCTTTGAAATATTTTTTTTTTTCAGCCATGGCACAACCAGAGGCTGTGGCAAGAGGATCTATTCAGGCTCACTTTAATTATTCAAGCCTTCCTTTCTTGATATGAAAACTAGCAAACTTTTCACAACCACTAATAGTGTATTTCAAAGGACAAAACTGTGCAAACAAAAGACACATATTTGAACCTAATATACTAATTATTTTTCTGTGTAACCTGTGCCATTCACAAATAGAGTCCTCATTCCCTCTTTCAGATATTACAACAGGACAGTGATTTTAGTGGAAGTTATGAGGTTAAAATTATACACACTGAGAACATAATTGGGCTTTCAAACTATGAGGTGCATTTCCATGAAACACTGAGAATCACCTTTCCTCTAGTTAAATGAACTGGGAAGTGATGTCACTATCAAGAATAAACTATAGACTGTTTTTTTACTTTTAACATACCAGAAGCAAATGTAAAGGAACAGTAAGCTTCTCTTTCTACCATGGCCTACTAATGTAAATAACCTTAAAAAATCAAATAAATGTTTCAATAATACTGTGGTTTGATTTTCTTTTTTTTTTTAAGTATCTTAGGAAAAGAGTAAAGCACTTAGAAATATTTTATCTTCTGCAAAGCTAATCTCAGTTTGTTTTTAAATTGCTTTAGCAAATTTGCAACTAATAATGTGTGATTCCACAAAAGACCTCAAAATCTATCCACGAGTAATTTGGTTTAATTTGTGAAACATCACAGTTACATTCCCAACTGAATCACAGCCATTATGTGTTCCTCCATTTTTTTATGAAACAATAGCGATCACTTTCTAAGAGTAGAGAGAAAAAAACACTCACTTGCTATTGAAAATTATCATATATGGTTATGGTAGAGCTCAGCTAAAACCTAGTACAAGTTTACTGTAGGAAGAAGGGGTCAGAAGGCAATAGCAGCCAGACACACTGTTGTGGCCACGCTGTTTTGGGCACACCATAGTGTGTGCAGTCAGAATCACACAAGGTGACAGAGATCATAACTCTGAATCCTTCTTCTAAAATAAAACTGATATAATCTCTTAGCATCAACCCTAGTGTTTCTTAAAACTCTCTGCATTCCATAAATCACATGTATTTTAAGAATAATGGAGAGTCACAGTTCTGCATCTAAATTCACCCAAACAATTTTTAGATGCATTGAAATGATTATAAAAGTTATTATTTATCATTATTAGAAGTGCTAGTGCTAATTAGGGTTAAGAAAAAAAATCATAGCTTAAACTTTTTTTACTTCTCTAATTTGAAAGATAATCCTACTAGTTTTCATGTAATAAATAAAGAAGTATTACTTAATGTATCTGTCCTGCCTCATACTGTTTAAGATAAGAGCAATCTTTTGTAAAATATGGGGATTGGCAGGGAGATGACATGAATATTGCTGTAGCCAAGATTTTTCCCTTAATTTTGTAGATTTAAACTACATATATTTGAAATATTAAAATGAGTGCATTTATAAATTATGTGCCTTGTAAATGATTTAGCATCTGAAGAATTTAAGAAGAGAGGAAGTACAATTGGGGTTAGTGTCTACTCTAGAAACATCAGTGAGAGTCAGATTATTAGTTTCAGTGGATTTTGCATCAGTCCCTAAAGTACTCTAAAGAGTCAGAAAATCAAATTTTATCCTAATATATTGTATCCTATTACCTTAATACTTTACATGTAATCAGTGCTTGTTTTAAACTTCACAAATGAGATTAAAGTTTCATTTTAACTAAATAAATGCCATAGAGCTAACCAAATTCTGACTATGACTTTGCTAGAAGTGTTCCTAGGAAACCCAGAGAGTAGTAACAGCTAAATTCTTTGTCACTACCCAAGCACTGACTATGATTGAGTGACAAAATGGAGTCAATTGTTTTGCATCAGTAAGTCACCTAACAAATATGAATATGCAGAATATTCAATATCCTGTCTTCCTACATCATGAGATTTATAGAAACACCTGCTTAAGTAATTTTATGCTGATTCACTCAGGAAAACACACAAAGATTAAAGACTAACAGGCTGTCAAATGCATTTTTCCTTAAGCATTTGCTGTCTTCTAGTCCACTGAAAAACAATATCTGAAATCATTAAACATGAATGTATTCTTCTGACTAAAGAATCACCAAGTTTGATTCTTAGTTTGATATAATTAATTAAATATTCTCAAGTGGAGGATTAGAATGACAGCACTTGACCTCAAGCATACTTCACCCTTTTGTTTTAAATCCTTGAAGCACCTATACTTAATATTGCTGTTATCTATAGCTTAGCAGATAATGAAAATTTCAGAGAAATTAATTACAACTTCCCATTCAGAGGCTTGTAAGAAAGAGTTAATTAGTACCTTTTCTCTCAAGATAGGAATTTGCAAGGATGTTTATGAACTTACACATAATTAATTGAATTGTGATATGCTACATAAAATGCCTGCTTTGCTGAAATGGAGGGGTTTTTTTGTTTGTTTCTTTGTTTTTTGTTTTGTTTTGTTTTTAATTAAGACTGAAAGAAGGATATTTTTAAAAATTATTTTGAATTGACAATTTCATTCTTACATATTTTCCATCAAAACTCATGTTTTAAGTTGAAAAATGTTAAGTTTTTAGTGGAAAAGGCCAGTTTTATAAAATCTGAACACTTAAACAGAGGGTTGTGGCTATATATTACAAGATGTGGAAGCTCTCCAGAGAGCCTTGGCTGCATTACTGAATGACAGCCTCAAGCACAGGTACAAGGGCTTCCATGGGGCACTATGTTAACCATTAATTTGTCACGTTTCTGCAATGCAAGGTACATTAGAGACCCAGTCTCAAATGTGCCTTATGTATTATCCTGGAACCACAACCAGAAATTAGTCCAGTCATTTTTCAGGTAGGGAACTGAGGCATCACAGAAACCCATGTAAAGTAAACAAACTTTCGCGGAGAGAAAGGACTCCACAGCACGAATCTATGAGATTCAAAGCGAAGCCATTTATTTCACAAAGTACACAGCTTATATAGGGTTAGAGATACATCTTATTGGCTAAAAGGATCTCACCACAACACTCTAGAACTTCTAATTGGTTAAAAGTCTATATCACACAAGTCCAATGTTTATAATACCTCATCCTAATGTTTTGAGGTTCATGTCCAGAGATCAGGAAGGCAGTTGAGATGTTCTCAGAAAACACTTGCAAGGAGTAACTGTCGCTCAAAGGACAAACAGCAGGTGTGTGTCCTTGCTAGACTGAAATATCTGCTTGCTTCTCATGAAGCGGAAGCAGTTTGGATTGCTCAGAAATTCACTTTCTGCAAGCAATCTTGCTACACCCATGCAGATCTTGAACTTGAATCTTGCCTAATTCAGTGGTAGTCCAACACGGACAGGACTGTCAAATACATTGAATTACAAGTTATGAGTGCTCTATAATACTATCCTTAAGGACTTTTTTACATTGAAGAAGAATTTTTCAGGTTCCTGTATTGTGTGCTCCATTCCAACATTAATGTGCTTTATAAAGCTGGACAAGTAATATTTTCGGTCTCATTTTCCTTTACCATCAAATACAGGTTAATGATTCTTTCCTGTATTTGTGATGTCTTTTCAGAACTATGTTTTATTTCTTGTAATAATTACTACTTGTTAATTCTAAAGTAATTCAAGAATACCTATAAATTAATGGTTTTCCTAAGAATTTTTTTAATTTATTTTTGTAATCCCTTGTTGTTTGCATAAATGTCACATAATTCACTAACTTTTATTTATGTGCAAGACAATATCACATAGTTTGGCAATTGCTAGCAGAATATTGCTCAAGAACTCTTAAAAGCTCACACTTAAAATTGTATGATATATAATATTAGCCCCAAAATAACTATAATAAAAAGATTGGAATCTTCCTTAGGTTTGAAAGGAGCAGGAATGTTTCAACCAACCTGTGATGCAGATCAAAGTTAACCAAGGGTGCAGTGAGTTACATATTATTGGTAAGAATAGAAAAATACATGCAAGGTGTTCATTAGACAGTTATTTTGGAGGGAGATGTTTCCCAAGATTAACTAGTGAAATGATTTAGCTATCCTGTAAAGAGTTATAGAAAGACAATATTTGTTTAGTCAAGTTAAATGAAAGTTGACGAGACATTATTGAGGAAAATTTTAGAGAATAACACAAGTACCCAATTAGGTAAATCATGTAATAATACACAGAAGCATACACTGATAATGAAAAAAATAATTTAGTTAATAACATAGGATAAAATTCGTGATACATTTTTATGGTCTGTTACACAGGACATGTTCTACTTTCTGAGGTAATATAGGAGGTTTATTTGTTAAATGTACTATCATTGCAAAAACTCAGGATACTGGCAACATCCCTTGTTTTTTCTCTTCTTTCTACAGTGCATTAGAGTTATGATTTCTTTTTTCTTTCAGTACATTATAGATTCATTGGAAAAGGTAAATTTAGTTGTATTCTGCAAATCCTTCTAAATCTAGACTTCTATTACATGCAGTTACAGAATTTGGGATTATATGGTACTATTCAGTTCTTTCTGTGTGAGGAAATCTTTCCTTGAAAGATTTTCAGACTTGCTCCAGATTGTAGTTGTCTGTAAGTGTATCACCCTGAAAACAAAATCCCAATGCTTTCTCCTATTTCACATGTGATGCTAATAATAGTAAACAAAAAACCACACAATGTATTCTGGTACATTTAATCCTTTTTTGCCCGGTTGGGTGGGGGTGGGGGTGGGGGGGTGGTGTTTTTGGTTTTGGTTTTTTTGTGTGTTTTTGGTTTTTGCTTGTTTGTTTATTTTTAAAGAAGGTTAAAATGGAGAACAAATACAACTATTGTACAATAATTACTATAGATACTCACCTGACTTACTACAGTTACTAGCAATTTTGCTTCTTCTTTCAGCTGGATCACTGTTTTATACTGACAAAGTTAAAATAGCCTTTCCTCACAAAGACAACAAACCAGCTTCTTCTCCTCTAAGCACATAGTGAGACTGAGCTCAGTTATTACATAAATGTATTTTAAATGTTTAATTATTTCAGAGATGTATAATAGGGGAAGTCAGTGAAAACAGCATTTTGGGAATAGATGATCATGACTGTAAAATATGAGGTTACCTGATTGAACCCTTGCAGCCTCCCACAGGCTAAGCTGTTTTGCATAGCACTGCAGCTGTCTTTGGAGGCAGGTGATCCATCACCTCCTCAGCAGGAGGTATGGGAAATAAGAAACTTTATGAGGGAAAAGGAACAGTAATAATGGTAATAATAACAGCAAAAAAACAATAATAGTAACTATTTGCAAGTCAGGGATAATGTGTTCTATTTCAAACTTGCTGAGTTTGCATACCTTGCAAGGCTGTATTTTGACACATGCTGAGATTCAAACCATTCAGCAAAGGATAAGGAAAGATATGACTTTCTGCAAGACCTTTAAACAGATCCCAGTAGCAATTTGAATCTATATGCTGATTTAAAATAGACTTAAACAACCCCCACACACCCAAAACAGAACCCAAAACTTAAAAACAGTATTAATGCTACAGAGATGAAAGTGAATAGTTTTTTTAACTCATATGATGGTTTCTGTTCCCAGTTTCTTCAAGAAAGTCTCATCAGTACACATTTCCAGAAGGAACAGACTTATATCTTATTATGCTCTGAATTTGGCAGATCATGATTAGCTCTAAAGAATGCACTCTGCTACTTTATTTCATGTTAATTTTTCATAAAGGAGTAGACCAGCACCCTCATGAGAGTTACATATTTCCATCTGCCTAAGAATATAAGAAAGTGGAATTCAGATAAAAGTAGGAGGAAGAGGAAGAGCGAATTCTGTCTTTCCTAAACGGTTTCAAGGATACCTCCAAGAAATACTTTGCTTGGTATTTCCCAGTTCATCTGCTTCTGTTCTGTGACTACTTTATGGATAATAAAAGAGCCCTAAAGAAGAACCCTTAAAGTTACTATCTAGAGTTTTATTTCCCTTGCTCAGAGGATGAAATTGTTCAGCAGCTCATCCAGAATGCTATGATGTTCGGAAGTCTGCAGGCATTTCCACAATTACCAGCAGTTTTTTGTCTTGCTGAATTTCTTCTTCCAGTGAAGTGATACTGAACTCAAATTCACAGATTATTGTTCCAAAGTTTACAGCTTGGTTCAGGGACACACAACATTGAGAATGATACTTTTCAGATGTACAGTTTTGTGACAGTTTTCTTTTCTATTTGAAGAGATTTAATTTCATTATAATTACAAACCAAAGGCAAAAGCAAACTCAAAGGCAGTAACAGTTAGTAATAGTGTCAAGGAAGATTTGCCTTTGGTTTTAAAATATGTTTGTGTTGTGTGTCAAAGGGTTGGAAGAAACTTCATAGATCCTCTAGTTCATTCTCCAGACCATTATATACATAAATGATTTAAAGTCACCTGGCTGTAAAAACTTTAGATGGTGAATATTCCAAAATTTCAAGAAAAACTGATACAGATCTTACCCAAAGCTGTTACAGAATATTTGTGTGAGAACCTCGTGGATCAGTTGCTGTAATCCAGTATTGTTTTACTGTAATGATATCAGTATCTTGGTACTATTTTAGTCTTAAATTTAAACAAGAAAAATTACAAGAAATCATGAGATACTGTTCCGGTTTCACCCAAATGAAAAAGTTAAGATAGTTTAAACTCCAAAGAATAACATTATTGCATCCTTAAAATGGATTTGCTATAGCTGAGACAGTAACTTATGCTATTGTGCTATACAAAGACATACTGAAATCAGGAGAAACACTGTAAAGAACAAAATTTTGGAGCAAAACTCAGCAAGCAAAGCATGGAAAAGACTGGATAAATTGCAAAAATTACCCCAAAAATCTCATGTTCTCCCAACATTTTTTGACAAACCATGATAAATAGTCTCTGACTTCCATGAAATATACCTTTTGGGTTACCACAGACTATTCTGTAGTCCTATAGAATTTTTACATCTCCTTGGAGTCAAGAGGTCATTAAGACATTGAAAAGTTTAAAAGACATCTTTTTCATTGGGCATTTTCAAAAAAATCCCCATGCAGTAACAGCAAGTCACAGTTGGCTGCTTTTGCTGTTTTGGTAATGTGGTGAGATTTCAAACATATCACTTTCAAAATCTTAACATCTACAATGAAAAGGAGTGGCTGAGACACCAAAAGAAGTTACTGAGAAAAACTGAAAATGAAAGGACTGCATATATAAAGCATGCTAGTGACACACATAGAGATTAAGCCAGTTCAGAAGAATATTGCTGCCAACTTTAAACACTCCTGTTGAAAGGACAATTAGCAAGATGTAATGTTCGGCTCCCTTTTTTAAGTGTATGAATAACACACCTGGCATTTCCCCACATCCTATCTCCAAGAAAATATCAATGAAAACAAAGGAGAAAAATATAAGAGAATTGATGTTGCAACTGAATATTTTGCTGCACAGAAAGCCTACATACTTGCACCAGCTCATATGGAAGAATGAAGAAGCTATTTGCTTCAGTTCTGAGGCCAGCTCAATTTGAGTCTTAGACCGACATTACTTCAAGAATCAGCTTCATAATTGTAACTAGTTTCTTGAAAGGAAGGTCCCAAAATGTAATAAATGTAATAAGTTCATAAATGTAATAGATCTGATAAATAACTCATCCAAACAGAAAACAAATAGCCTGGATAAATAGCGAAGTTGCCAAATTGTCCAGGATGATTAGGAATTTTGGTTTAAATACACTAAGGAAAAATACTTTAGAGGAACCAGCTGGAAGACAATAGGACATAACAAAAAACATAACAGGATGGCCCCAAAGACAGTGACTCTTCTATGATTATGTGTGATTATGCTGAGAAACAAAACAAAATATCTTACACCAGGTGTCATTCTGCATCAGTTGAGCTGCTTTAGGTTTCTATGCTACCCACTCTTATATGTACCTGAGGTATAGTGGTGGTCCCATACCTGCTTGAACAATATACAAGTAATTGTCTTCAAGATAGCTCCAGATATTTTCAAGATATTAAAATAAAATTATGTCCTTAATCAAATTACTCCTGCTAACATATGTTCAGAAATCAAAATGTCCATTACCCAGATCTGTGTCCTCCAAATACACTAGTTTTGACTATTTCTGGGGACTGAAACTTTTGTATACATGTAATCGATTCTATTTTTCCTTGATATTCCTTCTAAAGGAAAAATCCTGTGATTTATTCATTGCAAAGTAAGCCTATTAAAGTGTCAAAGGTTGAGAAATGAGAAGTACTGGTACACTCATCAAAATGTTTTTAGTTAGGACATGTTGTGTTACAGTTTTAAAAAAAGATTAATTGAAAGGGATTATTTATGACTACTTTCAGATAGCCTGATTGTAATTTGACTTGCTTGTATAGGATATTTGGGGGTGGGATGGTCAGAAGCTGATTGATAAACACAGCTATCTTGGTGGTAGCATGTAGTTTCTTTTAAAAATCATTACTGTATTTTTATTTGGAACCACCACTATTGACAGTGATTAGGAAAATAATATATCTCTGATTAAAATAAAATTGATAATACATTATTATGGAGTGCACATGGACATTAATTTTAGCTCAGTGTTTTATGGAATTGTGTCAGTGTTTGCTGATATAACAAAGTGGAAAGTAACTCTGAACATTCAGTGGTAGAACAGTTTTCTGTCAGACAGCTCCCTATCTGCTTTCCTTTATAGAGCAGATGAGAAAACCACTTATATTTACTATGTTTGTATCTTTCTGATAATAATATTTGCCATAAGGTATTTTTAAATTTTCTTCAGAAATTTAATTTGCTAGGGATAAGTATAGAATATGAAGTGCCAGATTAGCCTTAAGTTTTCTTGCAGATAAAGAACTAAGTGCTATGAAAAGTCTGGTGAAATTGACTGATGAAAGGACTTGTATACTTCTGGCCTTCCTTTCTAGTACTTGTTCTCCAAAGCTATGTGGGGTTTTGACTTCACAGGAAAATTGAAGAGGGTTTTATATTTTTTCCATTATATTTTTTTTGTAAATCAACAAGATTTTAAGTCAGAAATCTCAGATATTCGATAACCAATATTTTTTAAGAAAAAGTATTTTGGTTGATTGGTTGGTTTGGTTGGTTGGTTGGTTGGTTGGTTGGTTGGTTGGTTGGTTGATTTTTTAATTAGGAACATTCACAGGGGTTTTATTTCTAATTGCTGTACTTTGCCCATCAGTTGAAACTGCCCTTATTTTACTCAACTGCCAGTGTATGTAGTTGATTTCACAAATACATAGAAAGATAGCATAGGCAAGAGAGATTCTGCTTTGTAGACTCAGAATAATAATGTGACTGTAATTAAAGTATAATATCAGAGCTGCTGGCTGCATGAGGGAAATGTGGGACCTTCAGAAACAAGCTTCCATTCATATGTCTAACCCTAAGAAACAGCAAGTTTCCTTTATTAAACTCAGACTGTCAGATACCTGAAAGGAATTGCGTGACACAAATATTATCCTGTCAAAGCATCTAATGGAACCCATAATACTCATCTAGTTTTGCTCTTCTCTGAATTCTTAAGGTTTCCAGTAATACCCCTTGGGAATAGAAACTACAGGTTTGTTCTTTATGCCTGAGAAAAACCTATTTGGTAACTTTGATTTTATCTTTTTCTGTGGAGAAGTTTTGTATCAATCTGTTATGAAGCCATGCAGAATCTCAAGTTTCATTAAGATCACAGGTCACTTTTTGTTTTCTCAAACAAATCTCAGTATCTACACACAAATAAGAAAAAAAAAAAAAGAAACACTGATGTTGGTGTACAGCTCTTTATCCTAAGGATTTTCAGAAACATTCTTTAAAGTTATCTTGAAAGAGAATACATAGCAATAGTTCAGTGCTAGCCTTTGTTATACCATCTGTGGGTCACAGCAGTCAAAATATGATTTTGTGAATAAAACTGATTGTCCTTCTTACCTCTGAGTTACCTTTGTGGATTCCATCAAATTATCTGAACTAAAAATAGATGCTCTGAAGTAGGCTCACAGAAATTATTTTCTATTTTATAATCAAAAGAGCAGGTGTGAATCAGCTAAAGTTAACAAAGTAATAGCAGAACATAAATGGCTGGAGAAATAAGACCACACTATTTTCCCCAGGAAAATAATAAATGTAGGTGAAAGTATTATCAGCCATAGCTGTAATGCTTTCTTTGATCAATAAAAAGTCTGCAAACATAGAAGTGTTCCAGACCTTTTATTCTGAGGTCACCAGAACATCTTAATTTGCCACTGGACTTAAAGTTTATATTCTCTTAGAGGGATTAAGGGCTGTTATTTGATCAGGCTTCGTGTTGGTGAATAAAGAACAGTCCTATTCAGTAATAAATACATTATGTGTATATATAGTCATTCATATGAGTGGTTTTTACTGATGTTGAGAAAATCTCTAAGAAGCACTGACTTAAAAAAACCCAAAACCAAACTAAAAAAAAAAAAAAAAAAAAAAGACAAACTAGAGAGTGGAAACAATGTTTTCTAATACAAAAATTTTGATAATACTGTAACACAATCCATCCAAACACAGCTATACAATTACAATAACAACTAAAAATTAATTGCAACGTGGTAGAAAACAAAAAAGGCAGATGACACCAAGTATAAAGGACAAATAATAAAGATCACAAAGCTGGTAAGGACCGTTAGGATGTCAGAATGTTTGTCATTCTAAGTGTATTTCTGGAAGTACTTCATGTGCTTTGTAAATCCGAAAAGCCATTGCACTAGATGAAGATGCTATGTTACAAAATCATATTAAAATAAGAGTATTCTAGTAATATGTTTATTCTAAGTATCTCTGTACCTTAATTGCAATAAATCAGTGACAGCATTCTACCAAAAAAACCCAAACCAAACAAGAACAAAAATAAAAACAAAAACAATAAAGTGAAAAGCAATAAAGGTCCATCCAATCTGGGTTTTGAACACTTCAGAGATGGGGTATCCACAACTCCTCTAGACAACCTGTTCCAGTGCCTCACCACCCTCACAATGTATAATTTTTTCCTGACATCTAATCTAAACGTACTCTCTGCCAGTTTTAAACCGTTGTTCCTTGTCCTGTCACTAGGTGTCATCGTAAATAGTCTCTCCCCATGTTTCTTGTAGGCTAAGCAATGTGATACACAGCAAAGAGGCTTAAGTGAAACCTTATTACTCTCTTTTTAGCTACCTGAAATGAGGTTACAGTGAGGTGGGGGTCAATCTCATTTCTCGAGTAATAAGTAATATGATGAGAGGAAATGGCCTCAAGCTGTGCCAGAGGAAGTTCAGTTTGGCTGTTAGGAGAATTTCTTTACAAAAACTGTTGTCAAATATTGGAACAGGCTGCCTAGGGCAGTGGTGGAGTTACCAGCTCTGGAGGTATTAAAAAGACATGTAGATGTGCCACTTAAGGTTATGGTTTAGTGATGGACTTGGCAGTTCTGGGTTAACAGTTGGTCTTGATCATCTTAGAGGACTTTTCCAACCTAAACAATTTTGTGTTTCTGTGCTTGACAAGAGTAGTGACACATATTTAGTTATTCAAAATGTCCATCAAAAAATGGATTCAGTAAAAATTAATTGTTGAGATAGACATCAAAAACTGATGGCATAGGGAACAGGGAGGCTTCCATATTTGGTTAACTTGGGTCAAGCCTCCGTCATCAAACACAAAGTATTCATCTACCAAAGAGCCACATAGACGATAGTTACAGAAGTGGTAAGTGCTCATGGAAGAGCTTTGGGAGGAGAAGTTGGCTGGATGCTTTGGCCCAGAAACCTACCTCAAAACTGTTGCTACAGTAGCCAAGTAACTATTGCAAGTGGCTTCTTACCTGATGAGGCAGAAAAAAAGTTAACAGCTGTGTTGTATAGGTAAACAATGGATAACTGACCGCTGAGTCAGTGACTAAATTAGATAAAGCTGAAGCTTTTACTTCTAAGAAATTTTCACAGATTAGACACTCTATCACACCCCTCAAAAGAACTATTAATTTAAGGATTATTTAATTTCTTAATATTGATGACAAATTAATATCTAAATGGCAATCTCAAGGTCACTCAAAAATCTTGCCATATTTTCTCTACAGATTTATCCATAGAAATTCACAACAGAATTTTACCTGTGTACATATTACTGTATGGGAAAGAATTCAATTAATGAGAAGCTAAACAAAAACATCAACAAAGCAGAGACTCTCACTAAGCTATGCTACTCATAGCGTGTTCGCTGTGCTCCTGTGTGAGGTTTGGGCATGAGAAAAAGCATACATCAAAGTAATAATGGCCTAATGAGTGATGAAGTCCCTGTGTGATATCTTGACTATCTTTTGATAAATCTTCCTGACTTTATTTTTGATTGAAAAGTTCAGGAGCAGAGCTTCTTCTATCCAAAAAAAGCCTGTCTCCAAGATATTAGGAAAAGAGGCACTTGGAAAGTCAGCTGTGGATTTATGAAACCTGAATTCCTTGAAATACATCATACTTTTCTAGCATCTATTTCAGGGGAAAAAAAAAAAAGGAAAAAAAGGGAAAAAAAGAGTTTTTATGGAAAAGTTGGAGGGTTGTTATGTGGATTAAAAAGTCCTGAAAGGATACTGCATTGTAAGTTTTTAAGTAATTAAATACAAGCTATCAATAATTTTAAACAAAAAATCCCAAGCAACCCCAAAGCAACATAAAGTCCTAGAAATGACTAGTCATTCAACATGTATCTGCGGCAAAACAGAAAAGACAAGTGTGTTATTACAAATTTGGAGAAGGAAAAATAGGTGATGAAACATGATTTTGAAAAAAAATTATGTTGAAATGAGATAAAGATATGTATTATTATTTTTCTGGAATTTTTCATCCGACTAGAAGAATTTTTACTCTAAAATTCTCAGATAAATCCCATTAGAAACATGTGATTTTACCTGATCAATATTCCCAAGGAGGTCATTACTTCCAAACAATCTGAAAATTAATTAGGAAATTAAATTTGACAATGCATTTTAAAATGATTGCAATTACAAGCTGAAAAAAAAAATCTAAAATCCCTTTTGCATATATATTCTAGTTAAAACTATTTTTGTGAACACAGGATAAACGGAAATTCAGTTTCACATCTGTACATAAAATATTAATATTTTGTTAATGATATCTTGCTCTAGGTACAGCTCTGAAAGGAAGAAGTCTGAAGTGCTAACTGTTATGCAGAATGTCTTATGAGTACGTTCAGTTTTCATTTTGGGCTGGATATGGCCTCTAATTCCTGTACTAATAGGAACTGTTGCTGCAGCTAATAAACATGGATGTATGAAATTATCCTTGTGAGCAGAATATAAAACAAACTGTAATGCCCTTTCAGGTGCTTAGGGATGAAATATGTCATAGGAAATTATTGCAGTATTGTGTGAGCATCAGTCCTTCTTTCTATATTATTCCCATAAGCTATCCATAGTGGCATCATCTTATGATCAGACTGAAGCATCAGGATGGTTTTTATCTTAGAAGAGGTTGAGATCTCTTTTCAAAACTACTGGCTGAATTCAAGTTACAGTGCAGTTTGGATTAATGGCAAAATGAGAGTATGTTATATTGGAAAATTATGAAAAAAAAGGTGCAATACAGTGTATAGAAATAAGAAGAAAATACAGAACAAGACATTGTGGCATGTTGAATAGAGTATTTTAGATGCCCACTCAAATAATAATCTTACCAATATGTATCAATAACTCCACAGGCAGGAGATGGAGGGGACATGGGTTCTGTTCAACACTCTGAAGAGTATATATAAATACTACATCCAGTTTTGAGTCTCCCACAGGGCAGACATGGATAAACTGTAAAGATTTCAGCTGAAGGCTCTCAGGCAGGTTAGGTCTGGAGCTCTTGCTCTGTATGGAGATGCTGAGGCACTGAGGAGTGTTCAGCCTGGAGATGAGGTGACTTTGAGGGGATCTGACAGCATCCTGCACTTGCCCCAGATGGGTGTTGCAAGAACACAGAGCTAGGCAGACACCATGGTGCCTGGTGAGAGTGCAAGGCACAACAGGCTTAAGCTGAACCAGAGATTTTGTTCAGATATGAAGACGTCAAGCATTGGAAAAGGTTTCCCAGGGAGACTGTTCAGTTTTTATCTTTGGAGATTTTCAAACTCTTACTACATAAAGCTCTGAAAGACTTGATGTGAATTAAGTCTTGGTGAAACTTTGAGGAGAATGTACCAGAGACCTCCAGAGGTCCCTTCCCACTGCAAGGGTTCAATGACAATGGCACAGCCAGAATCACAGCACAGCACAATGATCTGATTTGGCACTCACATAGTCCCACAATTCCTTCAAGTTTTTGACATTTGCCAATCAGACCATAAAATCTATTAGGGGTGTGAGATGGTTTGCTGCCATATGAGAGCACCTGATCGAGATCAGAGAAGGACCTTAAAGAAACACCCTCAGGTTAAGGAATAAGCAGAAGAGATAGACTGCATTTTTTTTCCCAGGAAAACAAACAACCAAACCAAGCCAAACAACCCACACCCCAGAACTGCAAAACTAAAAAATAAAACTCTCAATATCCAAGACTTAGGTATTCCCACAAAAAACAAGAGTTAAACATGAAAACAATTCCATTTAGACTGGGAAAAAAATCAGGTATAGAAAAGTATTTTTAAATAGCAAAATATGTCATAAATAAATTTCTTTCACACTAATTGCACATCTGGAGGTTTAAAGCACTCTCATAAAAAGACATATCTGTATCTTTCTATATTGATATCTCTACAATCTATAGCTACCTATATATATACATTCAAATACTCTCAGAGAGACAGAATTTGTCTCAAATTTTTTGCTAAGTAAATTCTCAAAGTATAGAATTATTTGGAGTCCTAGGCAACTTGACTTCATGAAAATTGACCGTACACTTTTTTGTTCTGTCAAAATTATTTTTTAAAAAAGTATTTCAGCTAATGAAATATTCTTTTCTTTTCTTGTTTTAGTAGATTCTTCCCTCTAAAATAGCTGCTACAATCCTATTTCATCCTCTAAGATATATGATGATCTGGTTGTCATGAGTATCTGAACAAACCAAATGGTTTAATTAAATTTTAAAAAGAAAAAGACAAAAGAAAAAACCCCACACATGAGAAACCCCCCAAAACAAACAAAAAAAATAACAAAACAACCTCTCCTTTTGAGATCTTCTAACCATTGTTTCCTGACTGAGTCAGAGTGGCCAGAATCCATATTCTCTGTGGAAATAACTTCCAGTTCTACTTAATCCCAAGCCACATACTTCTGTCATCTCCTTTGCGACACCTCCTGTCAGTATACTAACCGCCCTTCCCACTCCCCCCCAAAAAAATAATAATAAAAAAAATCACATTTCTTTGCTGCTTAGATTTTTCCTGGTTTAATGAAATGAGCAGCTTGACTTTAGGTTTTGACTCCTGGAGCCTGTACAAGAGTGCAAGGTTGAAGAGAACAAGTGAGGGCAGAATGGGGTGGTTGCCTCTGTTTCCATTGGAAGATGGTGTCAGCTCCACTCAGCCATTTCTACTGACGCCACCTAAACTGATTTAAAATACAGGTTTAAGAAACAGTCAACCTGAGTTCCTGCTGCTGTGGGAGCTGTGAATTCACTCACATCCACTCAACCTAGCCTACTCTAACCATCAGCTTTATCTCTTTTGAGTCAATGTTCAGATAAATACCTAGGGTTTATATGTAACATTGTCTGAATAAAAACTCATTCCATGTTCCTCTCTCTGTATGCCCTGCTCATCACATTGTATTTCTCACAGAATTAATGCAAATTATTTTATTTTGCTATAAATTAGACACTTCCTTAGCATCTATTGTTTTATGACTTTTGTCCTCTTCCTCCAATTCAACTAAATACCTTTGCATCTGCTGACCCAATTAATAATGTTGATATGTTTATATCATAGAATCATAGTATCATTAAGGTTGGAAAAGACCTCGAAGATCATCAAGTCCAGCCATTAACCCAGCAGCACCACCATGTTCAACCTTAAAGCATGTCCTCAAATACCATATTGACACATTTTTTGAATACTTGCAGGGAAGGTGACTACACCAACTCCCTGGGCAGCCTGTTCCAACACTTTAATGTGCAGCGTTGGAAGGATGGGAGATGTCTCTGCCTGCCTCTGGATCCAAGGGGGTGCAGAGAAAGGAGACAATGTGACCAGTCTGGACAATCCAGGCAAAGAGAAGTTTATTGGGAAATACACACAGGTTTTATAGATCTCCAGGGGAAAGTGCCAGATCTGGGACTGGATTAGGTGAAAACTCAGGAAAGGGAAGTGTCTTAGGAACCCCAGCTAGCCAGTAGGAGAAACCAAAGGTAATAACCAACAGAAAACCAGGGATTGGGCATAGACATGGGCAGTAACCAATGGAATTGGGACAGGGACAGGGCTGGATGCAGCCCCAACCATGCTTCCCCAGCCACAAGGCATAGGGAGTCTCAAACACGGGGCTTCCCAGTTTAGACTGGCAGGGCAAGCCCACACTGTGGCAGTGCAGAGAGGGGAGGGGGTCTGGGAGCTTTCTGATCTCTGGGGTTGCCTGTGTGTGAGGAGGTTGCCTGGCCCAGGATGAGACAAACCAGGATGAGACTCCAGGATGAGTCATCCGGAGAACAAAGAAAGCTCCAAGAGATACAATGAACAGGGTGTAGTGGTTGTAAAAGTCCAGCAGGGAAGAGGTAACAGACTGAGAGGTGATACATAAACTTTGCAACTAAAAAAAACCCTATTACAAATAAAACTCCAATTTTAAAACTTCAGCAACGAGGCTCTTAGTAGTAGTTCAAGGTGCTTGTCCAGCGCTGTCTTCAAGATCCACAATGAAAATCCATTCTTTCCACTCTTCATAATTTGGTGTGTTTCCTACACTAAAATCTTTCCCATGATTTCCCTCCCCTAGTATATGATTTAAATCTCCCCTGGCTCAACTTAAGGCCATTTCCTTTCATCCTGTCCCTTGTTACCTGGGGAAAGAGACTCACACCCCCTTCTGTACAACCTGCTTTCAAGTATGCATGATCCTTTTGGAATTTGACAGAGATATCTATACAAATAAAATATATAAAATAATAAAGTATAATAATAAATATTATAGATTGCAAGATTATTTTAATCATTGTACAGTTTTAAACTGTACTAATGAAAAAGGCTTGGGTTTTTTTCTCCATTGTTATTGTTATTGCTGTTAGTCTGGGTTTGATTTTGGCTGATCAGATTTTTAAAAGAATGAAATGGACTTGATCTCAGGTGTGTTGGTCTTGATATATGGGTTTGCATAGTCTAAATTTCTTGCAAGAAATATTTAACCTTCAAAACAACAATAGTAGTTAGTTACAATAGTTTTCCTTTCAATTTATAACACTTAATCAGTATTTAGCCTAAACAGCTACTTTTTCAAATTGCTACATTTGTTAAGATTTATAAACTTTTCCACTCCCCAGTCTGGAATGATATGTAACCACAAATCCTAAATGAAACTTTTAATACTTAAATTCATTGCTGAGTTTGGCCTAGAAGCAAAATACTAATTTCATTTAAATGAGTAATGCTCTGGATATTGACATCAGCTGGACTTGGATATTAATGACAGTCCTCTACTTAATTTCTTCTACAAATGTCAAGTAAGGCATATTATTGCTTTCTTTATTAATTAATAAAAGCTTTTCATGTGCTTAATGATGCAAAGATTGGCTCATCGTAAAAAATACCATGTCAGTGGAAAAGAGATCAGTGATGATATCCAGTCAGTAACAAGTCCTGATAATTTTGTATTGCAGTAATAACTGCAGGTATTGAGACTTAATTAAACTGTTTCTTGATTCAAGCGATCAAAAAATATGATTTTATTTTTTACATGGCAAACTACCAGTTTTGTAGGGAACCTACACAACATGCTATTTTTCTAAAGGGCTCTGATTTACCCTGCATTTAAAAAGGATAGTAGCACTGAGCTATCATAAGCTCCACATGTCTGCCTGTGATGATATGATGACATTGTTATTCCTCTGTTCTCTGTGAGGGCATATTGAGAGCAGGTCAGGAGCTAGGGCAGATGTGGGGATTTTTTGTTTAGGTCCAAAAAAATACCTAAGCATATGCTTAACTGTTCTTTCTGACAGTGCTTATAGGGCTTTATAAACGATGTAGCAGATTTGCTTCATCAAGAAAACATTGTTAAAGTCCTGATGGGAGCCACCCCATGAGCTGTCCCCACAGGCTCTTCTATTAATCAAATTCACACAGTAGTAATCTCATTTAGGCTTAAAATAATTGATCTAATTCATCCCATGATAATTAGTGCATGATATTACTACATTTAATAAACCACATTCTCAAATGAAGAGCTGGATTTTTAGACTTTTTTTTTTTTCCAATACACTTTAAAGTAAGCTCCTTGGATAAAAAAGTTCTAATAAAACTTAAACTCATAGTTATTATTAGGAGAATATACTTATTTCTTAGCATATACCAGATTGCATGCACAGCTAGCTAGTAATTTACAAATGAGCAATTATCCATCACTAGGGAATGAGAAGGAGACAGGGAAGTTCAAATGTTATATATCAGCAATTAATACTTTAGATAATAGGGAAAAAATCTTTAAGAAAAAACACAAAAACTACCACTCTGTAGAAGATATGATTTTAAATACTTCCAAGAAGAAAAATGTCAGTGAAAAAGGAAAAGTCACTTATTGTTTACGGTGGGTTGGTTTGGGGATTTTTTCAATGCTAAGTTCTGAGAGGAGACCTTCAGACAGAACTACTCCTTTGATGAATGTTTTTTTTTTTTTTATCCCAGAGAGCACTGGCAGCAAAATGCAGGTGTATGAGTGAACCATCACCCTAGCTAAAAGGATGATGAAGCACTCACTGTAGAAGAGTATAACCTGCAGTACTACGCCATTTGTAGCTTTGGTATCCATGTAGCCTGTTTCTTGTCTTAAAGTAAAAACAAAAGTTTTCATATAATTATTGGAAAAAAACCCATGGAGTTAGTTCACACAGACTCGTGAATATTTTCCCATCCCAGAACTCAACTAGAATGGAGACAGAGTATGTTCAATGTATTGACCTCTCTGCTAAGAGTCTCTGGCCTTTGAAGCAGTAAGTCACCTTTCTTCAGATTAGAGGCGATTTTTTTTCCAAAGGACTCCCAGCCATACTGACCCATCCCATCATTCTTTTAGTTGGGTGGGATTAGTTTGGTTTGGGGGTCTTGTTTGTCTGTTTGTTTGTTGTGGTTTGTTTGTTTTAGTTTGTTTGTAATTGAGATTTATTTCAGAAAAAGTAATACAACTAGTTTAAGGGAAAAGAAATGAACAACAAAATGTTATCTCTGAGAATGTTAAGAAAATACCTTAGGAATAGGAAAAAAATTCTGTCTGGATGCAACCAGGGCTGCCTGCTCCATAAAGGACAGGAAACTGGGAGACAAGGTGACAGTAGGATCCAGCACCCTCTCCAATGAGCACTATTTGGCAGGGTCTGACTATGTTTGACAGAGACAGGTCCTGTACCGGCGTCTATTGACAGACCCAGGCAGGGCAACCCATGCCACAGAGTCAGGTAACACACAGCAGCAGGATGAGGGGACAGAGACAGGGTTGGGGACACAGCTACACACGTGAGCTTGAGGTCCATCAAAGGTTCCTGGTGTCTGGGCTTGGTGTAAGGGTTGGCAGGCCTGGGGACACTAAAGCAGTGTCCTGGGTCACAGGCATAACTGGAGGAAGGTTGAGCAGGGTCACTGCCCTCAAGGCCCTGACAAATGGACTTAACAATGTATAAAAAAATAATTCTATCCAGCTGTAATAAGCAACAGATTTAAGAATAAAACTCGGATTCTAGATGAAAAAATAATGTTAACTGGTATACTTAAAGTATGGAGGGAGAAAGTAGAAAACTCTAGCAAGGCAAAAACAAGGCAATCATTGAATTTGGATTAAGAAAACAGTTTTCTAATAACATTTAAAGTCTTGCTTCTAAAATTTGTCTGTTGTTTTGTATTTTACTGACATTGTTATTCTACCCCATGTCTGCAATTACTTTTATCTTATATTTTAAAACACTGGTGAGACTGTATTCTTGATTTGAATTACAGGATTTTAAAACTTGTATAATATTTGTCAGTATGGCTTGTGGATGTAATTTCTTTGTCTCTGAAATTCAGTTAAAATAGACATATGAGAGGATGAAATCAGTTGGAAATATTTTGAAGAATATTCTTCTACAGGTATACTGAAACTACAGGTTTATTGGGCTCAAATATCAAATATATTTCCTCACAGCAGACTAATAATGCAGATTCCTGTTACAGAAAGCCAGAAAACATGGAAATGTGTAAAACCAATTTGTCAAGTGTTATCCACATATTTCATGTGTTTAGTAATAGTAACCCTTTAGTTTTAAGTGAAGTAGCAGGATAATATTTCACTTTTAACCAAACTTATTTTATTGTCCCTAAAAGTTTTAGTTATAGGTTCTTTAACTGTACATCTTTCAAGTTAAGTCATAATGTAAAGAATTTGAATTACTTAAATACAGATACTGCTTGGATGACTGGAAATATGTAAAAAAAGAAAAAAAACACACAGTAAAAATACAGTTATAAACAGTGATGTAAAAGAGAGTTAATGATTTGGAATACATAAATACAACAGTTTTATTTCATTTTAATATGAAATATACATTTTACATTGTAAAATATGTTTAAAAGAAAAACTTAAACAATTTGCCATGAAGAATAATGGAATAATGGCCATGCAAGTCTTTTTTTTTTGTTTTGTTTTGTTTTTTTTTGTTGTTGTTGTTAATGGCAGGGAGAATAAAATTCTGCAGTATATATTTCAAGTTTACTATTAGATTCTCACATATGGCATGGAGGAAAAGGGCTTATATTTTCTAATAACAATGAAAAATAGATATTACTGATTTTTATCTAAATGTTCTTGCAAAATAATACTTCTAAAATTTTCTTTGTATTAAGGATATTCAACAAGTACTTGTGTAGTAGATTTTTTGCTTACTTACATTTTTAATTAAAGTTTCAGCTTTTGTCACAGCTACCTGTTTAGAGAATGTGCATATAGGGAAATAGCAACATCTCTTGGGGGAATTCATGCCAAAACTGCCTTAGTACTTTCACAGAAACTACTGAGCTTCAGCCACCAAGTGAGCCCTATTACCCTATAATGTTTTTTAAAAATTCCTTCTTCATAAAATCATAGAATTGTTTCTTAGAAAAGAGCTTTAAAATTGAGTCTGAAATGTGTGATTGAGTAACGCCTTTTATCATTTAAAAAAAATCCTGTTTTAATAAGAATATGTTCTTTCTCAAAGTGAAAAATAATTTATTTTAAAAATGAAATACTTAAATACTCTAAAATAAAGCATTATTTACTTTAATTGCTAGAAAAATTCTTTGAAATTTGCTAAGTTTTCTGTTTGGTTGGTTTCTTAAAGGCCAACCCCAGGACACATGTGACATAATTTAAGTCCTTCTAGTACTATTTTTCAATGGCTAATAAAGTTGAAAAGTTCTGTCTCTCTTCTAAATCATCTATTCACATAAAGCATGCACTCTTCTTCCCATACGCTATCAGTACTTCTGAAAGGAACCTCAAAAAATCTCTAAATTCACCTAAACAGCTAAATTTAGATAATTGAATTTTTTTCTTTTTTAAATTATTTTGTTGTTGCAGAGGAAGAAGTGTTATTTCAGTCAGACCTGTTTTGTTGCCACAGGCCTTTGACCTAAGGAAAGGTAATCTACAAGTCTCCAGTCCTGATTTTCTTTTAAATGGCAATATATCTGCACAAATCTAATTTCCCACAACTAACAAGTGTCCTGTTACTCCTGTAAGGTTCTATGCAGTTTAGTCCAATGGAAAATGAGATATTGGTGTTAAGAATTGTTTTTCCATGCAGCCCTATATATGGGAAAACACAGGAGGATGGTGAAATGCTGTTTAATGCTTTGTGCATGTTTTGGCTGGGGTAGAGTTAGACTTCATAGTAGATGGCATGGGCCTGTGTTTTGGATTTGTGCTGGAAACAGGGATGCTTTTGTTACTGCTAAGCAGTGCTTACACAGAATTAAAGCCTTTTCTGCTTCTGACCCTATGCCACCAGTGAGAAGCCTGGGGGCACACAAGAAGTTGGAAGGGGACGCAGCCAGGGCAGCTGACCCCAGCCATACCGTATGATGTCATGCTCAGCGTATAAAGCTGTGGCAGAGGCTGGTATGGGTGGCTAATGCTTGGGAACTGGCTATGCATCACTTGGTTGATGGTGAGTGATTATTTCAATAAGAATCATTTGTCTTTCCTTGGCTTTTATTTTCCTCTTTGTGTTCACTCCCCCCTCCTCCCCCTTTTAAATTATTTTTTTTTGTTGCTGTTGTTATTATTATCATTATTATTACTATTTGTATCTCCACCCATGAGTTTTCTTGCTTTTACACTTCTGATTCTCTCCACCATCCCACCAGGGCAGGTGGCTGTGTGATGCTTAGCTGCATGCTGAGGTTAAACACCAGCACTATTAAAAAAATAAAAATTGATGCATTTACACAATTAAAAACAACAATTTAGTTATAAGAATCTGTAATTCAGTTCTTTGGGTTTGGGTAAACCACTTTTTTCTTCTGAAAATTCTTTGATCAGATATCTGTAGTTCAGTTTTATTCCTAAACAGAAACACCGAATTTTGCTCTCTTTCAACATTAGTGAGTGATTGCACATCCAGGGTTTTTTTACCTCTTCTGACATTCTGATCGATGTGAGGGAAACAGTTAATCAGAATTACACTTTTCTAGGAATTATAATTTGCAAAGTCTCTATGCTTTGAGAAGTACTTGTTTCTTGCAAACTGCAACATCTTCTTTAGAGATGATAAGAGTCTAGATTTAGGAAAAAAAATCATTGAGACATATTTCTCCTAGCCCACTGCTAGGGATAATAAGGACTTGAGTTCTTTCACTTTTAACCAAAGCAAACAAGGGATATGCATTGTACTAAAGGCAAAAGATACTTCCTGATAAGAGAGATCAAGAAAATGTTTCTGCGCACTCTGCCTCTAGCATGGTTTCAAAAGTCACCTTTTCTTACACTGCATTTTAAGTATTCATGCTGGTTTTATTACATTGATTCACTTTTGGCAAAACATAAATTATGACAGTAAAAGACAGTTATGTTTTCTAAAGGAGAGTAGAGTTAGTGGAGCTTACCCAGTTATCACATCTGACTGCAGAAATCCATTTTTTTTTTTCAAAGAGTTTATGTAATTGCCACATGTTCAGAGAGACCCTTGAATTTCAGTATCTTTTCCCATTCTGCTGTTTCTTTCCAATTGGCTATCACTGTTGCTTCTCAAGGCAGGCATCTTTCCACCATCTGGACATGCTTCCAGCCACCGTCTGTAGTTTGGAGGTGCTTTGCTGTCCCATGCCTTCAAAATCCCTAAACCTATGTTACTCACTAAACTCTATTTTGCAGTGTGCTTCCCATTGCACTTTATTAGGAAAAAAAAAAAAAAAAGTGGTTCTTAGGGGCTTTCCTCTAATGCTTAATGGCGACAACACATTTAATCAAGTGTCACATTACAGTTTACCTCTTTATGAAAGGCTGCTCTCTGATATGTGTCTTTTAAAATGCTGTCTGCTCATTGGGCAACCATCAGCAACATCAATGATCTATCTAATAAACAATCTGTTCATACACTGTATGCAGTTCCTTCAGCACCTCTGAGTTCATACAAGTTTAAGTACACATTATCTAATAATATGCAGTTTAAGGTGTTAAGTCTTCATGTTTAAGAGAGTTCAGATGAGTGACATGGAAAAGACATCTGATGAGAAACTGATGAACATGATAGAAAATGGTGCAAGAAACTGATTAAAGTTGTGGATGGTGCCATGAGGGATGGCTGGGTGTCACAGATGGTTAAAGGAGAGCTACAGGAGAAATGACCCAACTTCACAGATAGCTGGAGGAGAACACTATGAAAAATTTTGGGAACAGATTCTTGCAAGGCCAGTTCCATATAGGGCTGACATTACCAAAGCAACAATATCATAAATACCAAGTTTGTGTACAATTGCAACAAAACCAGGAATTATGGAAAATAGTGCAAATGGAGCAGGTGTCTTGGCTTAGTGGACTGTGGTGGAGAAAGAGAGGGAAAAGGAGGTCAGTGGGGGAGGAATTTAAATCAGGAAATGAATAAAAAACCAACAAGAGATGCAAGTCGTGATCTGGTCCTGTCTAGGGCACCTCTCAGTTGCCTTTGGCACAGCCACTGCCCCTGGAGCAGTGCAAAGCAGCAGACCTGTTTTTCTGACCATGTCACAAGTGCCAAACTTGCTGCCATGGTCACAAGGGCCGCAGATGATGGAGCAGATGCTTTTTCAGCTAAACAAGTGGAAGACATGAATTGACAACTGCTCATCAGATTTGTGCTTCAGACTCTTTACTTGTTTCATTGCCCGTCTCTGGACACACTTAGAAGGTTTGCCAAGCAGTATCTGCCTTTCTTAAACCTATACTGGCTGGGGCTGGTCCTCTGGTTGTCTTGTATGTGCCATGTGACAGTGCTAAAGATGATCTACTCCCTAATCGTCTTGGCTGACAGACCTGTAGTTCCTTGGATCCCACTTTTGGTCTTCTTGTAGATGGGTGTCAAATTTGCTAACCTCCAGTCAAATGGGACCTCTCTGGTTATCCAGAACTGCTAGCAAACAATGGAAAGTGGCTTAGTGAGCTCTTCTATCAGCTCCCTTGGTATTCCTGGGTGGATCCCATCCAGCCCCATAGATTTGTGTAACATCAAGGTGTGTAGCAGGTCACCGGCCATTTCTCCTTGGATTGTGGGGACTTCAGTCTGCTCACATAATCTTGTCCATTTGGAAGTGTTTTATTTTACTTAGTTTTAGAAATGTGGCTTTTATCTCACTTGTAATTTGCCAATTAACAAACAACATTGAAAGCCCACATTACAAAATGGTTTGATCCAAATTAAAAACCAATTATGTATTGCATAAATGGATACAAAAATGAGATTTATGCACCTTTGCCCTGTCTCTTGGTGTCCTTTCTGCATGTGTTTGATGTAGCTACAATCTCTGTGTCTTCTTTTTTGCTATCCAAATACCTATTTATGCTTGTGAGAAATAGCCACTGGTTAGTAAGCATAGAAATTAGTGCAGGAAGACAGAGCATTATTTACTCTATGTTTGCCATCTGGAGGGTCTGAAGAGAACCAAAGAAGCTAACAGTTGGTCAAGAACGTGTATCAAAACAAAAAAAGATGTCCAAAAGAAGGTAAAAGAGACTGAAGTGACAAGGCAAAAGCTTCTGGTGCAGAGCCTGACAAACCTTATGGTTTGTATTTGTTGTTGAAGTTCTGCTCTGTAACAAAATGTATTACCATATCTATGAAAAGTAGTGCTAAACATCATGCACAAGTCAGTCCTATGACAGCCTAATAGACATCACTTCTAGGGAGATTATTTAGTCTAGTAAAACATGATATATATAGGAATAATGAAACAGAGACTTACCATATGCTATTATTTCATTTAATATTTTAAATAATATCCATCTTTCAATGTTTTCTGATCCTTCACATATTAGTGGTCTTTTGTCAGCCATTCAATCTATGCATATTTACCTCTTCTAATCTTTCCTCCTAAGTGATGCCTTCACCTTCCTAACTGTTTATAATACTCTTCTCTGAAATCTCTTCAATATTTTTCTGGCAATGAGATGCCCTACATGCAGTATTCTGAATATACTCACACTGCAGCTGAACAGAAAAGAAAATTCTCTGTGGCAAGACACCTGTGAAAATTTATCCCCAAATTGTGTTAGCTATTTTTGCTCCATTGTCACATTATGTTCTTAATATTAGCTTGCTGCAGCTGTGACCATGACATTTCTTTATTCTTTATTGCTTCCTAGATTTTTGAGGTGTTAATCCTGCAAAGAACCACATGGTACTCAGCATCAAGTATAGAAGTGCTGCACTTCATTACCATAGTCTGTAGGGTGGGCAAGGGGTCCAGGCAGTGGTTTGTGGAGAGTGGAAATTCGTTTCTTTATTCCATTCAGGATCTATTCAGGAATAATGGAACATTTTTTTCCTGCTTCCATAGAATCATAGACTCATATAATGCTTGGAGTTGGAAGGGACCTTAAAGATCCTCTAGTTTCAATTACCTTGCCATAGACAGGGATACCTTCCACTAGACCAGGTTACTAAGAACCCCATCCAGCCTGGTGCTGAACATCTCTAGGGATGGGGCATCCTTAAATCAACACGCAGAAGGAGATTACACTTTCTATTACAAATCCTGAGCCTTTACTTGATGGGTCCTTCCTTAGTTCTCGAAGATGTTGTGAGACAAAGTATCACATAACAGTTTCTTCAGAGAATTCCCCCTGCCCTCACTTGGAGATAAGCAAATTCTTCCATATTTTAAGAATGTAAATGAATATTCAAAATATTGATGTATTTTCCTGAGACAAAATTAGTCTAGAAATAAATTTTCATAGGCTTACCTTTGTGCATGTGAGCTCCTTGCCAGTTTCCATCAGCATTTCTATATTCTACTTTACAATCAGAGTAAGCTGATGAATGAACAATTGCTGTCATTGATCAATGAACTTTGCTGACTGATGCTATAAAAGAACTTCTCTCACTGTGGACATGGTGAATTTATCAGTGAAGAGGATGAATGAATTCCATACTATGAAAACTTCAGCTGATCTCCCCACTTTAATTATTCTCTGCTCCTACAATTCTCTCTCTATCCCACTTCGGTACTGGAAATCGCACAGTTCTGATTGGTGTGGAGTGCCTTAGCTTTTCCCAAAATCCCCTAAAACCTGGAAGAAATTGCTGAAAAATATGTATATTTTCTCTATGCTTTATAAACCTCTATTTAGTTACATCACTGTTCCCCTAAGATTCAATGATCATCATTAGCAAAAATATTCTTCTGCTGGGACTCCAAGGCAAATATCCCAGCATTGTTTCACACCACTTTCCAAATCTGTTTCTGACCATGTGACCTGCAAAACCAGTATAACATTAGTTAAAGGATTGTTCTGTTCTCAATAAAATCTCTGTCTTTCAATTTGCCTTTAATGGCCAAGAATGAGGAGACGGTCAATTGTCAGATGCTAAATACCTATCCCAAAGACATTACACGTGTGAATACGAAGCTGACTGGACATGTCGTTTGCACAAAGTTTAGTTCTGTAGATGTTTAGCTTTTTTGGCTAACATTCACATTCCTGCTGATTTATATACTCAGCGGCAACATCTATCTTCATTGGACCCCAAGCGCACCCCAGCCTATTTGGGTGACAAACTGAAAGTACTTTTACAATTTAATTCGTTGAAAGCCTTTATTCCATTCCAGACACAAAATAATTAATTTACAGGTTTTTATTCTCCCTTTTATCTAGTTTTGCCACAAATAAAAAATTAATCTAGAGGTATCCCTCCTGTAAAACTGATTTTAATCAAGAAGGGATTTGTAGCTGCATGTAAGCAGTGTCAAGTAGAGAAGGGATTTGGTGTTCATCCTATTCCACATATGGAAGCACGACATGAACATCAGCTTCATGTGCTGATCCCCAGCAGGCAAACATCACTGCACACAGCTGTTAATGTGAAATGTTCGCACTTCAAATGTGTTCCCTGGCTGTCTTTATTCTGATTTTATGATGATACCATTCAGTCCTTGCTGGGACACTTTTAGGTGGAAGCTGGACTAAAAAGCTACACAATCACAAGCATAGCCTCGGCAGCCTTTCCAAGTTTTTTTCGAGGCTTTCTTTTTTTACTTTGTAATTCAAGCAAATACTTTGAAGATGGAGGCATACCTGAGAAGTGCTCATAGTCTCTCAAATTACTTTTATCCCTTCTAGGCTTCACACCCCATCTCCAGTCCACAAGGAGAAGTTCTTTTAGGTCACGAAATTTCTTTTTCATGACAGAGCAAAATGAAACTCCTATACTTCATAGGTGGTATAAGTTACAGTGTGAGGTATATGGCATCACCATGTTTTGGTAAAATTCTAATCCTTTTGAGATTTTGTGGGAGGATTATCATTGATTTCAATTCCAATTGAATTCCATCCCTTGTACTAAGAAATTCACTTTCTCAAGCACTTATTTAATTACTCTTAGTGTGTTACATTTTAAGAATAGGGTGGAAAGAGGGATACATCAGGAGTATGTCTGAGCATACAAAGGTTTGCTTGTGCTTTATTAAATAGGAAATGAAATTACACTTTTTTCCTCATTCTCCTTAATCCTATTTCCAGGGAGTAATATGGACCATGCAAAGAGAAGTTTTATTAATGCAGGATCACATTTACATTTCTCTAATATTCTGACACTTTTATATTTAAGTTTCATCTGTTTTTTTATAGAATTTAAAATAGCAAAAAACTTCACAATAAGCTTAATCTTAAACCTGTGCTTAACTGCTTCATTATTCCACACAATATGAAAATTTATGACTAACACTTGTTGAAGTCAATGAAAGCTTAGAATATGCATAAGATTTTTTTCTGAACTGCAGCTTACCTCATAAAATTGAATTTGGGAAAATTTTACGTAAAATCTGTTGATATTTCTCAGCTTTTGTTTAGGATTCAAGTTCATCTTCAGCATTAAAGTGCAGATGTACATCTCATAGAACTTTAGCCTTTGTAGTTCCTCCCTAGTTAGTACCCTCTATGAATTAATTAACATGATGTTTTTTCTCTCTGCAGAGTAATTACTGAGGAACAGAATATAACCTGACCTCCTTCTCTGGCAGTAAACCAGCAGTCATTTCCCCCTAAGTCACTATTTTGCATCTCATCAGTTCCCTTTGTTTACTATCTTCCACGAGTGGTTATTCCACAAGATAACATTCATATTCAAGCCAATTTAAATTAATTTTGAGAAAAGAGCTTTTATAGAATCTAGTATCCAATGTTTTCCTTCATTAATTGGAAATGCATATCATATTATGCTTTCCTTTCATAGACTAATTTTATAATTCTATCAAAGAAGTAATCCAGTTTATCTGACAAATCTTTATTAAATCATCTTGCTGCTTAGCTCTAAAAATATGAGGATGAATGCCAAAGTTCTTTCTCACAAACATTTTTCTCTTATCCTGAGTGGAATCAGTACATTGCAAGTGAAAGTAGCAAGAGAAAAAAAATCAATCACAGATCTAAAGGGTTTTGATATTATAAGAAAATATTTACTGAAAAAAACAACAATCAGAAAGTATGTGGATAACCTAAGGATTAGTTTTTTCTTTGATTCTGGAGATGTTTTATGCTAAAAACTTTTCAGCTGATTTCTGGTAAACGAATCATGCTTCTGCCCCCTTCCTGTTTCTCTGTTATATCTACATTTGAAGTCCTTAAAAGTACCTTCTTTTCTTTTCTTTTTTTTTTTTTACCTCATAAAGGTGTAATGAGAGAAAATACAGCTTCTCTCTGGCAAACAATGATCATGTATTTCTAAAAGTAAAAATTATCATCAAGTTATAAATGTCTAGTGCATATTGCTATGGTGAACATTTAGATAGGACAGGGTAGAGATGGAGGCATGTACAGACAGCATCAATCTAGACTTTATTTAGCTAGTTTCACTTCCAATAGCAATTAAACTGCAGCAACATAAGCTTATTAGGGACAATACAAGACTTTTGGAGATGCCTGAAAGTAATCTCACTGCCAGAATTCTCTGTATCAGCACCCCAGTGCTGTGAGGAGACAAACTAGTGTCAGCATGACCACTGAGAGTGCAAGTGTATCCATGGATTTGAGCAACTGATATACTTTGAAAATGTTAGCAGAGAGTTTTTGGGAAAGAACATAAACGTATTGGCACACCACCACAACCTTCTGCAGCAGGTAAGTGTACACATCAAGGAAAGCTAAAGAAAAGCAGATACGAGGCTTGAACTGATAGCAAACATCTAACTTTACTTTTTGTGAGGCCCAGAATTGGGCATTCAGTGGGTTGGCCTTTGACTTCTTAAACCTCAAAAGCAATAAATAGAAAAAAAACACGCAAAAAACCAAAATGAAATCAAACCAAACCAAATAAAAACCCCCAAACCTTAAGACTGAATATACAAGTTTAAAATCCTACTACTTATAACCTGTTGAGTGTTTTGAAAGAAACGTTATTCCTTAGAAAAGGTGCAGTGGAGTACAGACAGCAATAGGAACATTACCAAAATTAAAATAGAGTTTTTGAATTTTACGGTGATTTCATAGATTACTGCTGATACTATGGAACTGCAGCCTCAGCATACTGAAATTAACAAACATTTTGGGCCTAAATTGAATGGTACTCAAAGGACAGAGACTATAGCACAGGCTTTCTGTTATTACTGGTCGTTCCCTGCAAGATTTTGTATGAAGCTGAGGTTATTAACAAGAAGATAAAAATCAAGCAACAATAGAGACAATGGTGGAGGCATTTTTAATTGAATTTACTCTACATTCTGCACGTTCATAGCTCCTCATCATCATTATCATCCTACTGCTCATGTCTTTCATAATTTCTGGAAAATACAATTAAAGTAAACAATCTTCTGCGGAGAGAAAGGACTTCACCCAACAAGCCTATAAGGTTTACAGTGAAGACCCTTTATTACACACAGCACACAGTTTATATAGGGTTAAAGCTACAGTCTATTGGCTAAATTGAGTCTCACACCATCAGGCCACAACCTTTAATTGGGTAAAATCCATATCTCACAAGTCCAATGTTTATATGAACTCATCCTCAACATTTTCATGTGTACCTCAGGAGTCTTGTGTGAAAGTTGAGGTGTTCTCATCAGAAACTTCTGGGGAGTCGTTGAAAACTCCTAGGGAGTGTTTCTCCCCTAACGATCAACAGCAGATGTGTGACATTGCTGCTTGTTAGCTGATATCTGCTCCAGTCTCACGGAGTTGATGCAACTGGATCGTTCATAAGCCCATTTTCTGAAAGAAAGCTCTCAACACACAATCTCCTAATTCCTCTTGTATTATTTGGCTTCATAGTCATCCAATGACTGTATGTGGCCATACCTTATAAAATATCCAGTGTTTCATTCAAGCTAAGTAACCCTTCCAAATGAAACAAAGATAATACAAGTTTTAAACATTACTGTCAGATCATGGCAAATCTTTCATAGAACCATAGAATCGATTGGGTTGGAAAAGACCTCCGAGATCATCAAGTCCAACCCTTGCTCCAACTCCATACCATTTACTAGATCATGGCACTCAGTGCCATGTCCAATCTGCGTTTAAAAATCTCCAGGGATGGTGAATCCACCACC
>JAWWLZ010000082.1:70478342-70547161 GCA_035041345.1 Poliocrania exsul
AGTACAGGGGAAGGATCACTTCCCTGGTCCTGCTGGCCATGCTATTTTTGATACAGGACAGGATCCCATTGGCCTTCCTGGTCACCTGGGCACACTGTTGGCTCATGTTGAGCTTCCTGTCAATTAATGCCCCCAGGTCCCTTTCCACCTGGCTGCTTTCCAGCCACTCTGTGCCCAGCCTGTAGTGCTGCATGGGGTTGTTGTGGCCAAAGTGCAGGACCTGGCACTTGGCCTTATTGAACTTCATGCTATTGGAATCAGCCCATCTCTCAAGCCTATCCAGATCCAGGGTTTGTAGTAATAAGACAAGTGAGAATGGCTTTAAACTGCACGAGGGTAGGTTTATATTAGATATTAGGAAGATGTTCTTTTCTGTGAGGGTGGTGAGACACTGTAAAAAGGTTGCCCACAGAGGTTGTAGACTCCCTGTTCCTGGAGTTGTTCAAGACCAGGCTGGATGGGGCACTAAATAACCCGTTGTAGTGGAAGTTTCCCTGATGATGGCAGGGTGCTTGAAGCTAGGTGATCTTTCAGATGCCTTCCAACCCATACCACTATATGATTCTGTAATTTTATGATAGGTGGCCCTTTGCTCTTGTCTTACTCTTTTCTTCCCACCGTAAGACTGATGCTCTGTGCAGGTCCCACTAATAAGTCAAAGAATGACAGTAGCATGGAATTATTTTTTACTGGAAGACTGACATAAGAGACCACTAACCAAAAGCTTATATTCTCAGTTTGGTCTGGATTACTGTCCAAAAGATATAGAAAGAAGTCACAATTCCCAGGATTTAGCAGAGCTGTGCTAGTTCCATCCATTTTCTTGTCATAGTTCTAGTATTTAAGGTAAAGGCAAAATAAATTTTGGAATGACATAGTATAAATTGTGGAACTGGATATAATGGAGTAAACTAGACAACTTGTTTAATCTACCTTCTCCAATAAGATAAACCTGCAAATCCCAACCTGTCATTTTATTTCCTCTAATTATACCAAGCCAATGCTTGGCAGTTCTTCTCAAACATTTTGTGGGGTTTGTTGTTTTTGTTGTTGTTGTTGTTTTGTTGGGGGTTTTTTTGGTTGGTTCGTTGGTTGGTTGGGGTTTTTTGTTTTTTGTTTTGTTTTTGGTTTTTGGTTTTTTTCACTTCTCAGCAGTCTCCTTTTCTCTCCTAGAAGTTTGGCAAAGCTGTGACTGCAAACATATTTTCTAAATAATAGTCTATTAACACTTTTTCATTGATCTAATATGTTGATCTGACATTGGAGCTTGTGCACTGTTCACCATTTAATTTTATTGATTTTAAGTTTGCATTCATGAAAGTTGAATATCCACTGTGGGAAAATCACTGCTTATGTGGCAAACATTCAGACCTTTTAACCTTGTTTTTTCTGACTCTTGGGAGAGAAGTTGCTAAAGGTTCTGTGTTTCACATGAAATTTTTTGTAAGATAATTTTCTACCATTCATACCTCAAGAAGAGTCAGTGTCTATTGTCATAAACAACAAAACCATTAATGATTTGTAGGAATAAAATCCTTGAACAAATGGCTGTCCTTTGGTGCTGGTTCAAAATGTTCCTGTTCTTAAGTATGATGGAATTAGCCCTTTGTGTAATGTAATGAAATGTGTCCTTACGTACAAAAGTGTGTGTTGGGAGTGTTGTTTCCCTGTTTGTGGACATTATTTCCATGAGAAAAGTTGAGCTGATCTAACTGCTTCTGAAAAAGGTCCTTCCTGTTCCCTTATATCACCTTTCCCCTCATCATTTGCACCTCAAAACAATTCTGCTAATAAATGTAGGAGGAAAACAAAGGTCACTTTTGTTTGTTTACTGAACTGAATTGGTCCAGAAGGGTCTTATGCACACTAGAGCAGGAGTGTGGGAGGACGCATGACTTAGTTCAACATGCAGGGGGATAAAGGGTCCTATCCTGTTGGCAGTAGGAACCAATAGATTGTGTCTGAAAAGCTACTTCCTTCTGAAAGCCTCATTGAGAAAAAGGATGGGGGTCACAGATAGTAGAGATCTAAGCAATTAACCTAGTATAATGAGGGCATTATCTAATGTGGATTGATTAAAAACAAGCAAAACAATGTCTGGAATTTAAAAATACTATAGTTATGTGTTTTCAATCAAGATGGTAAATCCTTTTTGTAGAAAATAGTGGTGAATGTTCTCCTACCTACTTCAACATCGGAAAAAGGCAGGTTCATAATCACCTTTTTCTATCAAATGTGACCATAGCATGACTGTAGACTAATAGTGGCTTAGTAAAGCTCTTTCCCTCTCCTCCATAACACCTCCTTTTTCTCCCCATCAGTTTTGTTGTACTGAGAAAACTCTCCTGTGGTGAAATGCATCCTAATAAAAAACACCAGAAAAACTCTCTGTGCAGCTACTGCTAATGCTCTCTTCTGAAGAACAGAAGTAAAGTACCAGCAAGAGAATAAACAGACAAACTCTTTGTTCCAAACCATGGCTTTCATATTTAAAAAAAAAAAGGTGATAGGTCTCTGTTACATGTATTAACTCTATTTTCTTTTAGTAAAAAAAAAAAAAAAAAAAAAAAAAAAAAAAAAAAAAAAAAAAAAAAGTCTTACACTTTTAAGTCAAAACATTTATTTCACAGATTATACCAATATAAAGAAAATCAAAATCTAGTAATTTCTGGGATATGAATTTTCCCCCTTTCTTTAATTCAGCTCTTTATTTTCTCACACATACATATTATTTGTAAAACATATGTATTTATATATGTGTGAGGACAGAGAAGAGGTCAACAGTCTGGTAAAGAAACCACAGAGAACATCTATACTAGATGGGACTTTAAGGAAAATGATGACATTATTTCAAAGAATTTTTATTTTCCTAATAAGGGAAGAAATGTCCATGCTACAGTCAAGCCAAGTGTAAAAGAGTACTATCACAAGTTTCTCATCACAGTCCATCCCTCAGTGGAAGCTCAATACCACAACAGACTGCTTTCTCATCAGACCTGCCAGATCAGCTGTGCACTTAGTCATTCTTACATGGGGTCAACCCAAACTCTCAGACCTATCTATTGTGAAACCAGGATGTTTCAGCCTTGACTCAGCTGCATCTCTCCCCAGCAGAAGAACTATTTCCAATTTTAATAAACAAAAAAGTAGCTCCAAATCAGCACTCTTCTGTGTCTGGTCAAATTCGTAATGTACATTTTCAAAATTCCACCTAATACGTATTCCATAGTAATCAGTTCTTTCTGCTTTTGGACACTTACAGTCAAAAGAAGTTTTAATTTCAGCTATGTGAAAGACCTGTTTCCCAATATGCACTCATGTTTACTAGAGAGCTGAAAAAAAGTCTTAAACTCCATGTACATGGGTTCCCTCTTTTTCTGTAGAGAGGTTATGGGAATGTAACTTTTTTTTCCTGTCACATTCATGAAAATGTTTAAACTTGGAAACAGAATCATCTGAAAGCTGCATTTATGTCAGATCTGCCAGCTTGTTCTTCCCCAGATTTGGAACCTACACTTAGAATATATCTATTTGTCTCTTTTACACTCAGTAACTGTGAAGAACTTTGACTTCTCAGTAGAAATACATTAAGATACATGGACATGGCTCATCAGTATTGGTCCAAAGTTCACATTTAGTCAAAGGCTAAAATAAAATTTCACATACTGTTTTTCCACTGGTATGTGCACCAATTTCTTAGCGTGTTGCCTGTGTATTACATTTTAAAAGGAAACTTTGGTTTTGCTGCATTTATAAGCAATTGAGGGGTGCTTGCCATTCTAGGGCTTTTTTTGAAATATGCAGTAATCTGTCATAGATTGTTGTCCTCGTTCAGCAAGCTGGAACCAGTTTATCACTGTGTGGGTATGACCAAAGGCTGTGTATTCTAAACCCTCTATGCCATTTCCCAAGAACTGTTAACAATGGGCCATTTGCAGTAGCTGCCCAGGGCACACCTGACCCCTCAGGTTGTGAGCTGAGTGTGAAAGGCACATGTGAGATAAGAGCTGTGATAACTCCCTTCCAGGGAGTCGTTAGCACCTCCACATGCAGCCTGTGTCATGTCTGATAATGGGCCATCAATGATTCCAAAATACCCTATGACTCACAGAGTGAAATCACCCATTGTGTAATTCCCTACCCTGAGGGAGGTACTGGGTGGTCCCACCTGGACCTGAGGGGACATAATCTTGGGGGTTTGGGGACTTGGGGAACCACTTGTTGGATCCAGAGGAGGACCAGAACCTTGACAGGAGGAGACTACCACTCTTGACCAGACTGTGACCATCATCTACACCAACAGGTTTCTCGCTTCCTTTTACTTTGGACTTGGGGAAACCACATGGAGTTCAGCACAGGGGCTACAAACCACTTTGTGTTTGTGTCCCAGGGTGCTGGGTTATACTTCTGGGTTTTGTGGGTTAAACCCTATTTCTCTTTGTGCTATTGCATTTATTGTAATATTGTTATTAAATTGTAACTCTGACTTACAATCTCTTTTGTGTTGGGTTCATTTCTCCTGCTAGTTTACCTTTAAACCAGCACAAAATGGGTTCTTTGCCTTTTTCTTGTACTGTTGAACTATCTTGATCATATGGACACCTTTTACTTTGTTGAAAAATAATGATAAGGCAGAGAGCTTTAGGAAAAAATAGAAAATAAATATAAAATTGAAAGGAAAAGGAAAGGGGAAAAAGGGAGCCTGACAAGACCACCTAGAGGTGATATTCGTACTGCCTAGTGTTGCTCCTGTACAACACAGTCTAGTGTCCTGCAAGCTTGAGACTATTTTGCAGTGCTTTGGTTCCTGAAGGATCACAATAGTCACCCTGAAGACAAGTACTATTTGTCATAAAAGGAGCGTCTCTATGACAAGAAAATCCCCAGATCTTTAAAATCTACATCTCAATGCTTAGCCAAAAAAATAAACCTTGAATTTTCTAAGCTTGTTGCAAGTTAAACAAATGGTCCAAGGGAACCTGTGATTACAAAATGCATTGGCTGTGCAATGCTTTCTGCAGAAAGAGTCCCTAAACAACAGCAACATGCATGGATAGGTTTCAGTGGAGTCTACTTGTTTAAATTTTAGATTGTAGACAGTGTATTGAAATCTTTGAAAGAAAATCCATTTCTCCCACTATTTCACTATGATATCTTTCTGCTCTGCATTTTCTTACCTGTTTTGAACAGCAGGTTCATTGTACTTGTTTTTGGAACTTTTAAATAAGCCTACTGAATAAAGCTAGTGCTTGAAAAAGGTATTAGACAACTCTATTTAATCACACAGTCTTCATAACACATACATGATAAATGCAAACAGAAGTGTGGCTTTGTCTCAGTTGCAGGAACTAGTCTAGAAAGATATCCCCAACCAGAAAAGAGAAAAGCACACAAAAATGCTTGTCATGATTTCCCAAACTGTACCAACAGAAAACAGGTCTTTCTGAAAGTTTGCAGCAAATGAGTCATTTAGGTTACTGAAAGAATCACCAGCAAAGGTAACAGCAAAAGAAGGTTTAATATGAATTTGAAACAATCCAACGAAGTTAGATGACAAGGTTCACTCTATTTCTTACTACGCAGATACACACACAAAAATAAAATTGGCTAACAATTAATCTAAAACGATTCACATGGAGACCAGGAACACAAACCTTAAGGGTGCAAAAATATTAGGGTTGCAAAGAGGTAGGGCAGACTCTCCTGTAGAGCCACAAGGTTCAGAGTGGACTCCCTTGCCAAACTCGACCCCAAAAATGATCAACAGGTTAGGACCAAAGGATTTAGCGGCACTTAATCAAAATAATACCTAATCAACACAAGAATAGTAGTACTTAATTGAATAATCTAACACTTAAAAAAAATAGGATTTTCTGTAATAACAACAACAATAAATTTAACTATGAACCTAACTTCATTATAAATCTAAAAAGGTAATATTCATGCTGACATACAGATACAAAGAAGTATGTACAGAGTTATATACCTACGAAAAACTCCCCTTGAGTTCAGTGAAATACTTCAAACAGAATGCCTTTGAATCTTCTCAGCAGGCAAGGATTGAACCTTGAGAAGCTGGAGTATTGGTCCAGGCTCTGTCATTAGCCCTCAGTGATGGTCCTCCAAGTACCACAAAACTGAGAGATGATGAACTTTGAGAGGTGTTCCCTTCAGAACAGTCCTCTGTGGCCCAGGAGAGTTCAAGGGGTCTCATTTAGAACCACTATTCATAAGGTTGCAAGATGTTTAACTTTAGTCAACAGTAATTTCCCACCCTGGCCGTATTTCAGGTCAGTACTTACTGGAATTTTCCTTGAAAAATCCAATAACAATTTAATTATGCAACATAAATAAATCTACTGACTACATTTTGCCTTATGAGGTCAATTATAACAATCCTAGTCTTTCCTCCTATGGTCTAAAAAATATGATAAAGTTGGTTTGATGATGAAGTGCTTGGACGACAAGCATGTATCAACTTACCTAATTCAACAAAATCCGGAACCTGCAAATGACTGCTTTTGAAAGTCCTCTATCAAAATGGCATGGGAAAGTTGAGGAATATGCTAAAAAGATTTTTCCTTTCTCACTACTGTGTTTCCATGGAAAAAAGTACCAAATTCCCAATATTTTTTCAAAATGTGAAATGCAAAAAAAAAAAAAAAAAAAAAAAAAAAAAAAAAAAAGCAACCCCCCAAAAAAATTAACAAGGCAATCTTTTGACCATTGTTCCCCCTTATTTTAAGAGATTTGGGTTTTATACTTCTCAAACATATCCATTTCAATTAAATTTATTATAAATTTAAGTTCAAACAGGAAAAATCTACCCACTTCAGAATTTTACATAGTAAGTATAGAGATTTTCTGACATGAGCTTAAACTGTAAAACAATAGCTTTGATTCTTGTTTTAGCATATTCACTTCTAAACATGAACAACAGGAAAAAAAAACCCTAAAACAAAGCAAAAAAAAATTAGAAAAGAGAAGGTGGTAAAACAGGGAATCTCAAATGTGTTATGTGTTGCTGTGAAGGATGTGTGAGATTCCATCAGTGCTAAAGGAGAGCAGCATTTGTACCTGCCATTGAAATGTCAATATTAACACTCCTGAAGATAACTGACTTCCATTTTACTCTTCCAACATTCTCAATTTTTGTCTCTTTGTGCTAACTAGAAAAATGTAAAGTAAAATGCAAACAGATAAGGCTCTGATTATGCATGGAAACAAACCAGGTTAAAAAAAGGAATGGCAGCACTATTTTTTACTAGCAATTAATCAGGGAAAAGTTTTCTACAGGCAAAAAAGTAAAGAGTAAAAAATTAAAGCTGACAATATCTTGTGTAGTAGTAGGACAGGAACCTCCAATTCCTCAACAACTAAACAGCTTTTGTTGTGATGAAAGTTATATCTTACAGGTATACTGGCATTGACAAGACAAGGGAGAGGGGAGTTTGTGCTTTAAATTAATACTTATTCCCTAGTGTGCAAAAGAGCCTGTACAGTCTATTAAAGTAATTTAGAATAATTCTTCCTACTATGAAGTAAACCTGGACTGCCACTAGTAAATGTCAGTGATGCAGTTACTACCCTTGTCAAGAGACACATCACTGACTGCTGAAGTGTAGTATTTTTTATTGTTTTAATAGCCAGTCACTAAAAGATAAAATTAGAGTCCTTTTCAAAGGTAATTTATGGTAACAAGAAATCAGTAATTCAAACTCTAGAAAAAGGAACCTGGTAGTGATCCAGATCCAGGTGAACATACAGATACAAATGAGTTTATAGTTAAGTGGAATAAAGAGAGAAATAATGTAGAACTAAAAGTGTAAGAGGAAATAATTTATATTTCTTCTTTCATAGGAATCCCAGTCAAAGTCAAACCCACAGCTATAACACGTATAATATGTAGCTTGTTGATTGTGGTGCATTATTTATTTAAAATTCAGGATTAAATGGTGAGGAAATCACAGGATTTATCTGATGTGATTCTCTCCAGCAGGGATTTTAAAGTTACTCACAGCAAAATAAAAGGGAACAGTCTAATTGAAGACTTAATATGATTAGATTTTAAAAGATATTAGATTAAATAAATGGTCTATTTTAATACACAAGGAAAGAGCCAGTTTAGAATGTGCAAAGATTCTTACCTTCATTATTTTTGCTTTCTCCAATATCAAACGTATTTTTCATAGATTTACTTTTTAGGCCCATCTGGCAAGACATAAGCATAAAATGACAGAATCTGTATTATAAGGATAATTTCCACTTGGATAGATAGATGGAATAATTAGTTAACAAAGTTAAGCTACTGTCCCCCTTTAACTTCTCTTTGAACTTGAGACTTTACTGTGGGTATTTAAAATTTAAGGAGCTTTTGACTTCTGCATAAAACTTGTTTAGAGTTCCACATTGGCAGCACAGTCCATGGATGCTGCTAGGAAGTGGATCTTACAGTTTCTCCTCATCCATCTGTCTCCTGTTCCTAAGCAACCATGGACTGGTTTACTGGGTTGAAAGGAAGATGGAGTATTTTGCACTTCCTTCAGTAATTGTGGAAGACCCATAAACTGAGGCTATCAAAGATTCCTTGTAGAGACTCCAGGTTTAAACCACTGACTGGCATCTACATGATGCCTCATGGAGCCAAGGATACCAGCCACAGATGAGGGAAGGCACACAACAGTTGGTAACATAGTTTGATATTGCTCTACCCAGCATAAAATAGAAAATTCCAAAACATTTAAGAAAGGGTAAGAAAAAAACAAAAAGGCAAAAAGCTGCTAATATCAGAAGTCTTAAACAGAATAATTTTAAGAATATAGGAAAAGACTTTAACAACTCAGATTCTTCATTTCTCAGGAACATTTAATGAGTATAAATGAATTTAAAATGCATCTTTTAAAAAGTAATGTGCTAATAATAGTAGTTTTGTTCACAAATCTATGATTTCACAGAAGCAGGAAGTAAAAAGAATTGCCTCCCAAAGAAAAAGCACCAGTACCATGTCTAAAATTTCCCTCAGCGATTTCTGGATTGCTCACTATTTCTTGTTTAATAAAAGCAGGAACATAAAGACTAAGGAGCCATTGACACTTGAATAATAGAGCCTGGTGGGACAAAATCAGTGGTAGCTTAATCCTTATTGGTTCCTACCGCACTTGCTGCCTAAAGCAATCTGAGACCAGTATTGGAGCACCCACAGAACCTTGCTGCTTTTGAACTGAAGAGAGTAACATTCTTTATCTCAGTTGAGGTTTCCAGAATGCAAATTCCCATATAGTAGCCAGAGTTGTTACTTTTTCTATACTTTAATGTTCAAAAACAACAACAACAACAGCAACAACAACAACAACAATTAATTTATGATTTCAATTAGTCCCCAAGTAATTTGATTCAAAATAATGCACATGTAAGTCTGCAGATCTGTACTCAGAAATTCAGAACAAATATATATAACACATAAGGAAGAAGTGTGTTGTTTTTCCTATTCAGAAATATGATGTTTTTGAAAGTGAACTCTTCCAATATTTAATACATAATGTGTGTTAAATGTGTGTCTCTTTTTTTTTTTCCTCCTTTTTCTGTCCCTTAATATTAGGAAAGTTTTAAACAGGTGCACTTGAATTTTTACCATTTGCTCCATCTGCTTAGTATAGGCCAGGGTAGTGCAGGCATCTAAAAATCAGAGCAAATTGATGGAGAAATGCTACTGAGATTTTAGCAATGGAATTAAAAGTCCTGAATTTATTCATCTTAGATGATCTTTGATCAAAAAATGTTCTAAAATGTTCACAGTTTGGTATTATCGTAAACTTACCTTGAAAGGAGAAACCATATAGAAATTATATATTTCCATTTTTTTTCCAATGCTGAGTAAGACATAAGGAGATCATGACGACATGCTTTCTGATCACTTCCAAGGCTTTCTTTGGTGAATGCATAGATTATTTTTTGGCAAGAAAAATGACTTAGTATAAATAATTTTAGAAAGAAATTGTCATCATTGCAATACGTTCCCTTTTCATTTTATGAGGGCTCTAGGTCTCTTGTTCTAGTTAGATTAACACAGGTACTCACATAGTAAAGCTATCAATTGTGTCACAGAAAAGTACTTTGCAAACCTCCCTTAATCACTTTTGTAAATGTCACACGTTTCTGCAGAGTATCTTGTTACCTAAAGCAAATGTTGCGTTTTGATCAGTCATGCTTTACTCATTGTAAATTTCAATGAGCTTATGGTTGTTAGACTGTTAAAATATTTTTATCCCAATTCTTTCTGAGTGTTGTTGAGAAAGGTAAGAATACACCTTTTGTTCATAAAGCAACTGGGAGGCTGGTGATTGCTTACAGAAATATTTCAATATAATTATCTTGTTTTGAACCTCTGTCCATTAAAAGCCTGTGAAATAGCAATTAAGACACACTAGCATTTGCAATCTCTCTTCCTTACCCCTGGCATTTCAGTTCAAGAAGGGCACATCATCTTTTCAGTTTCAGTACACAGAACTATCTGGAAGATATTTATTCATTTGGAGTGTCTGCTATATCAAGAAGTCATCTTTTTGCTTAACAAATCACAATTATAATAAGCCAAGACAATTTCTCTGTCTTGATTATATTTATAATGCTTTTGGTTGGTTCTTTACTTAGCTGCTCCTTTACTTATCAAAGGTAGCAGTGAATCAATTTCTTACTGTTTAGTGAAATTTCATACTGGCTAGTGAAACACAGCCAGGAGACTGTGTTCTCAATCATATCATTCAGATTCAACTAGTATAGAACCTACAGAAAAAAAAATTCACAGCCTCTGTCCTGGACTGTGGCAGTAGCTACAGCAGACATCTGTCTCTCTCAGGTGCTGATGGAAAGGGGAAAGGAATGGTCACAGGAAGAGGGTTTTGAATGATCCTTTGTATATTTTGTTACTGAGACAGCGAGATATGCTACACTGTTCATTGAAGTGTTGCTGCTCATTGAAGTTTCACTGCTCATTTGGTTAATTTGTGCTTTCCTCCAATTTAATCAAAGTTCCATTTAAAGGCAGAGCAGATCTTGAAATTGCCTCTTCTGATTCATACAAGATACATTTTTTTTCTAAGCATCTAATAACTATAACTATATTTTCCTATATAGTCTCTCTGAGCACGATAAATCATACTATTTCAGCAGATTCAACATTTGTAGTCTTTCAGTTCCTATCTGCACATAGGGTCAAAATCATACAGTACTGCTTGAAATTCTTAAATAATAATTTGCTTGTGATGCTTCAGCATCACTGAAATTGCAGGTAAAATGAGAAACATTGGACTAGTGAGTTCACTTTCACAGAAGCAACAAAAATGACCAATATTATCAGAGATTCTGTTACTTACCATTGCCTCCAGAAAATACGATGTGAAATACAATTTGGAAGATGAAAAATAAAAGCAAACGTAAATAGAGTAAGAGGTAATTTGGTAGTCTCTATAGATGCAAAAACTGAAAACATTTTTTTTGTGTCAATTGTAAAGACTGTTTCAAAATGTTTCATTTTCATGTTTACTTTTTTGCTATTATCTACATTTAAAAATGAAAAGTCAGTCAATGTCTTGAAAATATTTAAGCAAGAACTTTTCAACTTTTCAAGATATTTTTGTAGTAAGTTTTTCAAAAGGAAAATTTCACCAACCCCAACTCATTTATTTTTTTTTTTTTTCAGTGAGCCTGAATATTTTAATTTCTGGGCTTACTTAATTTTTGTCATATCACATTTTACTAAAAAAACAAAAAAAAACCCCAAACATATTTAATTATGTTAGTTATACTTTGTTCTAATACCCTGAAAAGTGAATGCTTAAAGTTGAAATATGATATAAAATTGTGAAAAAATAACACATATCAATCATATTATGCTACATTAGTCTATATCCTGGTACCAATGCAAAAACAACTGATTACCAATTTCAGACCAAATTATATATTGAAAGATACATTTCTATTTAGTCTACGAAACTTTTCTCTGTGAAATGCATGCCAATGCTTGCCTTTCTATCTATTTATATGCATTTTATTTTCATATTTAGCACATTTTACACACATTTGTCATACTCTAACATTCTACCTACGTACAATGTGTTGTAATTTCATATTTTTAGATGACTGATATTAAGGCTTTTCTGAAGTAACTTCAGTTCCTTAACTCATCCATGTAACATTTTTTGCATGTTACTTACTGGAAGTTTGATGAGACAACATTTTTACCATTTTTCCAGTAATAGAGTTTGCAAATTTTCATATATATGTTGTTTTACATGTTTTACAACAATAATCTGAAATGCAAGCCTTCCATTATATAGATATGAAAGTTATTGAAGATAAGTTTCTTTACTTACACTATTTGCTTATTTTGATTTTTACTCAGGTTATGTTATTTTTTTCCACACTGCCTCATGGCTTATATAGGTATTACATTTTATTGGAATGGCTTTCAAGTTATTGGTTTGAAAGACTTGGGATTTGCTCATAAATGTCTATCCTTTCTGGAGTTTCTTTCACTTCCTTCTTTATTGCAATTCTGGCTGTGTCTCCAAACCATGTGTTCTGAGACCTGAGACTCTTTTTTTTTTTTTCTTCTTTTTTTAACCCAGTACTTGTTATTTTAAAAAGGTCTGTAGTGATATCCAGGGGAAACACAGAAGCTCCCCACAGAGGTTTTACTCATCTCCTTTAATAATTGGTTTCAGTTCAGGTGTAATTTTTATGTATCTTGAAGAACCTTTTTAAATCAATTACACAACTCTTGAACAGTTCCTTTTATTCACTTCAGTATAAAATTCAGTGAAATGCTTGAGGATGCTCTACAGTGTTAGCAATATTTTATAACAGGTAATGGTTTTATATCACAGGTTTGGATCTTCTATTTAAAGATAAGTGAAATCTGAGTAGCAAAAGATGATGAAAAGGATGATAAAAAGGTTATTTTATTCTCTGTAACAGCAATATTCTACCCATGGCACACATAGCTGAATTTATAGTACAAGGGCAATAATGGCTTTGGATCATAGATTATTAGTGGGGGGTTGTAGCACCTTTTGTACCATATGAGTTACTGGCTAAATGTAATCACTGGAAGTCAATACATTTTCTTTTGTGAATATATTTTTTTGGAACTACAATTAAGACCAGAATTCTCTTATTATTTGAAGCTATGATTGATGGCAGGACAATTAAAAGAAATATAGGTTCCTTGGTACATCGACAGAATATGGTTGTTTAAAACCTCAAGATAACATAAAGACAGAGAGCCACAGCCTTGTTCCCAAGGTGTTTATTTATTAATTTGGGGAACTAAAAAAGACAACTCAAAAAAGGTTCAAATAGGGCACTACACGAGCTAGACAAATTGTTCCACCACAATACCAACCCAGCATATATTAATCCACAACACTTAAGTCAAGATCCAATCAATCCACAACACTTAAGTCAAGATCCAATCGCTTCAGCTCTAAGCCACCCAAAGCATCAAGAAAAGAGCAAAGAAAGAGAAGCAGAGGGAGCAAGAAGTAAAAAGGAGAAAGAAGGAGGGACAGATTATACAGCTAACACTGGAACCTTATGGAAGACCAGCTCTCACACAGGGCTGTGACATATGCCAAACACATGCTTTTGGTTTTATCTGCTCTAGTCTCTATGGAGAACCCCCCAGGCAAAATCATGAATATGATTCAATTTCCAAGTTTAAGATACATGCCATACAAGTATGTAACACTCCAGCCCCAAGAGCTTCAAGCTCACAGACTCAGCCAGGAGTTTAACTTTAAAATATATTTACAGGGTTCTTTAACTGAAATGTTGTGGATGGCCAGTTCTCACATGTCCCGATGCCACATGATGTGTGGCACCCCTATGCCTCTGCTCTGGTTTCTATGGCCAAACTCCCCAGGTGGGGTCTGTAACCCACTGGCCACTCTGGCATCTAAGGCCAGAGTGAGGGGCTGTGTTCTTACTGTCCCTGCCAATCCAAGCTGTGTCAGGGGCTCCAGGAGCTGTAGGGTGTTATAGTTTTCCCAGGCTCTTTGTGACTGGTAGCTACTCCAGGGCTCCCCTGTGTGGGGTCCAGAGGCTGCTGTGAGGGATATGATGCCACCCACCTCCACGAGGTTTGACCCATCCCTTCCCCCTCCACACACACACATGCACCTCCCCACAAGCTTGTTCTTGCCCAATAATTACTGATCTGGTGTCTAACAATGACTTAGAGTAAGCCAAAAGTTAACCAATTCTTTGGACAGAGACAACAAAGAGAAGGGATGAACAGTACAACTGTTGCAAAAGTTTGGTTAGTGAGAAGCATCTGTGGGTCCTTCAGATGCTTATCTAATTTTTTTTCCGGGGAACTCCATGCTCTTATCAAAGACTTCCTGGTAGCTTCACCTGATGGGAATCTGACCTTGGTGCATACTGATAACATGGAACATAAACACATATGGTAACTATTACTGCATAAGGATACAATTGGTCCCTGACATGCAGCAGAGACACCTTGCTCGCCAACAGCACTGTGAGAAAGAAAATGAAGTTACGGCATGGGCAGGGATCACTCACACTGAGATAAAGTACAAGTAAGTATGGCTTTTTGTATGATAACTTAAATAAATGCAGGTAAATTTATATTCACACTGATATCAACAGTGTTCTATATGAAACAGTCTAATACAAAAATAAGTCTCCAAAGAACCCCAAACACTAATAAATCAAGCATGAATTGAGAATTATGTTAAGATTAATATCTTATACATGAAGAAAGAGTACTCAAAAAAAAGGTATGCTGCTTTGACTGCTTTAAAGTCTGAGAGTCCCAGCAATAGATAGTGTGACATAAAATCTCACATCACTTTTTTTTCCCAAAATTTTGAACTATAGTATATGCTAACTGTATATTTAATATTTTGATTCAGTCACATAAAATGAGCATATAATTTGATATACTAGTGGAACATGATTTATTTTTTCTTCATACAGTTCTGACAGCAGAAACAGAGCAGTTTTTATATTTTAAAATCAATTCTTGAAACTAAAACTAGTTAAATTTCCATTTTTCAGAAAAAAATCCTGCAACTTTAGTTTTTGCATTAGAAGGGAAAATAATTTCAAAACCCGAAGCAAAGTTGTAATACGTGCTTTAATTTTATTTTCCTGTTTTTGTTTTTGTTTTTGATTAATAGCAATGTCACAGTTTTTGGTTGGATGAGTGTGACGTAATTTCATGACAAAAAGTTGTAAGATTAGACACTAATAATTGTGATATCTAACTACTGTATATTAAGTAAACAGCCAAAAGTATCAAAGGGATCAAAGTGAAATAACTGTATTAAGACACATTCACTATAAACTCCTTCCCACCCTCTCTTCCTTCCTATCCTTTACATTTGGGTAAAAAGATCGTGATTGTAGCTCTGCATAGAAGCCAATGTATATAAGAATGGGCATGTAAAAATGCAATACACACAAATGTGCATATGTACACACACACACACATTACTCAGTTGGTAAGAGCACTGTGCTAATAATGCCAGCATTGCAGGTTTGATCCCTGTATGGGCCATTCACTTAAGAATTGGACTCAGTGATCCTTGTAGGTCCCTGCCAACTCAGAAAATTCTGTGTATGACTCTGTGTGTGTGATTTTCCTGCATCTCATGGATCTTAGATTAAATTACAGAATGTGAATTGAGCACCATTGTTACAGTAAATTGAGTCTTGGTTTACAGGCAGCTTGAAACATTAGTTAAAAGTATGAATTATTCCATTAATCTCAATGAGGTACTAATATCCAGAAGGATTGATCTCTGAATAAACTGTAGCAACCTTTGGATGGTTTCCTCTACATAGACGGTACAATAAAAAAAGAAAACAACAACAACAACAACAAAACCAAAACAAAACAAAAACCAAAACCCAAAACAACAGAAAACCTCTACCATATTTGAATTATATATATCTTAAAAAAAAAAAAAAAAGTTTGTATTCAAGAGTATGGATTTTTTGATGTAGGACTAGAAGTTTGTATGCATACAAGTGACATTTCCTTTACATTAACTTTCAACTGTCCTTAACAGAACTATTTTTCTCTCTGCCTAATTTCTGACAAAGAAACTAATCTGTATTGAATTAAGATATTTTTGACTTAATCTGGACAAAATTGTATGTTGAAGATTGACATATGGTGGAACACATACACACACATGAGAAAAAAAAAAAAGCTGAGTTTTCAAGTACATCTGTGTCAAAGACTGGTAAATTGTAGTTAGTCAGACGCTGAGAAGAGAATCAAATGTACCCAAAGAAATTCATAAATCTTACAGAGTGTTTCATTGCAGGAATTATTTTTTCCCTCAAAATGATCAAATTGTCCTAAAAAATAACTGCGTGTCTTATTTAACCTTCATATTATTTGCTTACTCTTTTTTTCATGCAATTGCATGATCCTCATGACAACACACAGCTTCACAGGAAGAAACCGTATTCAGTTTCTTTACAAAAATATGATTTCTTAGTATTATATCTCAGGGGGAAAAAATTACAACTGAAAACAGATTTGAGGATAAAATTATCTTCCCTAATTTTCAGAGGAGGAATTTTTTAAACTTTGTAATACTCCTGGACAACACTTCAGAACATACAACACTTGATAATTCTTATAATTACTGTAACAATCTGAACTAATATTCTAATTCAACTTTCCTTAACACTTTGAAAGGCTGAAAAATACTGATACTGCTAATCAGATCACTTGTCTTGAAAGGGTTTTTTGAAAGTTGGTTACATGCATTTGAGATATTTAAATGAAATGATTGTAACACAGGTAATCAACTTCATTGTATCAGAGCCATATTCATCCACAATGAAACTGTGCAGCTGTTACTATATTGTTCAGAGATGTATGGAAAAGCACCCTCTAATCTTGGAAACTATATTGCCAAAGAACAAGAAATGTGAAGAGAATGGTGGGTACTGAGAAATATTCATAAATGAAGGCAACAGAATAAATATTTTTTCCTAAAAGCAGCCATTGTGGTATCACACTACACTTCTGAAAAAGTATAGCTATAGAAGAGATCAACATCCCATCCACTGATGAATTTTGATGATGGCAAATCAGTTAAGAACCTGGCAAACATTTGTTCTGGCACCTCTGATACTTTCCAATTTATTGAAAATTTTACTTTTAAATTAAGGTGCCAATATCAAGTTATTTCTAGGTGGTTTCATTTAAACCTCTCTGTCATGGGATTTAAATTAGAAAAATATACCTAGAAGTGAGTTCTATCTGATCATTCTTGTAAATTCTGCAATACAATTTCCCGCTTGTTGCTACAGTAGCTAGGTCACATTCCTCATATGTTCTCAACCATAATAAAGAAAATTTAATTAATTCCAAAGGGTGAGGCAAAAATACAAAGGTTTGTGAAACCTAAGTTTGGTCCAAGAGGGACAAATACATTATTTTCACAAAAAGATAAACAGATATATCAGCAACACTACCAGGGCACAATGTCACGCTGTGAAAGGAGACACTAATTGGGATAATTTTTAAAAGAGTTGTCCTACATATCTAGATCACTGCCTGAAAATACTATTTTCCCTAGGCCACATGACGTTACCTAAGACAAACTTCACAACAAATATTTAGAAAATATAATTTTTTTCATCCAAAATTAACTGCAAATAAATAGTGCAAGTTAAAAGTCAGGATATAAAACACCCTTCTATACAAGTATTAATTTACAAAAACTATTAACATATTTTATGCCAATAGTGAATGAACAAGATCATTATGGAGAGAGCTCCTTATTAGAACTCTCACCTTTAAATCCAAATGAAGACCTTGCCTGATTGTACATGAGTTACAGTAGATTGTAATTCTTCCCTTGCCAATTAAACTGATTTTCTAATTTCATTTGATATGCAAAGATTTTCATCATCCTCTACAGTACCCTGGTTTAATACTGATCTCCTAGCACAGAAAAAGAGCCAATAGAAGAAATGAGGAGGGAAATTACTGTAAAATATAATGAAAACGCTGTCTTTTCAAGCAACTTTACTGAAATAATTATATAAAGACAATCAGTCTCTGAATATCATAATGTCATAATGCAAAAATATTTTAGGCTGCTTTAAATCTCTCAATGTAGTAAGACCAAGACTGATATAGCTTTATTGAATATTAAACCAACAACAACACCCTCCTGAATACTCAGTATTTCTGAAAGTTTGGTGTTTTTTTTGTTCTTTCTCATAAAAAATACACAGCACTCCTTGTTCTTTACCTGAAAGACTCTGGGGACAATGTCTTCTTTTTATCAGATGTCCTACTGAGCCTTGATTATTATTTGTTACAACATCCCAATATGCTGCTCACATACAATTGTCTTATAAACTGTACCACTTTATTAGTGTCCTGAAAATTGTTGCCTGCCAAGGGGAAAAATAGGAAGAAAAGGATATTGGAACTGGAAAGTGACACTGCAATTGGAAAGCAATACTGCAGCCTATGTAAATTACCATTATATTTATCACACTAATGAGAAAAGAAAGTCAAAACAAGACAAGATTCAAAGTGGACTTTTGGAGGAAGCTTATGATTCCCAGGTGGGCTTCTACCAGTTTTTGAGCTAACTAGTTTGGGCATGTCTCTGTATGGTGTATTCAAAATGAAGATATGAAAACAGATATGTCTTCAATGCATAAAGTTTAGAAATTGTCATCTTCTGCAGCTGTTATTGAACATACACATTTAAACAAAGATCAATGAAAACACTACTCTTACAAAATACTTTTTGTGAACTAGACTTACCACAACATAATGCCTCAGGATATTTCTGATGAAAGATTTTCTGTACTCCAAGTAAGACACTGGAAGACTCTTTAGAATGGAATAAGAGCAAATTTGCAAAGTGCAGCATCTGATGCTGACAACCTGACATCTACATTATATGTGTTTAACAGAGTTTCAGTATCTGTCCAGTAGGAAAGATACTCTTATGGACTGAAGCTAATGAGCAGGTGTTAAGCATTAAGTACTTTTAGTTTTAGTTTAACCTTGAAGCAAACGAAATCACAAGCTCAAAGACTTTTTGGTGAGACTAACTGAAACACAGCATGTGGGAATGAGTAGGAAATTTATTTCAGAAAATCACTTCTGATGTGAACTAAAGTACATCTAAGAATTTCTCTGAATTTATAGAAAAAACAAATTACTTACAAAAGCAAAAATAAAAGGAGATGTGATAAGAAAAAATCAAGAATTCATATACAGGAATTTTCTCTTTTACAAAAAAAAAACCAAACCCAAAACATAAGGAGGTGTCATTGATAAGCAAATTTGGTATTACAGGTTAAATCTTTATGCAGAAGAGGGTTTCTCTGGAAGAACCTGGACATAGAGCATTGGACTCTGACAGAAGAACGTAAAGCTTAAAAGATATTACTTCTTTTACTCATCTGAGTATGTTTGGTTTCTATGAAGTCATCTTCAGTAAGCCTAAGGCAGAGATAGCCATTTCTATTGTGACTTGAAACTTTTATGAATTTCTCTTGTATCATTATCCTCAATTTGATCATTTGCATATCTAAAATAATTGCAGCTTGGATTTAAATTTAAAAGATACTTTTAAAGAGGATAATTATGCACACATATTGCTGCTGTAGTATATTATCATCATCAATGAAAGGATTCATTTACATCAGCAGCATGAAAGTCAAACAGGCACTCATAGGAACAGTATAATGACTAAAAAGAAAACCACCTCAGCTGTTAATATGAGTAAAGCTTTGTCACAAGAATATCTTTACTAAATCTAATATGATTTAATTTTATTCATCCGAGAGTCATCTGGAATAAAATTTTCAGTAGTTACAGTAGATAATATCTAAAATAATAGCTTGTGAATTCTGTCAACCTTTTTTTTTTTTCCTTCCAGAATGCATTCAACTTTTACAGAAGAGAAATCAAAGTATTAAAGTAATTCATCACATGATTCTGCTTTCACTCTGCTTAATTGTACATATGCATTTATCAATTCACTGTTGATGTGTAGGTTTTTTGTTTGTTGGGTTTTTTGGTGGGGTTTTTTTGTTTGTTTGGGGTTTTTTTGTTGTTGTTTTTTTTTTTTTAAATAACTGTTCAAAGTGGCTGGTAACAAACTCAGAACACTGATGTTCCTATCAGCTATTATTTGGCATCATATTCATATTCTAACATGTTCATATAGGATAAATAGAATATTTTATAAATTGCCACCTTGTGACAGGACAATGGATCGTCTATTCCAGGAATCCTTATCCAGGAGAGTACAGTAAGGAAAGAACACAGGAATATAACAAGTGCAGAACTGTCCTTGCATTGATGTATTTTTCACAGCTATAAGCTGGGATTTCAGAACTAGATACTGCCTTTAGAATGCTGCACTGATAACTTTTCTTATATATTTTGAAGTAATTTATACCTAGAATTACAGGTTGTGCAGAAAAATTATCATTTCTCTTTTAAGCCTGCTAACTGATAATTTCACTGAGTGGACTTCTTGTGATCAGTCATTCTCTATTTATCGTCTTAGTACAATTCATCTCAGCATAGGCCTTATTCTATTGCCCCCTCATCTATTACTTTTTCAGTCTGATGAATTCTATTCCATTAGTATCTTCTGATTCCACCCTTAAACATTTTTGGTACCTTTGCATTTTCTGTTCTAGTGTATCTGAGTTACCTGTTTTGTATGTCAGTGCTCCAAGCCATTTTCTATGGTGGATCCATATCTAATTAACAAACAGAACATGGCAGAGAGATAGGCTAACAAACCACTACAAGGGCTTGCTCTGAGCAAATCTCTAGCTGTTTAGTATGTGTCACAATGTGGGAGATTGAACATAAAGACTATTTATTAAAATTATATATCAACAACAACAAAAAATAAATAAGACATTCACCATGAAAGATACTAAAGAAACATAACAAAAGCAGCATGGTAAGTCTTAAAACCTCTCTATCACTGACAGACAAGTCATCTATCACCACAGAAGGGTCCCTCCACAGTCTGTGGAACCATCAGCATGTATTTGATTAGAAGTATTAGTTAGAAGTTTTAAGGTTTATGGATTTTTACTGTGGATCCTTATATTTCATAGGTGGTCAGTTTCCTTATAACTCCAACTTATTAAAAAAGAAAGTGCCACTCTTCTGTGAATAAAGTCCTTATTAGCACAATTTTTTCTGGTGCTCATTCATCACAATTTCATTGTTAATGTTTTTTACCTGTCAAATAACATAATATTTGTTCAATAAAAAACTTTTCTGAAGCTTATCCAATTGTTTTTCTCCTCCCAGTCATACACATCCATAAAATTGGTACAGCTCCCACATAATTTCCCACAGAAATATTATTTGTTATTTTCAAATTTATTTGTCACATTCTTTTAAAGATTTCATATTATTTTCTTCTCATGGTAAGCCATAACATATTAAATTAGACCATTCGTATGAACTATGTTGATTTTTGACTGTATGGTAGTAATAACAATATTGATAAAAAATAATTACATTTTTACTTTTCAGAGTGTCTTGAGGTCCTGGTTTGCTACCGATCAGCATTTTTATCTTTAAACCATTAATCAATGTTCCATAGTGTTTTCTGATCACTCAAAACTGCTAGAGTTTCTTGAGAGACAAAATAACTGGAGTATCTAAAGTTATTGATTAACTTGAATTTTGTTTTTCTTTAAAAATATTTCAATTTTGTACTCTTTGAACAGAGAATCTGAAGAGAGATGGTAGCACTGTATACCTTCACACTTCCTCTTTACTGACTAAAAATATCTTTTATGTTATTTCTGTTTTTTACAGGCAAGTATGTTTGTGGCATAGCCAGTAAACATATGTAGTGGGAAGCTCACACAGAACACCACTCAGGCATAACTTTTTATAACCAATGGCATAAAATCCTTTAAAGACAACAACAACAAAAAAATCAACCAAATTCTAATACTTCTCCTATTAGATTACTGAGATTTTTATGGGAGTTTTTGCATCCCTTCCCTTTCTGAATCTTCTAATATGATAACTCGACCCTTTTTCCTTGAAATTCTGAAGTGATTTCAGTTTCACCTTTCTTATATGAAATACCAAAGAAACTGCCATTAAGTTGTGAACTACTGCCAGACAACACTTCGTGATGCTAGAGCATGGTCCAGTTTCCAAAATATTTGAACATTTTTTTTCTGTTTGTTTGCTTCTGAGCCTTTTACTTAAAAGTGTAATTTTAAATTTTAATGTGGGTGAGTTTGTCCTCCTAAACAGTCACCAATGTGCAGTCATTTATAATCTTTATATAGATTCTCATAAGAGGGATTTAGCTTTAGAGGGATCCTCACAGGGATCTAGCTATCAGTTATTTTCTTGATATAATTTGCATCCCACCTGTTTTGATTTAGTAACACCAATCTGCAGTTTAAAAATCTACCAGAAGAGAGTGGTAAACTTTGAGCATATTGCCTTTTTGTACTCCATTTCTGCTCTTATGATTACCAACATACACAGTAGATCTTCTATTTTTTTCGTGTCTATGTAACTTTAGAATTCATTTAGCTTTGATTTATCCCCAGGTTTTTGTTCTCTTTCATCATCAGTAATTTTCAACACTTTCTGTTTTGGTTCAGTTTTCTTTGTTGACTATCTGTACTGTTAGAGCCACCTTCATAAGGCTACCTTAGTAACCTTAAAATTGTTTCTTACTTGATCCTGGTTCAATATTGGCAGTGGTTTAAACTGGTTGTTTTAATTTACATGCAATAAAATTGACTCTCCTTTGCTATTTTATAATTCAGGCACACAGTAACTGAAGATCTTTCAGTAGTGCTTCAAAAACCATGTGGTTTGATTTTTGGGAGTATTTGGTGATACTGGGAACACTGAGAGACTTATCTCTTAGTAATCACATATATAAATTTTCTCATAAAACCTAGTTTAAACTGTTTTCAATGTATCCTGAGGAAGAATGGATTATAAATAACGAGTTTATTGTAATCCTCTGTATTTAAATATTATGATACAAAGGTTACTTATACTCCATAGAGCTAAAAATTTTAAACACAAACAAAAACATGTGAGATGAATGAGACTTCGTTGATTTTTACACAGTCTACAGCACAATGAGAATTTAGTTTGAACAAGTTGTGTCCCATTTGATTGCACTAATATATATTTCAGGACCCAAATGTTATCTTCTTGACAAATATTTTTCTGATGTCAATGCAGCTTATGCAGACTCAAATTAAAATTGTATTTTTCAACCTTATTCATATGGCAGAGAGTTGATGTTTATTACATCTTGCCTCTAAGCCTTTAACCTGCCTGTGTTACTTGCCACAATATAATTTTTACACATGCTTTCAGTATATTGCAATATTTTTTATTTGTCCATACAAATAAATGTATTATTTTCTACACCTTGTTGACATAAATGAACCACACTTACAATATCATAATATCTGTATATGTGTGGAATACAGAATATTATTGTATATATTTATCTTTCATCTTCTTTTCATCCTAGAGATTTAATATTTCCAGCTTAACCTCCAGCAGCTATTTTTGGTTAACCTCTACCTTATTGCTTTTATAAAACATCTGTGAATTTATACCATCAGTGACAGAGCTAATGTTATCACCAACCTAAAGGCAAAGCTGAGTTACCTATCATCCTTCCAAGTGTAGAGTTCCTCTATTAATTTCTCTCTCTCTCTTTTTTTTCTTCTTTTTTTTTTTTTTAATTTTAAATCTTCTAGTCTCTGCTGTTTACCTGCCTTATTGGTACTTTATCCCTAATGTCATCATATTCTTTTTTACTATATACATTTATTACTGCAGTTCTTGTCCTTTCAATAGTTTTAGCTCCTCACAGGAAGGCACAAGAGAGAAATGGGAGTAAAGTTGAACCAGAGAAGAAGGATCAGTGGGGAGAAGGTGGTTTTAGTTTTTGTTTTATTTATCATTACCTTACACTGATTTGATTTGCAATAAATTAAATGAATTTCCCAAAGACAAGTCTGTTTTGCCTGTGATGGTAATCAGTAATGGTAATGGTAATCCCGTCGTTATCTCGACCCAGAAACCTTTTGTTATGTTTTTTCTCCCCTGTCCAGCTGAGGAGGGAAGTGATAAAGCAGCTTTGTTGGGTACCTGACATCCAGCCAAGGAAAACCCACCATACCAGGTCCAGTACACACTAAAAATCAAAAAAATAATCATCAAACTGTTTTATTATAAAAGTGAAAAGATTTCCCTGTGCTGGTTTGATATGTTTTAACATAAAGTTTCTAAGTAACATAATTCACTTAAAACACTACTTTACATTTCTAAATAGAGATTTTTCAAAATCCATGCCACCTATTCAGAAATATTATATTCATGATTTCCAGGTGAGACAGAACTAATAGTGTCAATTCCTCAATAGAGAGCCATGCTACTAGCACTGTTTTCAGAAAACTACTACTTTGATCAGACTATATTTGAGCTTACAGTACAATGATGTTTACTAGAACAGGTTGTATGTGCAGCCTCTTTGTCAAGTTAAGGTATGCACAGATTGTAGGTGACAAGCAAAAACTATACACATTCAGGGCATTAAATAAAATTTAAACTTTAACTTTGCAAAGTCAATGTTCAGAGCTGTCAGACAGTTAAAAGATTCTATAATAGAATTTTTGAAAATTACTTAAAAATTCCTTCATTTTTTCTATATTCTTCTAAGGTATACAATTAAATATTCAATACTTTAAGTAAAATAGAACTCTATAGTAAAATCGAGGATCATGGAAGATAGTTACATTGTTTGCAAGAATGAAATAGGACTCTTCAGATGGAGTTCCTTGCTAAACCATAATTAATTATTTGCAGCCACATTTTTCTCCTTTAAATCCATAGAGAAGGAACCAAATACTGACTCAACTATAGCACAGGGAAATTTTAATGCAAAATTGCTTTGATAATGGTCTACAACTTTAGCACAAACCTTTATTCTGTCTACAAGATGCCTGAATATGGAATCCCAGTTGTCAGAGCTAATCTGGACTGGTTAAAATTAATTTATACATGATAAGATCCTATCTGGCACAAGGCTGAACATGGGAGGAATGTATAGAAGCTCTCAGGGATGTCAGTTCAAACTGCAGGAAGCTAATTTAATTTCAGTATAAAATTCTTTCCAGGAATAGATGAACAAAGGAGGTAAAAAGCTGGCTTTTAATGACTACTACTGAATTCATCAGAACAGGATTCTACAACATCCATTGTACTGAAAAAATTCTTATTTATTATGTATAGGGGAAAAAAATGAAATAAACAGCAGAAGTGGACATCATCAGACAGTCTAAAAGGTTTTTTCTGATTGCTTCATAAAATCAAGTCTAGATGATACTGATATATTCAAATTTGAGTTAGCCATTACACTTTTGGATAAAAATCCAAAGAAGTTGTTCATTATTTCTTTTTCCACCAGAACATGGGTAGACATTTTCAGATGCTGTCTAATAGAGAAACTCTGTGGGAAAGTTGTGTTATCTAAATTTTTAATTACCACAGAGAAATATTTAATAGCTCTGGTTCAACGTTTAAAACAGGAAAACACTCTCAGTCATTATGATCATTCTCTTTTGTAATAACAGCTAGATCTTCCAAGTAACCGTCCTTTTTAGAATGTTTCTGACTTAGGCATCATGTTTGTGCAGTCTTTTTTCAAGTTAAAATACCAAATTTATACCTTTTAGAAAATTGTCAAGGACTGAAGAAATGTAAAAACTCAGTTGACACTGATTTCAAGAGAACAATGACAATTTTCAAGAACAGAGAATGACATTAAATCTGTAATGTCACTACTATTTGTCAATTAACATGTCAAATGCTAGGGTCTGATCTATTCCTCTCTGTGAATAGACTTCAGCTTTCCTAGGTTAACAGTTTTGATATTTACAAGAGTATTCAGCTTTCATGCAACAATTTTTTAAGAAAAAAAATCTAAATGTAAAGTTTCCTAATAATATGGAACTCAAACGCAACAGTTTTACATCCGTTTCTTTAAAGTAACTGGACAAATACAAACCTGTTACTGCATCAAAGCCATTATATTTATCATGCCTCCATTTTTTTCACCCTGGAGCTTCTCCATGCCATATATTTCCAAGTTCTAGTGCCTGCAACAACTGCAATATCTTATTATTTTTAAAAGGTTCCTAATAGTAAGAGTTATATAGTTGCTTGAATATGAGATGCTATAGTTTGATAAATATCCTGATAACTTGCAATGACTGTCCTCACAGTGAGCTGTTTCCTGAGAATCATATTTTTTAATTATCTGAAGGATAAGAACAATAAATACATTTTATATATATCCTGTATTTGCAATGTATGACTTCTAAAGCCTTGAGGATAGACATATTTCAAACATGCTAAACTATTATTACACATTTGCTTGAACAGGCATTGTTTGAGTAGTGAATATCTTTTACTGCATTTTTTAAAAAATACTCAAGTAACATCACTTTAGCAACAATGATTCTGTTTTAACTATCATGAAGCTGCCTATGCGTAATGATGCTCTGTGTTCTACAGACTAAAGACAATAATACAAATCAACCTAATTGTTTATTGAGCATTCTGGGGATATAAAGTTTTATTTTATGTGTTTCTATGATATATGGAATCTTGATCTTTTAATTGCTCCCTGATGGGTTTAGTAACAGACTAGATTTCCATGTTGCAATGGTCGGTGGCAGCCTACATATGAAGGATCTCCTCATGCAATGTCTGACCTGCTTCTATCTGCACTCCACAGTACTTAACACTAATATATGAAGCACCAAAACAATATATGTTGAGGAACATGATGTAAACCTGAGGGGGAAAAATAAGCATGACACAGAGAGGCAGAGAATTTATGTAAAAAGACAGAAAAAGGATATATTTCAGGGAATACTATGACGTTTGACAGAATGGAGTGTGTATTCATTGGCTCTGTAAAGTTAAGACACATCTGGGAAGAAAGTGAATAATATTTAAAGGATATTTACAGCTACATCTTCAAGAAATTATTTAGATTCATTTGCAGGAGCATGAAGCAGGAAAGGAATCTTGGCAACCGTATTGGAAGAGAACTGAGAGAATCTACCAATACATACTGTGACAATACCACTCTGAACTGGAGAGCACTTTTATGGAATTTAATAAAAGTCAATTAGTTCTGAAGTTTGCACAAAAGCCAGACAAAACCACTAGAAAGATGTAGGATTGATACTATCAGAAAGGCCCCACTTACCTCAGTTTGTATGAATAGCTTTCATAAGTTTCAATAGGTTTGGATGGAGAAATATTTACCAGGAAAGAAACAGTCGTAAAGAGTAAAAGTACACGTGGAGTAGGGAATGTGCACAAGCTCTGGCAACTAGGAGTCCTGTTGGATATGCAAGAATCAATAAAGTCAGGACAACATGAGTTTGCTGGTTCTGTAGAAGTGCACTAAAGCACACTTGGCATGAAGAAAAGGTCATGTAACTCAGGTCACATCCCAGAGAGTGCAATAGCTGCTTTGTGCAGAGGAAGCCTACAGCATTACATAAACATCTGATGAAACAGACATCACTCTGAAAAACTACTCAAACTTCTGCCTAAATGCCAAGTGACATTAGTATGTCCCCCTGCTTCTGAGGAAACAGCTGGACTTGGTCACCAACTGCAGCTCCAAATATGTAACTATGAAAGGAGACAAAAGTGAGGAAGGGAGTGACTATACTGTGTGAATACTTATCTTTCATTTATAGCAACAGCTTGATTGCAATAATAATAATTTATTTAATAAAACACTTCATAGAAAGGCTTCAGAGATTGTGATCTGCATTTCCCCCTCACTTAATCCTCCATTACAGAAAAAACCCAATTTATAACACTCCCAACACAAAGCAAAATAAAAGAACGTATTTATATAGTTTAGACCAAGTATGTAATGTACTTGCAGCAAAAGCACGGTTCAGTAAAAAGTGGAAAAGGAAGATTTCACAGATTTCAATTAGCATAAATTCACTATAAACATATCTAGCCTTTCAAATACACTGCCATCAATTCCATGCTTCTGATGTCATTAAATTGAAGAACATTAGTACATCTTTGGTACTCAACTTGTCAGGGAGGCAATGTTGGCCAGCTGACAAGCATATTCAGCTGGCTTGGCTCCCAAATCTAACTCCAGGCTTCAAAGTGTTTGTGAAAAGTAAGTCTCTTAGGTTTTACATATTTCAATTTTGCAGAAAAGGAATGGAACAAACAATTTGGATCTCCTTTGTAAAAAGATTTGATGAAAATAATTAGAAGCATTTAATATTAGCATTTCTTTTCAGAGCTACAAAGAAAATCAGAACCAACAATTCATCTTAACTGAGATTCTGCATCTAGACAGTATAAGGAAATTATTCCCTTCTGATTTAACTCATGTAGAAAGGATAATTTTCTTTATGAACAGAAGTTTCATAATGATAGAGAATAGCTAGACAAGCATCATATTCTGGACTCTGCTAAAGTAATATTTTTGTTATGCATTCTCCAAAAAAGCATATTTAAATTTCAAGTCATCTACTTAGGTACTATAAAATTTAGCTTTTCTGTTTGTCTTTTTCTTTATATTTTCAATAATGTACATGAGAAATATTTGAGGAAGACAAAATAATAAGCAGCATTAAGTATAAATATGTGAAAAGTCCAAGTGGACAGGGGAAGAGCTTGTTGACAGCATATTTAAATAAGCTAAATTACATTTCATTGTTCCTGTATCTGATTATATATATATATATATATCTCAAGGTGATTTTATTGGCATATCTCTTCTTATTTGCATTTTGCCAGAGAACATTTGCATGTTGTGATAGAAAATTCTCTCCTATGGTATTTCTTTCCCTTTCTGGTGGAGGCCAACCTCTTGTCTCAGGAAACCAGCAACAGGGCAAGAGGACATAGCCTCAGGCTACACCAGGGAGGTTCAGGTTGAACATCAGAAGGAATTTCTTAATGGAAAGGGTTTTTAAATATTGAAATGCACTGCCTAGGGAAGTAGTGGAGGTGTTCAAGAAAAGACTGGATGTGGCACTTAGTGACATGGTCTATTTGACAAGGTATTTGGTTAAGGGTTGGACTCAATGATCTTAGAGGTATTTTCCAACATAAATGATTCTGTGATTCTAGGAATATAATCTCATTTTTTTGTGTTGTATGTCAGGTTTTTCCCTTCCATGTTTATACTATGTCCCTGTAATTTCTCAGAGATATTTTCTTTTTCTGGGCCTCCATTGACATTTTCCTTCTTTAGACAAATGTACTGAAATTAACATATTAATCATTATTCTGTAATCTCAATTATTATTCTTATTACTGCTTGGTCGGAACACCCAAAAGTCTTCAAATACTGAAATTTGACCCTTGTCTAAAGAAGTCACTGAGAAAAGCTCAGAATTTTGGGTGGCTCAGATTCTCCAAGACTAAAAAGTAGCTAAACCTGTGTCTGAAGAACAAAAGTAGAGAAAGGGTAATTTTGTTATTCAGCTTCTTTCTGCCAGAATCCTTTGTGTAGGCCTCTCATTAGCAGACTTCCCCTAGACACAAGAATCTCTGTGGCAAAGCAAAAATTTAAATTAATCTCTAAAAAAATCTCATAATTTTATGATCACTCCTAATCTCAAAGTGGCCAAGATTCTGGACTTTACTATATTCTGAATCTCCAGGACTGTCTGAGACTTACTATGCATGACTGCATTTAATTGACACTTGGAAGCTACTGAAGACTACAGTAATTTTTTCTTGCCAGAATAATTTTCTTATACATGACATGTAAAGTTCAGTTAGTTATTCATTGGAATTTATAAAATGTAACAGGCTCTACGAGGAATTAGACGCCTCAGGTGATGAAGACTTTGCTTATACACTCTAAAAGACAGATACAGGGGAAATGTCCAATTATATAACCTGAGAATTCAAACTGTTGAAAAAATGCTGTGCTATTATCTCCACTTTAGATAGGCAAATGCCAAGTAAAAATAGTTTAGGAAACTTATTTGTAAAAGAACCTGGTTGTCCAGCTGTAGGCAGTGTTCCTTGGGAATGCTTTAGTCCAGAAGAAACCTCTAGATACAGAAGCAAAATTATTCAGTGGTACTCAGATGTAAAATACTTAACTGTCCTACTTACAGTTTATCACTGTGTGGGTGTAACCAAAACTGTATTCTACACCCTCTATTCCATTTCTGATGAACTGTTAATAATGGATCGTTTGCAGCAGCTGCCCAGAGCACACCTGACACCTCAGGGTGCAAGCTGGGTGCTAGAGAACCCTGTGAGGCAGGAGAGTGTTTCTGTTTTCACACCAGTGACTCAGCTGTGATAACTCGACTCTGGGGAGGCATTAGCACCTTCAAACCCAGCCTGAGGGGTCATGTCAGCTAATGAGCCATCAAAGATTCCAAAAATATCCCATAACTTACAGAGTAAATCACTCATTGTGAAACAAATTCCTGGCCCTGGGGGAAATACTGGGCATTCCCACCTGAACCTGAGCATATATGATCTTGGGGTTTTGAGACTTTGAGTACCACTCATCGGACCCAGAGGAGGACCAGAACCTCGACAGGACTGCAACTGTCACTCTCGACCAGACTGCGACCATCATCTGCACCAACAGATTTTCCTTTCCTATTTCTTTGTACTCAGGGGCTAGTACCGTTCTGTTCATGTCCCAGGGCACTGGGTCATTCATCTGGTTTTTTGTGGGTTAAAAGCAAATTTTCTCTGTATCATTGTGTATATTGTAATCTTTTCAGTAAATTTTAACTCTGACTTCTAATCTCTCTTGAGTCACGTTCATTTCTCCTACCAGTTTATCTTTAAACCAGCACATCAAGCTAGACACCTGATTCAAGCACATAATTCTTTAATATATAGTAAAAAGAAAGAGGCAGTAAAGTATCAGTCATTTTCAAGTGGTTAAATAACATTTGGGGGCAGGGACAGGATACTGTGTCTGAGAACAGTACTTTATTTCTGTTACCTAATACAGAGAAGATGCCTGATTCCTTATTTTTGCTTTTAGGGTGGGATTAGCTCCACATTCAGACAGATGAATCCCATTGTCTTTATTCACTTTAATCAATCCAGGTAAGAGTGCCAAGAGCTACCCATTAATCTTAAAGTAGCCACCTATGTTGGTCCACCTGAGTACCCTGTTGGCTGTATTGACTAGATGTCCACTGACTATACTGGGTATTAGACACCAAGTTAAGAAGCTGACGCCTACATGTAAGACAGCTAAACTTCAGAATTATTCTGGAGTTGACTCCTATCTTTAACACTTGAGTATTTTTGAAAACTTAAGTAAAAGTAACTTGCTTAACTGAGTACAGGAACACAAGAAATGGGACTAGAAAAGGCTATTGTACTATCACATTTACTAAAGATATTTGGGCAAGACTGATAGGTGAACACTTGTTTTTCGCACACTGTTTTCTCAAGCAGAATGTAATAAATATTTCACAGCACTTCACCAAAAATTCTAAATATAAGGATACACATTGTAGCACATCAAAGCTGGGAATAGGATCCAGATCTCAAATTCAAAAAGATTTGCTTAATAAGAATAGCCCTTCTTCCTCCCTTGGAGAAACTAGAACATATTTCGCAGTTTAGTGTACAACTAATGAAAAATCTGAAAAATTCAGACACAAGATATTTTGTTTGAAATAGCTTATGAGGTCTAACATTGCCAGACTATGTGGTAAAAAAATCAGTCTGCTGTGCATAACAGTTTTGTGCTTGTGCTAGAACTAAAGCAGCTGAAATTACTTACTCCTTGTATTTGAAGAAAGCTCAGAGATAGAACGACTTTATCAAATTCGCTTATCAAATTAGCAGTACAGTTCTGAATATTAAAAAAACCCCAACAAACAAAACAACAACAACAACAACAACAAAACAACAAACACCAAACCCCCCACCCCCCCCCACCCCCAAACCTCTGCTGGCTCATATTGCCATATTCTACTTAGTTGCAGGTAAGAGCTGGTCACTGTCCTGTCATTTTAAATTATTATTTTCCCATTCCCTAGATCACCGATAGATTGTTATTTCTATAAGATTTTTGTGCCAATCTTCTTTTACTGTGCTGGACTGCATAATTTTTCCACTTTCCTTCCTTTAGTCTCAAGGAAGCTTCTGAAAGATGGTTGGAAAACTATGCCCAAGACTTTACAGCTTATAGAAACATGCACTAAGGAATAGCAAAGAACTGCTTTGCAGCTGACTTGAAAGTGGAATCTTTATGACAAATTGTGTTCAAAGCTAACAATACTTTTTTACTCTCTTTAAAGTACGTAAAATTAATGGAATGGAAAGAATTATAGAAAAATATAGCTGAGAGCAATTTACTTATGTCTAAGAACACATTTTAATTGCTGTTAATGTTGCCATAATATAAACCTTAGTAAGGTTCCGTGTGGTTTTAAATCCATCATTAGAAGGTGGCTTATTTAACCTACATCTTATGGAAATATTTTCACTACTCTTTATACTGTTATCCTGTGCAGTATCACAAAATTTTGTTAAGACGTTTCTAGTCTCCCCCACCATGCAAAGATTCTTCTCTCTCTCTCAAAATAAAGGAAATGACTAAATTTTCAGATTTTGAATGTTCAGATACACTGGTCAGAAGCCCTAATACTTGCAAGACATGTGTAACAAGTTACTGTCTGAAATTATCCTTTACCATAAAGTCTAGCAGAAGCAGGTAGTAAATAAGAAATTGTCAAGAAGACTGACTCATCTTTGCTTGAAAAGCAGAAAAAAGTAAGTTCCCTCATTTTACTATAGTCTTTCTTCATCTACAGAAGAGATAATGATTTTCTAGGTATAATGCTATATGCTTTTAACTGAAAGTTACTTCTTCTCATTGCAAAGTCTAATTTTCTCTTAGTTGCATTTTCTCTCAGATTTATCTTGCCCATGGATATTTTTCTAGAAACCCATTCTTCTATGCTACCTTTTAACTCTGTGACAGGTTTTTCCCTCAGCTCAAAAAATTATTTATTTCTCATTTTCTTAATTTAAAGTCAAGGTAAACAGTCTAATAAGCTGCACCTTACTTATCTGTAATGTAGCATAATTTATGGTCAGTAAAATTGGTTGGAGTAATGATACCAAAATCATAAATCTGATAGATTTTTTTCTAGTTCTGGTAAATGTTTAATCTGGAATCACAAGTGGGGGAAAACCACATTGGCTAATAACCATTGAACATGCAGAGTTTTGGGGGTTTTGGTATGTGTGCTTTTTTACAGCAGTATCTTGGTATTTGCTCTCTCTTGCTAATTTCCATACTCTTTTGAACACTACTACTAGTTTTTAAATCATGTCATCTTGCTCTCTCTTGTTGCCTGCTATTTCCCTTCTTTACCCTGTAACTGGCAATAACGTGTAGTTTCAAACATACTTCATAAATGCATTTTTGGGTCATTGAGATAAAGAGGTAGGGTGCAAGGAGTGGTGAAAATGCTATAGGAAAGATAATGTCAATATTGTTTGTCAGTATACTGTCTATGTTTTATGCTTGATCTCTTTTCCTTTTGGTTCAAGAATCTGCAGATATTTTTTAATGCCTGTATCTTCACAGACTAACAACCTAGAAAAAACTAGTGAAGGAAATTGAGATTCACTGTTGGATTAATTTCAAAACTGCTCTTTCCCTTAAGGAAACCTGGTTTGTATATTATAGCAAACAAGGTCTGCTTTGAAATTCAGGTCCAGAGGGAAGTTAGTCAGCTGTGCAAGATCTGTTGGATTTACTTGATTTTTGAGTGGAAGGAGGATATTTTAGTGTTGGGGGGGGTTGTGGATTTCTTTGTGAGTTTTTGCTGTTGTTGTTGATGGTTCCTGTTGGATTTTTTTATATATATATTAAAGCAGATGAGGCAAGTATCTTTCCTATATTGTTGATGTCATCCTTGAAAAAGAATATAAATCTTTAAAATAATATAGATTAAATCTCTATCCAAAACATTCTCCCTGTCTTTGAAATATCACTCAAATTAGATCACTCAAATCCCAACAACTATTGATACTTTCCTTTTTTCTTTTACAGAGATGCTTCCCCTTTACATTGAATCTGATTATCTCAGAAAACTTCTATAGTCGCAGTTTCCAAGAGGTAGCTTTGAAACTACACTTGATTTCACTAAAGAATTTTTAAAAATCCCAGTAACAAGGCTATTATGATGGTAAAACAACATGCTAGCTATTGTCATAAAGTTAAATCATACAAAGAAAAAAGTTATGCAAATGTTTAGTTTGCCTCTAAATCACTACCCTTTTCTTCCTTCTTGGGTCACCACAACTAAATGCTAGGAGGAAACATTATAACTCTGATTCCTCTGCACTAGGGATGAAGGACTGGGCCCTCATATGCATACCATACTAATAAAGATAGCGTGAAGGTACTAACTAGTCCCTCTGCTGCTATTCTAACACATTTTTATATAGATCAATATTAGCTCAGGTTAGTCTACCAGTATTTTGATTATAATTCATAATAATGATGTATTGAAGTACCTTTTCCATCTGTCAGAATATTAACGTAGAGTTTGTATATAGGGATATACTTATAAAAGGATAAGCACAACCATTTGTTTTTTTCTAAAATCTGCAGAAAAGCAGGAAAACCCCTACCCTCTAGACACACACAGACACACAGAGACATACTAGTGACTACCTTTCTGTTTCTGCTTCTCGAGCTAAATATTATTTGTCTAAATGGATTGAACACTTGGGAAAAAAAAAAAAGCTGAGTATGTTTATTTGTGTAGAGTAAAAACTGGAAGAAATACTGCATTTTAGGATTTCTCATTTATTTTTTTCTTTACTTGCTATAGTTATTCAGTTCTAGAACTGACTTTAGGTCTGTGTAAAGTGCATAGTAATCTAGAAATGATGAGCACAGAATCTACTTATTTTCCTTTGTCAGTACCAGAACAAGTACAGCATGGCAAGAAATAGCAAAGCAATTTCAAATCCCCAAACATGACACTTTATTTATTTTATTTTTAAGATTATTGTAATATATAAATGGGAAATACAAGTTTCAGCACATCTTAGATTTCAATATAATCTTTAAAGATGGAGGACGTAAGCCACAATCTCAGTGATGTAATGGGTTCCTTGGATACTTTTTTTTTGGGGGGGTGGTGGTGAATGACTGCAGGTTTTCCTATATCTAAATGCTTTGCCATCGATTGAGAAGACATAATATTATCTGTATGAATCCATACATTAGACTACTTCCAGGACTGAGAAAAAAATTTTACAGATAAAAATTATGTTTTCAGATTACTTATAAGCATATGGTGAAAGAATCTCACCAAAGGATTTTGGCTTTCTTATGAGCACTGTTTCTGGATTTTATTTGACATTATAGAATTGCAGAAAGACTAAATAATTTAATCTGGAAGGGACTTCAGAAGGTCTCTTGCCCAACCTCCTGCTCATATCAAGGCCAGCCTCAGGATTGCCAGCCTGCTCAGGACTTAATCCATATGCTCGTATACTCATAACTTCCCCTTTCCTGAACAAAGGCTATGAGGCCTGCAGGTCCTTAATTCTTTCAGCCCATAACCCACATTTCAATTAAAACCATTTAAAATTAAAATTATTATTTCACTGAGATAGAGGGTCACTTTTACAGTTCCTAATCTTGCATGACCTAAGCGCAGTAACCTTGATTTACAATGCCATAAGCTGATATTTAAGCAGGCAGTGTTCATTCATTAAACACTCATTTTAAATTCCTCTGTAATAAGCAATTAGCTTGCCAAAGTCTTATACAATGTCATATATTTAGGCCATTGACATACAAAATTTCCTTGCAGCACAGAAAAAATTTTGTATGACACTAAGCGTACAAGTTTCTCATAAGATTGGCCTTTGCAGTAATATAAAAAGCTTAACCCCTGTGAGCCTTACTAAGGATCAAATAATGTTCCCTTTGTATGGGGCTTTTATTAATGTCTTATAACTGTGTAGTGAGCAGTAATGAACTGCAAGTACTGGAGCAGAACATCAAGAAAAACACAAAGATTTTTCTGTTTCTATGTCTTTGAATGCTTTAACACAGCTTCTGAGTCAGAGTTCTGGCTTGCAATTGGGAAAAAAAAAATGATGTATTTCATAGGGACTTTTGACAACTGAGATTTTCATGCATGTGTGTGAGCACAATCTTGTCTTACTCACACATTATCAGCATATAAGTTGCATTTGTCTTGGCACAAAATGGCATGAACAATGCAATTCAACTGGCAATAGCAATCCTTGAAACTGTAACATGAGATGAGCTCAGCTGAGTCCAGAGAGGAGCAAATTTCAAGCTGATCCTTAAAACAGCCTGACCTCAAGTCAAATAAGAGTGATGATTACGTTTATTGCAAGCCATACAGAAATTCACAGCCTTCCAGGAATATACTATGTGCTACTGTGCTGAGTCTTGAACAATTTTTACTACAGAGACAAAAAGAGAAACAGATTTCAGGAAGAAACTAAAGTACTAGTCCTTTTAATCTCTGTTTATGTTTCTATTTTACTGTCTCCCAAGACAAAACAGTGGCTTTCAGCCCAGGTGTGTAATTCATACCAGCACAGGGAGTCACATCACAAGGGAGTGATGCATTTACCATTCCTATTTTCTTTTCTTTTCTTTTTTTTTTTTTTTTAAGAAAAACAGTGACACATGGGAATCACCAAAGGAGATGTAATTGGACAGTCTGTGAAAGACTTTCATGTAAATTCCTCTGGTTAGAAGAAATGAGGACTTCTATGAAGCAAAATTAAAAATAGTTTGTCAGTTTTTAAACCAGACATAAATACCCTACAGAGACTGTCACAAACCCCTCCAATCTAGTGTACATAGAGTTGTCATCAGATGGAAGTTTTCTTTGGCAGAACTGAATCACTAGACAGGAATCCTTTTTCCTTTATGATGAAAACAAATCTTGTATTTTTTGACCATTTTGATTTTTCATATTAAAGCTCAGACGAACACATCATTTCCATATTTTCTTTTTAATCCTGTAGTCATGATAGGAGGTCATTTGTTATAATTCCAAAACCTTCCTCATTTCAAGTGCTTCCCAGGTCACCTCAGAGGAAACTGGTTTATGATAGAAAAAATAATAGTTCTTCCTGGGAGTAAAAAATTAAATAATTACACTGGAAATTCATAGGCATTACTGTCATTTAAAAAAAAAAAAAAAAAAAAAGAGAGAGAAAATAATTTAAAAAAAGACTATAAGATTAATAGAAACCATAGTTTCCTAGCTTTTGATATACTAGCCAGTACATAAGTGACAGCTTCTCCCTCTTCTTATATGTTACAAATCAAATATACAAGATTTTTCTCTTTTCCTACTTCTCACTGTAAGTTGTAGAAAACAGATTCCTCAGTAAATCCTGTATACACAAGCCCCTGAAGAAATTCCTCTCTATCTAAGTGTGAAAGGTGATATCTTCAAGTACTGGATAAGCCACTCACACAAAAGAGCTCTACAGAGCAATCTACAAGAAGAAATAAAGCAGTCAGGGTCAGAGTTTATATACTCCTTTTTTTTGTGCCTTATAACTGTAATGAGTGTGCAACAGTTCTAGCTCAGTTAACCTCATCTTATTTTAGCTAGAGTTGATTTGATCCAAAAATACAGTGACTTTTCTTCATCGGCAAGATAACGCCCTGTGACCTAGCTGTGAGAAAGCAAAGAGCAGAAGCCTGGCAGGACTATAGTATTTCTGAAAGCACAAAGAAATAGCAGTGTATGCCTGGGGACATTTGTGTAGCAGTTCAGTGTGTGTGAGCCACTCATGACCTTGGGCTCCACTTCAAGACAGTTGTTACATGGAGATGTACCTCCTCCCAGGTGCTCTTCTACAGCCATTCTACCTCTCGCTGTGGCTGGGCTGCCATAGCAATTGTCTAATCTCTCCTGCTGTAGGGTCAGATATCATACCCTGCAGATACTCCTTACCTTTTCCTCATCCTGGTCTCATATATACCACCTCCTTCACACAACCTGACACTCACCTCTATTGTCCTCACTTGTGTCTTTCACGCAAAAATCCTGAAGAAGTAAAACATAATCCTCCCACACAAACTCTTTTTTTTTTTTTTAATTTTTCATAGTCTGAAACCATAAAAAGATGAAAGTCTGTGCTTTTACTAAACCTGTACAGATCTATGATGTACAGGTTCCTTTAGGCCTTTCCAACATTCAGCCAAGCAGGTTTTAAACAATTTGATATTCATAAATACACAGTAAGCAAATTTGTAGTATGTTATTTCATTATATCTTGCCCACAATGTCTCTTCTATCTCATCCAAGTAGATCAGTATTCTTGGATTTCAACCAGAGGATTTCCTAAAGAGATAGGCAAGGAACCAAATAACATTAGTTTTACATCTGTTAAGAGCCACACAACTACCTCATACAAATGATTAGTAAAAAATCACACACAAATACATAAACTAAGAGAAAATAGCTGTCAGAGCTTCAAAGTGACTGTAAAAGTGGAAAAGTACCTTTTGCTGCTACTGTGCTCTTTATGGAGTTTCTAAATTTGGAACTAAGGTTGAATTAGAATTTGGAGAGCATTTAAGATATGATAAGTACTTGTGCATAACTTCCTATGTTGGGGTTTCTGTGATCAAAGTATCTCCTTGCTTTATAGCTCACTACACTCAGGAATGGATACTGGTGAAATTCCACATTACACAGACTTTCAATTGAAAAGTGTCTTAATTTATGAGTAAAATTCACTGTACTTCCAACTTCTTTTTCAGAAGCAGAGGATAAAAACCCCTAATTATTTCTGGGTTTGTATGACACATGCTTTAAACTGAAAAGTATAGAAGTAGAAAGGACTCAAAATATATAGGCAAACTTAAAGCAAACTGTTTTATCCCTTGAAAAAATTGACAATGACTGTAGCACTAGAAAGAGAAAATTATCGCAGTGACACTTCTGAAGCATGCAGTAAGCCTTTTGCTGTGATAAGAAACTGACTGGCATAGGTGAACTGAGGAAAAAAAAAAGCTGATACAGGTAACATACAGGACTACAACCTAAATAACAATAAAATTTACTATCCAACAGTAGATAAGAAATGGCTTACTCATACCATCCTCTCTGAAAAACAAATAAAAGCTCAGGTTACAGCACAATGCTGATAAATAAAAGCTATTACTATAACCAATGGACCCCAGTTTTTATTCTGAAATCGTGAATTTTGTGTTAATGTAAATGCACAATGGACACTTAGGAAACACTAAGGCTCAGAAATATCAGTAGACTTTCTAGGATTCAGGAACTTTTCATATATTTTAAAGCATGCAAATGTCAAATTCTCCAGGCTAAAGAAAACCCTCCACAAGCACACAGATAGAAAGATTATTATTGTCTCTTTAATATGTTGAAAATTTGCTAAGCTTAACAAATTGACCTTTAGACTTATAAATTTCCAATCATAAGATTCTGGTAGATAATAACACTACTGAATAAAGTAACTGAATAACCCACCCCTTCCTTAAAGTTTTGACTTTGTAAAATGCAATTTACATTGTAACCATATTATTATGACATACATTGAAGAAGAACTGAAACAAATCCTGATAAGAGACTCAATGGATTTCCAGCCTCTGTTTATGTGCATTAATTTGTGTTGTAATTTTGTTTTATGAAAGATTCTCAGCTATTAGGAAGATTCTACTTTTGTCCACCACCTTTATTTTTGGAATGGAACTGTGTTTAACTATGATATAACTCTTTGATAGCATGGATGTTTCATCATAAACTTAATAAAAACACATAGTCAGAATAATGTATGTCCCAAATATGATAGGCACTGAATCAGTCACTGTGCTATCTTAAAGAAAATATGAAACAATCAATTTCTAAACTATGTAAGAATACATAATCAAGACACTCTTGAAAGGGAAATGACTTTGCATATTAAACAAACAAACAAACAAACAAACAAACATCCCCACCCCCACCCCCACCCAACTGGCTTAGAAATTTTGGGGTAAGACAAGAAGGCTCCTATTTGTTGCCTGGTAACTTTTTTTAGAGGGGTCATTTTTATCTCATACCAAACAACCACTGAAAGATTGAATTGCGGCCCAAATAAAGTGATATTCCTTTCTTCCATTGTGTGCTATCTATTAAATGGTTATTGAATTTAAAATGGCACTGTATTCTCATTTTATATACCATTTGTTTGCGTTCAGGCACTCAGAGTATTTAGTTACCCATGAATAAATATCAAGAGAAGTAAAATAATACTGCTTCCTTTTCAAAACAATGCATTGTCTTTTACAAGTTCTCCATTCCGTATCCCACTGAAAAGACCCTTCTCATCCGTAAGTGTCTGGAGAGATATGTATGAACTGTGCATAGTATTTGGTCTTACCTGCTGATTTTGACTCTCTTTCAGAAGTTAATTGTGCTAGTTTACCAAGCTCTGGTGAAACTTGGCTCCACACTCTAAAGTGCCTATATTGCATAGGCTGATACCTACATTGTCTGTGTATTTTGAGACCATTCAAAAACTTCTGTAAATCCTCCTAGGTCCCAATTTTTTTCTTTTTTTTCATAAAGATAGTCACTGATAAATATCATTAAGACAATTTTTATTAAGAAATATATCAAGATTCCATGTGATCTAATCATAACAAAGAGTTTAATTTCATAAGAGCTTCATTTTACAAGTAAACAAAATTGCTCTTGGAATCTTATACTGTCTCACAACAGCAAGTGTCTGCCAATGGTACACAAGATGTGAAATACTTATTTTCTCTATTGGATAGACTTTTTAAAAAAATATTTCAAGAAAATTAAGGAAACCTTCGAATTTGAAACTCAATTCAATCATTTTAATAATCACTCTGGAATATCTCTCTCTCAAAAAATGTAACTTTTTATGACCAGTATTCTTTGTTAAATATTTAACATTGTATATACTGAACTTCTTGTGAAAAATTGCTTTTTAAAATTCAAGGGAATTGTCACCTATAATTTTCCTGCATATCAAAACCCAGGCATTCTTTCAAATTATGTTTTCTGTGCAATTGACAGGAAGTTTTAGGTAATGCAGATCTGAAACTGTAACAATAATAAAGACAGTGAATAATAGTTTAGTGGCTGATTTGTCTGGGAATTCAGTGGCACTACCATCTTATCCATCTTATTTATATCTGATATTTCCTAGTTCTAACAAAACCCTTTAATGTAGAAAGCCTCCTTTTTTCTTATTGTCAGTGCTTTACAAGTAAAGAAAATGAACTGATATATATGCCACCTGGATAATCAAACTACTATATTTAGCAATCCTCTTCTATTAAACCACCTTGAGTTTGGTTTTAAAATTCATGGTTTATTTGAAGAAAATTGTCAGCATTCTATTCATATCAGATTTGATGGGGTACTAATTTGCTATTCAGATTCATAGTGGTACCTTTAATATAACATTCTACAAGACCACAAGCTAATAAATATTACATAAATAAATTATTCTGGTTTGCAGCACATCTCCTTAAAGCAAACAGATGAGTGCTAAGGGAAAGGACCTCAAAAGTAATTTCATCACAGTAAATATGTAAAAATTTGACTGCTTTATCTGCTCAATATCTCAAGTTTCAGACATTTTAAGTTTACAATTAGCAATTTAAGTGCCTTCTTGTCTGTGTGCTTATTTTGTACTTAATTTGGTGTTACAGCTATAAAGAAACTGATTCTTTTTAAACAACGATTTGCATGTTTATATTTTTGCTTCCTCAGCTAAATGCTAGTTAAAATTTGAGGTAAAAAAATAAACTATAAGTGAAAATTTGAATAGTTAAGTCTTTAACTACCTTAACAAAGGAGCAAAGCCAAAATGCTGTTTGTTTTTGCCTTTTATAAACTGCAAAATGTCTGGGAAAATGTGCATGTCAGACATTAGCAAGGATGATTTAAATAAAAAGCACAAATGAGCATTTCTAATTGCAAAATTTTTCCAGTGGTCTTTCTAGTGATCAACAAGGCAATTTTAAATTTTGACATTAAATCCACTCACTTTGCCTCATTGGCTCTGGGTATCAGATGCACTTTTGACATGCACAAGTATACCACAAAATATATATAGCACAGGTATATAAAGCAGTTATAAAAACACTAAAGAGTGGTTAATACACAAATATATCAAGGAATATCAACATACGACACTAAGTAACAGTATGCCCTTCTACGTATACCCATTGTAGGACATGCAAGCAGTCTGCAATGACGTGAAGAAAGGGCAACCTCCTTGCAACAACTCTTTGGCATTGCCTAGTTACCACCTTCCAACTCCCATAAACCAGAAATTATCTTACTTAAGGTATAACTACTATGCGATCATGACAAAAGAACCCATCTGTCCTGCTCCCCTACAGCTCAGGAGATAAATCTTGTTCTTATGTCTAGAGCTCCAAGTAATATATTACTTAAGAAAAGGAACCTCTTTGTGATATCTTTAAGTAGAATTCTCTGTCCCTTCCTTTGATCCCTGTTCTAAATATCAAATGATGGTATCATTCTGACCTTTAACTGCTCTATTAAATTCAAGTAGATGTTATCAGCTGTGTTTAGCAGATGTTGCTGAATGTTTGTGGAAAGCTGTGTATTTTATGTCCTGCTTGTCAATTATTTAAGAACACCTGGCATGTGAGTTACAGATCACATTTTATTTGGCAGTCTTGTGTTCTGCGTGTCCTAAGCTGAACTTTGCTCAAAACTGAGTAGGGGACACCTCCTCAAATGACCACCAGAAACCACTAGAGAGCCCTGAAGAGGCCCCCGCAGGTGCAGTAAGTATTGCATAAGGATGCACAAGCTGAGTGACTTAGATAGATGATAACTACATATTAGATAGGTGTAAACTTTAGTGTGTAAGTTATTTTACTTTTTCCTACCTGACGTGTTTGATTTGTAGAAAACTTCCACTTTGCATCCTGTGCAGAATAAACAGTGTCTCCTTTCTAAACCTGACTCTTTGTCCATGATAAGAGAGTTACCAAAATTCAGCAATATTAGGATAAGGCTATAGTGCAAACTACCATTAATTGTCCAGCAGGACCCACTCTCCCCCATTCTGCCACAGGCCAAAGACTTTCTCCACTTCTATGAAAATTTTCTTTTAATGAAAAGAAAAATGGAACAAAATTTCTCGTTCTGGAATTATTTTATTAGCATAAGAATTTTCAAAGTTTAATCACTGTAATATGTAGAAAGGTAACACTATTTCAACTTGTTATTATCTCTTTCTCTAAGATGTGTTCAATTTTCTATCAACAAGGCTACTGAAGGGCAAAATGAGACGCTACATGACTTTTGTAGAAAATATACTTTTAAACATTATGAAACCCTGGGTTTTGTCTAATCTAAACCAAAACTTCAGTGGTCTTCTGAGGTGAAATGGAACATTGCCCATTTAAGCCAGTGAAGGATCTGATTTCAAATCTTTCTGTATCCAAACACAAGAGTTATCTTTTCTTCAGGGAACAATTTGTTGAACAGCAATTTTTTTCTCCTTATTTCTTGATAGTGATTCCAAGAAGACCTCTTATAGACCTCTCATACACCTGTAATACCTGCAGAATTATTACTTTCAATGGCAGGAGTAGGTATAGAAGATAATATTATTTCTGTATTTTTTTATATGATCTGTCATGTAATTTGACCCACATAAATTCTGACCAGAGTTTTAGAACTCTGTAAACTCTGTTTGTGATACAGAATGACAAGATGCTCAAACCAGTAATGAAAACCACCAAAGATCAGGCAGGGCAGAAAAAATATTCCTGAGGGAAATTTACTATCTTGAATCACAACAACTGTGGTCTTAAGACACCTAAATGTTTAACAGAATATGTGACTTAGCCTTCAACACCTAAATTCTATAGGCCTTTTTGTGGATCTGGGCCAACATAATTAAGAATTCTAACTGATCCCACACAGCAGTTCTAATGAATTTTAACTTTCATTTTTAGCCTGCTAGCCATGTACAAAGTAATAGATCCTGTATTTCAGGCCAGACTGACCTCTAACTGTCAAGAATTGAGAATTTTTTTTTCTGGAAATGTTATGTCTTAGTTGTCTCTTGCAGAGTTTCTTGAACTTTACTGTGAAGTGGTAGTCAGAACAAATTAGTAGTTTGATTAAGAAGAGCATTGCCTGTGCCAATGTCTGAGGATTTTAGCTACTATCAAAATCTTGCACCCAACTTTCAGCTGTCTGAATTGTAGGAAATAAAAATGTTAAGTTTAAAATATTTTTAATAATCAAAGAATGGCCTGAAATAACCTGCTTTTCTACTGTGAATTTCTAAATGAGTTCTGGAAGTGAGAGGTTTTGTGTTTTTTTGTTTTGTTTTGTTTTGCTTTTTGTTTTGTTTTGTTTTGTTTTACTATTGTAATGTTTAAATAGTCTTTACACTACAACCTTGTTCCACATTTTAAAAGAATGAATATAGAGTCAGATTTTGTAATATTCTTTGCTTATGTATAGTTGCTCTAGGTATTGCAGTGTGATCAGGGAAAAACACATCCAAACACAAAAGTTTGGCATGGACTCAAGTAATTTTTCATTATTTAAGAGAAATTTCTTGCTTATGAATGTAGCTAATGATGCATAGTATGCAATTTATAACAAATATATTTGCATTAGCTTTTAAAATTTGAAATTATTTAAGATTTTTAAGATTTTAATGCAGGATAGATACTGATCCCTTAAATCTTTTGGTTTTGAACACTGATACTTTTAAAATATGTTTTAAAAAAATGCTAATGGCAAACTAGAACTGCCAAATAGCTAGGCAGCTAAATATAGTGTGGAAGGAACCTCAAACTTTTATCTATATAGCTTGTTAATGAACTTCTGTTCAATTATTAATTGTGCAATATCTGCAAAGTCTTATTGTTAAAATTAAATAGGATAACAAACAGTATTTTAAATAAGAGAGTCTTGGATCAAGGATCATTACTTTCCAACAACACTAATTAGGTAACCACCATAGATTTGTACAGTGTTTTTACTAGTCAGCTTTTAGAAAATACTAATTTAATATTAATTTTAGTTTTTTTATTATTGATAGCTTAATAGCGGTTTAGTTCTTTGCAAATATTCACAGATCAGAAACAATAGCACTTATGGGACTGGTGTGTTGACTTGTTGCCTAGTCATTCTTTAGGGCTTAGTTCTACCAAAATCTCTCTGTACACTTCATTATTGCTGGTTTCTTGTGTGAATGTTGGACTTCTGAGACACTAGAACACAAGCACTGAATGACTGGAAGAAGTACGCTTTTCCACTTGGGGCTGTCATTATCTGTCCTTTATATTCCTTAATTGCTATGAAAACATTAGCATAAAAGACAAATGTCTAAATTGGAGCAGGGAGTTAAAATTTGACTTGCATCTGAATGTGGGTAAGTCCTGAGCAGGTTACATAAATGCTGAAATAATAGAGTGAATTCTATCTTTCAATTACGTGAAAAGGCCAAATTCTCAGCAAGGAAAGATGGAGCTAGCCAAACCTTTTTTTTTTTTTTTCCTTTTTCTTTTCCTTTTTGCCTTGCTACAGGAAGAAAGAAATTGTTCTATAAAGAGATAGAACAAGTAGACATTTGGGAAAAAATTTGTTGTGTGCCATAATCATTTTGACAAGTTAGGCTACAAAAACCCTATGGGAAAAACAACCTTCTGAATCTTTAGTCTTCCTTCTCCTAAATTGATAGGAAAAAGAAAAAAAAAAACAACAAAAAAACCACATAGGTTTTACTGTGAAATCAAAACAATATCGAAAGCTTCTCATCTAGTTTTATCTTTTCTTATTCTATAAAAAGGAACAGTTGCTGGCTTTTAATTCTGGTCGTATTCAATAGCTTTATGTTTTTAACACAATCAATTCTATTCTCTTCATATTACTCAAGAATTACATTTTTAGGAAAGTAATTTACATAAAAACAAGTTTCTTGTTTATAGCTTTTAAGTCTGCATTTCCAAAAAGACCTAATTACTCAAGAGTCATATGCTTCTTTCCAGGGACATATTCTCTCAGATACTCTGTCATTCAAAACACTGCTGAAGCATTGTGAGGATGCAGAGTTGTTTCTACCTAAGCATACAAGTCTGGTACTCCATCTAGATTTCCACTCCATGTACATTGAATAGTTACCATATCTGTTAGCAATCAAACACCTGATAATGCTTTTCTGAACTATAATTCAAACTAGTGGCTCCTCTATTCACTTTCACTTGTGAAGATATTTTAAAGAAATACTAGTATACAAGCTAAAATGTCTACTCCAAACAAGAACTGATCCTTTAATATTGTTGATACAAAGAAAATGAGCTAGCTATAAGCAGATGTGAAATTCACAGGTGTTTAATGCTGTTTAATACAATAAAACAAAGTTTAAGTACCAATGGATCTGCCATAGAGAAAACATTTTCAAACATGTCACAATGTTAAAAGCATTGGAAGGAACAAGGAAACTATTTTAGTTTTTTCCATATCCTGCATTATTAGTACACCCATTGTATGATTAAATTACAGTTTACCCTATAGTTATAATAGGCATAAAGAAGCTAGGGGGAAAAAGCACTTAGGAAAAAAAATCTACATATGTCATTGGATATAAGGAATAGCTCTTATATGAGAATCACTGAAGAGTCCAGCTCTATTTAGCTTTTGAGAAAAAAAGAAAAAAACAGATTTGTAAGAACAGAAGTAGAGACAACTAAAAAGTTCACAAATATCCATGAAATCTGGGGTGGTGCAGAGAACACAAATAGAAAAGGATAATTTAAATCTTGCATTGTTAATAAATAAATAAATAAATGTAACAAAAATATTACACCAATATCATTCAAAAGTTTAAAAATCTGCAACAAGCTTTTTATCTTTCTTTTTTCTTTCCACATGTACAGGATTTTTGGAACCAATTGCCAAAGGATGCCAAAGACCAGATGATAGAAATATGTTTAAAAGGATATCAGAAGCATTTCAAGAGTAAGATCTTTGGTTCTGAGACAATCTGTAGCTTAGAAAGTCTGTAAATAGGTGGATTCTGGAACCTAAGAGGTTCCTGAGAAAACATCGGATGAATGCTTGGCACGAATTTATCTTTTCCAAAAATATCCAGGGTGATGATGAAGGCTAACTTCTGGTCTGATTCACAAGGAAAGTAAATAAAGTTTGATCAGTTACACTCGTAGAAAAAGAAAATCCCCTGGAAAGAGTTTTTCCATTCCACAGTGACTGTCAAACAGAGATGAAATGTGGGAAAAGGACAAAGATGACAGCAGGGTCACAATTCTATTTTACAACACAGTGATTTCTGTTTTTCTTGTAGTAATTGTAACATACCCCAAATTCCCAGACTATTAATTTTTTCTCTAATTATTTTGCAGTAAATATTCTGCATTATCCTGATTTTGTTAATCATAATTATGTTAAGAAATCATGACATTAACATTCTCTTGTTGTATTAGTAACATGCTGATAATGTATTAATATCTTTGCCACAAAAATGTACTTAATAAAAGTCTATTTTTTTTCTTTTATTAAGTTTTCTCGCTCATTTCTGTTTCGAAGGTTGTTATTTAAAATGAAAGAATATGTTTCTTTATCAAAAGTCAGCATAATTCCAATAAGCACTAGAAGACTGGAGCACTAATCCTGCATAGTACTTCCACATGAAAAACATCAAAACATGAAAACAGTTTCAGGGTCCAAAACTGAAATTAAAGTTGGGAATCACACCCAAAAATTTTTAACTGCTGTTCAGTAAGCCAGACAGTGGCAGAAAAAGGTCAGTAATGATTGCAATCGAGCTGCTCAAGTGAATACAGATTATCTGACTGAAAAGGTGATGCAGCCTTAGATCCTAAATTATTAAGCTGTGAGAGGAATGGTTATACTGAGAATACTTATATTGTCATGATATCAAAGGCACATGTTAAACTTATGTTTATTTATTAAAAAAAAAAACACCACCAAAACCCAAAACAAAACACAAACCAAAAAGACTCCAAAAAAATGAGGGATTAACCTTCAGATGAAAAACACCACAAGCTTCCACTCTCGGTTATTTGCAAGGGAACTGCGTCAATTTGTTTTATTATTTAGAATAAACAATCATTAGCAAGACAAAACAATTGAATCTACCAGATATATAAGGTAGCACGTGATGATATTCCCATCTAAACACTTTACAAGTATTATTTTCTTCACCTTTTCATCCTTTCCCTTATAATAGTTACAAAACAGTTAGGAAAGTGGGAACTTTATGCCTGTGCAAACTTAAGAAACAAAGCAGACATCCTCCTCCATAGCAATGGGACTGAGACATCATTATAAAATTCCTGCTTCTTGGGACAATATGTAAGAGATGCAGCTGGTTCCAGAGGCTCTAGTAGCCCCAGCTCAGGGCACGGCTGAGCCCCTCAGCCACGGGCAGGCAGGCAAGAGCCCCGGAGAAAGCCTGGGCAAGGCAGGGCAAAGCTCTGCCCGGCAGCCAGGGCTGAGAGAGGGCAACCCGGGGAGAAACAGCCCTGTGAGCCCCGAGGGCAGAGAGGGAGGAGGGCAGGAGGGGAGAAGAGATCCTGGCAGGGATCATCCTGAAGTCCTGGCAGGGGCACCTGGGGGGCAGGTACCTGGGAATGTTCCAGGTCAGAGTAGTGAAAAGTGCGGAGGAAGGAGCAGCTGAGAGGGGCTGTTCTGGATTGACTGCAGCCCCTCATTCCCCATCTCTCTGCACCACAGGGGTAAGGAGATGGAGGAATCAGGAGAGAAGGAGCAAAGCTGAGCCTGAGAAGAGGGAAGGGGTGAGTGTCAGGAAGGTGGGTTTGTATTTTCCTTTGCTTCTCACCATGCTGTTCCATTTTAATTAGCAATAAATGCATTTTCCCCAAGTTGAATTTGTTTTGCCTATGTCAGTGACTATCTCAGCTCATGAACTTTTTTACATTATTTTCTTCCCTGGTCAGCTGAGAAGGGGAAGTGAGATGGCATCTGAGTGGCATGCAGCAGTGGGCCCAGGGCAACCTTCCCAGAAAGCATGGTTAACCATGTAGCTACTTACTTGTGGAAATCAAGCATGTATGCCAAAGATTGCTTGTGGAAATCATGCAAAAATTCCAAAGTTTGCACTGCTCTGTTATTTAAAACTATCTTCTTTATAAGAAAAAGGGGTACCCAAAATGGTGCCAAAAACCCATAAGAGCTGTACAAGGTAACTGTATTTGCAAATAAGATTTCAAAAGACATCTATAAAATAGCCTTTATTGTCTATTTGACAGTCTAAAATCTTCAATTTTCAAAAAGTTCAATTTTAAAGGTAGTGATTAGCTTCAGCTAATCAGGAAACATACCCAGCTTGTGAACAGAAACATGACTTCTCTTTAGTTTATTTTTTTAGTAGCTTAACAAATAAATAACATCATTTCTGCGCCAAAAAATACCTTAGGTAAGGAAACTTCCAACAAGGTAAAGTGCTGGATTCTGCACCTGGGATAGCGCAATCCTGATTGTACTTACAGACTGAGGAATGAGCTGCTGGAAAGCAGTGCCATGGAAAGGGACCTGGGGGTGCCTTTCCAAGTTGAATATGAGTCAGCAGTGCCCCAGCAGCCAGGAGTGACACCTGTGTCCTGGAGGGCATCAGGCACAGCATCACCAGCAGGTCGAGGGAGGGGATTGTCCCTCTCTGCTCTGCACTAGGGCAGCCTCACCTTGAATACCGAGTGCAGTTTTGGCACTACAATATAAAAAGGATAATAAATTACTAGAAAATATCTGATGAAGATGGTGAAGAGCCTTGAGGAGAAGCTTTATGAGAAGCGGCTGAAGTCACTTGGTGTGTCCAGCCTGGAGAAGGGGAGAATGAGGGGAGACCTCATTGCAGTTACGACTTCCTCATGAGGGAAAGAGGTCAGGCAGGAACTGATCTCTTCTCTGTGGTGATCAGTGACAGGACCCGAGGGAATGGCATGAAGCTGTGTTAGGGGAGGTTTAGGTTGGATATTAGGAAAGGTTCTTCACCCTGAGGGTGGTTGGGCACTGGAGGCTCCCCAGAGAAGTGGTCACAGGACCAAGCCTGCCAGAGTTCAAGAAGCATTTGGACAATACTCTCAGGTACATGGTATGGTACATGGTATGAGTCTTGGGAATGGTCCTGTTTAGGGCTAAGGGTTGGATTTGATGATCCTTGTGGCTCTCTTCTGACTCAGCATATTTTGTGATTCTGTGATTCTGTGAAATGGAATTGTCTTCAAGAACACCACTAGAGTTTGGATCAGCACCTTGTCTTTGATTTGTGAAAGACTAATCTATTTTCAAGAACTAAATTGAGGTCTGGATTTAATAGTTCCACCAGATATGTAAGATAATTAAGACCCTCCATGCATTTGTTATGAAATATTTTTACTTTACAAAGTATTCTGCTAAGAACAATGAAGACATGGGTCAGCAGATCATTCTTTCACACTTTATTCTGCACTAGGAGAAAAGATTAACCCCTGGTTCAAATGTCCTCAGAGGGTTGGGAGCTACTTGACTGCAAAGATATCTGCAATCCTTTACTTGACTTTTCCTAGTGCTGGTTTTGAGCCTTCCCCTCCTCCAGCTCTGCTGAGCGACCTTCTCCTAGGTTTCATGAGGTCTGCTAATATTTTTCCTCTTGACAGTTACATTAGTTCTCCACAGTTTCTATAATGAAAGGTGAACAAGGTCTGTTCTGAGATTTTTCTAGGCCTATGGTTCTGTAAGATATCAGAGACAATTCTACAGGATATAAATATATTTCTTGCACTGACCCTTTCAGCTAGTATCAGTGTTTGCCCCCTCTCTGGTTATTCAGGATCTGTTAAGGAAAGCTGTTGTCTCTTTCACTTATATCAGTATCAACTCTCAGTCTTAATGGCTTAATAATATACCTATGGCTGCTTACTAGCAGTGTTGCAACACTGAAGGACTTGTGTTTATCTTCTGAGTCTTTTTCCATCAAAAAGTATTTTTGGATGGAAGGCAGATTCCTGCTAAAACATAATGCATAAAGAGTTCACCAAGTTCTAATATATGGCAAGAAAATGATGGCTGTGGAAAAATAATTGACTAGCCCTATAAAACAGCTTTAACTTCGCTCACATGTTTACCTTAATAATTTTTTTAAGGGCATTCATGTTTTCATGGTCCCAGTAAAGGTTAACGGAGGTCTGCTGTAGAAAATCTTAGCTCTGTTTAGCATTAGCTTGTTTTCAGGTGAGCCAAATAGAGGAGAAGAGATTCCATAGCATAGTCCCAGATTTCTTGTTTTCCCCCCATTTTTTAATTTTTTCCTTCTATAAAATACATATATTGTATTGACTATAGTCTTCATGCCATTTAATAGCTTAGTATATATTTAAAGTAAAATTTAAACTTAAATACTTTAATACTTTTAATTTTCCTGATGGAGACATTGAGAAAGCTTTTGTGATTATTTCATAGGCTGCTCAGTGGCATAACTCTGACTTGCCCACTATTTCTTTCCCAGAAATGCAAACCAGCCAGCTTTTGCCAGCTGATATTGCAGCGGTTCACATACATCACCAGCTTTCAAACATCCCCTGTTCAGTGTTACTGGGCAACAGCATGACTGGTGCTGCATTGCGATGGCAGACATTTTGATCACTATTTTGATAAACTCAATGGCTGACATTTTATATACTTTGTATAGACAAAGCCTTTAGCTTATTTCAGAAATTCAGCACAGGTTTGTTTCAAATATAGTACTTCTACATGGATGCAGTTTGTTCCCAAACCAGTGCAATGTAGAGATTTTTATGTTTTAAAATTGTTTCCTGTGATTTTTACTTCATTTTTCTTTAATATATATTTTCCTATTTCCAGTTAAAACATATAAATTATTCTCATCTAGAAAATTTCTATTTTTTGTTCAGGTATACACATGCATAATAATTCCAACAACAACAATGCAGACTTAAAGAGGAAATAATTTGAATCAGTATGAATCAGTAAAATGATATGAAAAATATGAATCAGTAAAAACAGACACACAGAGCTTTAACCTCCCTCTCTAGATAATTATGGATGGGACACATGCTAGTTTAGACACCTGGTGTAATTTACAATAAACTGAGGATATTTCCAGGTGTTGAACACCCCAGGGGAACATTACAGAGCTGACTCCTATCATGGTATGGGAGTGTTGTTCCCTGCTCTCTGTTCTTAATCTCTGTTGCCTTCTGATCATGACTCTGATGATAGTTCCTGACAAGATGAGTGATGTAAGAACTAATACTATATCACTATCTCAAATAATCCTGTCTGCTAGTGTAGGGTCATTTTGTACTGATATGAAGAAGGGAGGAGGGTGTGGAAAAAAGAAAGGGAAACTATGCTATGATAAAGCAGCTGAACTTTACTGCCTTCAGGATCAAATTCAATCACTTATGTTCACTACTTAAAGGCCATTGCATAGTCTGCAATATTTACATGGACAGTCATGCTGAAAAAAAGCAAGACAACATGTCTTTTCCAGTTATTTTTGGTGCAGTAATAAATACGGAACAGTACAATGTTTGTACTGTAAAATATGCTGAAAAGTACACACTAAGACTTTTAGACTGTAATTCAATGGAAATGCTCTGATAGACAAGTAAAGAGGACAGAGAAGACAGAATTGTTTCTTAATGGAACTTTTGAACTTTGACATAGAATTATGTCAATGAATTATAGTCATATCTTTCGTTTTCATGCATGCAATGTAATTTAGTTTAATAATATGTGGAAAATGAAGTGGTGATGACAGCAAGTAATTTTTAAAGGTTCTTTTTTGAGGGGCTGCTTTGCCAAAATCCACTAAGAACTCGTGGCGGGGAGGGGGGGGAAATTGTCAAGTTGTGAAGCCCTTCTTCCCCCTAGTGTTTCATGATATTTTTGTTATTTAATTGAGAAATTATTCTTTAACTTGCACGGTGAAAAGACTAAGTATTACTTTTTGAAATAATCTACCGACTATAAAAAAAAAATCCAGCAATCCAAACTTTGCTCTCCAAACACTGCTTTTTCCATTCAAAATATTTTTTAAGTATTAATGGATTTGCAAATCAATTTTGATAGATGTTTGGTATGAAACAGTGACAGAAGGACATTGAGTTTCCTTGCCAAATACTTCAAGACACATTATGCAAGTAAAACATGAATATATATTTCTTGAATTCAAGACTGAAATTTCAAGTACAACAGACAATTGCAAGAAATATAGTTCCACTAGTAGGCAAAGATGTCACCTAACAGCCAGTTAAATTGAATTCTCCTTCAGCGAGTTAAATTGAATTCTCCTTCCCCCATTTTCTGTACATGCATAAAAGGTAGCTTATGATAAACTAATAAAAATAAAAATAAAAATCAGCCTCTACTTAACTTAGGTTACCTATGTGAAGTTACAATGATATCTCTACTCCATCATCTAAGTCTTCACATTTGATACGTTAACACTTGCTAAACCTCACAGCTGGGTATCAAAACTGAAGTAGAAGCCATTAATAGTCATAGCAAAAAGCTACTTAAGATTTATTTTCTTCATTGGCCTTTGAGATGTATACCTCAAAATAGGAACACCTTTTACCTGTCTTGTTGAGTTTTGGTAGGAGAATCATCTGTTTATTTTTTTTCTGTTTTATCCAGTAACAAAGACCAAAAAGACTATCATAATCCAATGCTGTTCCTTCAGATTATACCTTTCATATTTATGGTTTCCATGGACAGCTAAGGAAACTTCTGTAAGGAGTAAGGAAACTGTAAGGAAACTCCTTTTCCAATCCATTTGAACAAAACAGAGTACAGCCATGGCATCAGGCATTTGCCTCAGATGTGTGGGACTATGCTATTCAGTGCTAAAAGGCCGCATTTGTTAATGTCTGCCATGCTGCATACCGGCATCTGGTTCTGTGAACTTCCCTGGTCTGCTCTATCCATATCTTAGACTAGAATGGAAGAGAAAATTGTTCACAAGTAGTTATTTGCACCTCAGCCAAGACAGGATAAGAAAAATAAGAATAGGGTAGGATAGGGAAGGATAGGATAGCATAGCATAGCATAGCATAGAATATTTCAGTTGAAAGGAACCTACAACAGTCATCTAGTCCAACTGCCTGATCATTTCAGGGCTGACCAAAAGTTAAAGCACATGGTTAAGGACATTGTCCAAATACTTCTTAAACACTAACAGTCATGACTATGAGGTATCAACCACCCCTCTCTAAGAAGCCTGTTCCAGTGTCTGAACATGTTCTTGGTAAAGAAATGTTTCCTAATATATAAGACCTTCTCTAATGTAGCTTTGAACTATTCACATGCATCCTGTCACCATGTAACAGGCAGAAGAAATCAGTACTTCCTTCTCCCCTTCCCCTTCTCTGGAAGCTGTAGAGAGCAACAAGGTCTCCCCTCATCCTCATTTTCTCCAAAATAGGAAAGTCCAAAGTCCTCAGGAGCTTCTCATGGAACATTCCTTTCAGCCCTTTGACCAGCTTCATTGCATACCTCTGGATATATTCAAGGACCTTCATATCCTTCTAAAGTAGTGAAGTGGAGGCCTCACCAACACTGCAGGATAATCACTTCATTTGACCGGCTGGCAATGCTGTTTAACACACCCCAGGGCACAGTTTGCTCTCTGGACTGCCTGGCCACACTGCTGACTCCCATTAGGCTGCTGCCAACCAGCAGCTCCAGATCCTTTTCTGTAGAACTGCTCTCTGGTTCCATGTTTCCCAGACTGTACTTGAGTCTGGTGTTATTCCACCAAGACACAAGCACAAACAATGTTCTAAACAGGCAATGGAAGTTCTTCAAATTATTTCAAGGAAGACCAAAAAATGTAGTCAAACCATTTTCTAGGGAAGTTTAAACTAGCTCATCATTCCAGAATGGCTGACATGGTCCATCAACATGGTCAAGAAGGTAATATAGAAAACAGTATTAAGTTTTTCAGGGGTAAATACAGATTTTTAAAGCATTTCTACAACTTGATGCTTTTGAGTACCGAGACAGTCAATGAAAAGTACAGTATGCAGATAGTTTCATAACTAGAAATGAAGGGAACTGCAGGTATTTAGTGACTTTATTGCACTCAGATATGGCTTAAGTGCCTCCCCCAGCTCTTTCTTCATAAGCTAAAGAATACTAGTGCAAAGCATTGAAGTACCTTTATAATTTTGAAACTGGATATGAAACTTCTAGGAGTCTCATCCAACTACTTGAAAATCTCCAACCAATTCTAGCTTTACAAAACCAATCCACAAGCACCACAAAAATGCAAGCCATTTAACCTTCCTTTAGCATCTACTTCTACATAGACATTCTCTCCCCAATTTTCAGTGACCCATATTTAGCTTTCTAAGCAAGCAGCATGAGAGAGATTTCATCTTCTGCCACTCTTGTGCTAATGCTGAAACCAGCAGTAGTTTCCCCTACTGTGTTAGACACATGCATGTTCTGAGGATTCCAGACTCAGAATTTGGGGGGTTTTGATCACACATCATTTTACACAACACCAGGACTGCTGGCAACAGATGAGGTACGCCTGTCTCAAAGGGGAAAAAGGATTGTTAATGCAAATTTAGCAGGGCTCATTGAGAGAGCTTTATACTAGATTTGAAGGGAAAGAGGACAAAATCAGGACCAGGCTGTCCCCATACACCAAAAGATGAGCCACAGTGAAGATGATTTACCTGGCTGAAGAGAGAGTTGTGCCTGGAATTTATGAAAAAAAAAAAAAAAAAAAAAAAAAGAGAATTTATGAGATTTAGAAGAATGGGCAGCCCACTCAGGAAGATTACAATGATGTCATGAGGTTACACAGAAAAATAAATTGGAAGGACCAAAGCCCAGTTAGAATTTCATCTGGCTACTGCCATTACAGGCAGCAAAAATGTTTTTATGAGTGTATCAACAAAAAAAAAAAAAGGACTAAGGAGAATCTCCATGCTTTATGCTGGAGGAAATGGAGTGACAAAGGATGAGGAAAAGTCTGAAGTACTTAATGACTTCTTTACCTCAGTCTTTAGAAGCAAGACCAGTTGTCATCAGGGTAACCAACCCTTTGAGCTGGAAGACAGAGAAGAGGAGCAAAAAGAAGTCCCCATACTCCAGGAGGAAACAGTGACCTGCTGCTCCACATAAACCTGCAAAAGTCTGTGAGGCCAGATGGAATCCACCCAAGGGTACTGAGGGAGCTTGTGGAGGACCTCACCAAGCCACTCCATCATTCATCAGCAGTCCTGGCTAACAGGACATCCTAGATGTTTGGAAGTTAGCAAATGTGTTGCCAGTCTACAAAAAACCCCAAGAACTAAAATCCAGGGAACTACAGTTCTGTCAATCTGACTCCAGTGCCAGGGAAGGTCATGGAGCAGATCATCCTGAGTGCACTCAAACATCAGGTGCAGAAGAACCAGAGGATCAGGACCAGCCACTGTGAGTTAAGGAAAGGCAGGTCTTGCTTGACTAATCTGGTCTCCTTCTATGACAAGGTGACCTGTTTAAGGGATGCTGTGTACTTGAATCTTAGTAAAGTCTTTGACATTGTCTCCCACAGCATTCTCCTGGAGAGAACAGCTTCTCATGGCTTCTGTGGGTGTACCCTTCAATGGCTTAAAAATGGGCTGGATGGTTCACCCCAAGAGCAGTAGTTGATAAAGTTATATTCAGTTAGTGGCTAGTCACAAGTAGACTTCCCCAGGGCTCAGTAAAGGGGCCAGTTCTCTTTAATATCTTTATGTACAACCTGGACAAGGGGATCAAGCATACCCTCAGCAAGTTTACAGGTGACACTAAGCTGAGTGGGCTTGTTGATCTCCTAGAAGTCAGGAAGACTCTGTAGAAGAATCTGGATAGGCTGGATCAGTGGTCCATTTGAGGCCAATTGTACAACATTGAACAAAGTGTCCCAAGAAATGGTGGAATAACCATCCTCAGGAGCGGTCAAAAAATCTCTGGATGTGGCACTGGGGGATGTGGTTTAGTGGTGAGCATGGCTTCTAGGTTAATGGTTGGACCCTGTGATCTTAAAGGCCTTTTCCAATCTTGATAATTCTATGATTCTATGTAACAAGTTTATGGAAAAATTCCATGGGCTATATTTAGTAGATTTGAATGCCTTTCTTAGTGCCATAGTTTGAAAACCCACCCTTTTATGTAGCAATGCTTTCTGAAATGAATGCTTTCTGTTTAACTAAATTTCACAGTAATCAAAACCAAAGAATTTCTTATAATGTTACCAATTATATCAAAATCCTAAAACTTCCAAAGTGACAGAAAATTGTAACACTGTGCAAATGAAATGCAGAATTTTGCCATCCTGTCCTACTAAATTTTGTAGAAAGCTGTCCAATATACTCAACAGATGGAAGCTGAAATTAAAATTGGAGATCCCATTATATTATACAAATATACATATTCAAGTCCCCAACAAATATCCAACTACCTATGCTGGCACATACCTAAATGTTCACTTTATGGTAAAAACAGAATACTGGATTAGAAGAACCCAAAAGTTCAGGTCAGTCCAATTTGAAATACATAAGTTCGGAGAGCTTCACCGAACACCTTAATTTTACCCCTTCCTTTTTAATTCTAATTTATTCCCTAAGCTGTCACTTTCAGTTTTCCTACTGATAGCCTTTCATAATTCCCTCCTGAATCTGATTGCAGTCTCTTAGTTCTGTTCTAGATTTCTCAGTACCTTCTCAGGACATGAAAATGCTAAAATGGGTAGAAAGAAAGAGAAATCTTATTGTAAAAGCAAAAAAAGGGAAAAATGTCTCATTTGATCATTTATGTTGAACATAAATTTTCAGAATGACAGCTGGAAACTTCTTTCTATATGGTCCAAGTAGAATATCTTTATTTTATTGAAATTCCTTTGTGACTTTATTTTTAAATAAAATTCCATCTATACTGAGAAACTCTGACAATGTTTTGTACATTAAAAATGATATTTTATAGTGAAAGAAAATTGTCTTAGAAGTTTTGGACTGACTTACTAATGTAAAAATAACTTGTGAGAAAGAAAGATATTTAAATATTTTCCTAAATGTTTTATATGCCATTCTTTATTTTTTTGCACTTTGATCTCATAACCCTATTAATAACACATTGTGAGTTAATGTAGTGCTTATGAATAAAAGACAGTAAAGAAAACTATATGATTTAACTGTTTATACTAATAGGCTTTGTATTGTTCTAGCACAAGGAAATATTTAGATGTTCCCACAGATGAGTGCAAAAAAAGAATAAATACAGAAGATCATTTTGGCATATGGTTATTCTTGTGCTAATATCATATTTAACTAAAGTAAATTTTCAACTCCCATGGTATTTTGCCCCTGGAATATAGGTATAAAGAACTATTCTATTCTCTATCCTAGCAAATTAAAATCTTAAGAGATATAAAATTCTTCTAGCCCTTTTTGCTATGATAAGCTGTCCAAATTCCTGATGCATCCTTTGCTTCTTCCGGTTTGAATTCTAATTCTTTTAAAGTGGTCAGAATTATGCACAGCATTTCAGATAATGTTTTACTAAATCCATGTCCAACTGTACTAGCATTTCCCTCTATTGAGAAAAGATTATGTTAGTAACAGCCATAATATATTGGCACTTCATATCATTCAGCAATGAACTAGTGAGCAGATGTCTCTCTTCTTTGGCCATTTCCACTGGCAAATTTCTTAAACTAACACTGGTCTCTGGAATTAGATTGATGACTAACATTTCATCTTCTACTATTAGTTTTAAAATCTATTTTGATTATTTTAGTTTTCAGAAAGCAGATGTTCTTCAATGGTTTTCAACATTCTCCCTATTAGCAATGTCCACAATTTACTATTTGTGTCACAAAACCTATGAAAATGTTATTTACTACTTAACTACAGGAAAAAACCAACCAACCAACCAAAACCCCAAAACACCAACATTATTTACTTAATGCTGAGGTTAATGTCAATGTTCTTTTTCTTTTAGTTAATGGGATACTTTTTCATAATTTCTTTACTAATTTCCTGATATCCTATTCCACTAGTTCACCTTGTAGTATTGTACCTAGTGTTTTTGACCAGACAGGAGAGATATATATTTGTTTTCTCTAGAAAAAACAAACAAACAAACAAACCCCCACAAAAACCAAAAAACCAACTCACTATGCTTCTTCAAAAAGAAAAAAAAAACCAGAACCAGCACCATGCACCCCCTCGCCAAAGAAACAACAACCAAAAAAATCAGAAGTTAATTTGAAATTATCTACTTTTCTATTTAATATCATTTCAACTATTCTTTCCCTCTAGATTAGTTCAGAAGTATCACTTACTCTTGGCCAAGCATCAACTTTTTGTTCTCACTCTTGCCAGTGCAGATTTTCACCTAGCAACAAGTGGTGCTATTTGAAGCCATCATATGAATCATACTTTCACAATTTCAATAAAAAACTCTCACCCGTTGTACAAAATAAAAAAAAAAATCCTATAATTATAGTTATCTGAAACTTTAAGGTTATACAAAGTTTAACTACAGGTTTAGACAGAGTAGATAAAGTGTTCTAAGAACATATATCCTTATTCAGTGATGGAAAGAAAGTCTGACTGCTTTTACCCTGGTATGACCTGCAGTAACTATAAGATTATTGCTTAATCAAGCAGGGAGATAGCTGCTAGGAATTGAGCCACTCAGATATTTTTGGATAACAGAAGATATAATCTGTTGTGAGTGTGGTTCACAAAAATGTCAGGTTTAAAAATAATTCCACCAAAATGTCAGGTTTAAGAATAATTCTAAGTGGCGAGAATTCATTACAAAATAAACTTCAACCACCTTTAACATCTAATTTTTCTTTTTATGTTCAACACCTTGTGCTGCATCATGCTAAACATAAAGAATGACATGACAGTTAGCACACTCATCAAAGCCATAAAGAAAAACACATCAAAATCATAAACAGGCTAATTCCTATCCTTACTTTTAACAAATCCCATTATTTGAACAAACAGCCCTTATAAATACCTCTTTCATAACAAGCTCAAGCTGTATCTTGTTTTCAAAGCTCAGTTTTTGAAAATGAGGTCAATTTCAAAAGTAAATCACCTTCAAGACACAGCTGGAAGTGACTGACATACTCAATGACTGCTGCTTAGAATGAATATGTCTGCCCTATGCTGCTATAAAATTTTTAGATAAAGAGGATTCTAAAAGCAAGAATTTGTTATAAATATTTTGCAAACTTACAATAATGAGGTCTACACTAGCAATCAGAAGACATGGAATAATAATCAGGGTCTGGTGTAAGGTAGGATCCCATTTTAACAGCAAAACTGGAGCTTCTGAAGAGCTGTGGAACACAAGTTGCTAACATTCTGTTCATCATTTTGTGCTCAAGATGTAACTTATTAGGATATATAATTTTTCAAATAGCTTTTGAATTGCACATGACATGCTGCTGATTAGATCCAGGGTGAAGCATGATAAATAAATGTGTAAATGACAAACAGGAAAAGGAGTATTTCCAAAATTTTTTAAAAAAATTTGTTCAACTACTACTCCATATAGATTTAACATTTAAAGTTGCTCATGAAACAAATAGGGAAATGGCAATCACAAGAGTCAGCATCAAATAAAGCTGGAGAAGGAGTAGACTTACTCTAAAAGCACACTTAGAGAAAATAAAAATGAATATATATTAGTATAGTTAGTCCTATACTAGTAGTTTTTGAGAGGTGAACAGTGATTGAATATACAACTAGGAAGAAGGGTTAAGGAGGAATGCAGGCTCTTGTACATAGGAGACAAAAGCCACCAGGGAATCAAATTTGCATAGTGCAAACACTAAATATTGAACATTTTCAGATGCTGTATATCCGGTAGTAAGAGTAAATTCCTAAAATTAACAAAAAAGATACAAACAAGACTGGTGATGATGCCAGGACCATCACTTGCATATCTAGTCTAAGTCTTTCCCTCAACAATGTACTATAGCAAGTGACTCATGAGAAGAGGAAAGACATTATCAAAGTCTTGCCCCAACTTGTTTAGATAAGCCTCCTCTTCCTCTGACATCTCCCAGTGGTCTTATATTCAGTCAAATGATTTCTCTGACCTGTCCAAAACATGGGGAATTCACTCATTTTTAATGCCATACCATGACTTGGATGTTTGTTTCTTTTTCACTCACTTCCCTGTCCAATCTTTTTAAAAGCCCTACAACATGTCAACTTGTCTGACATGTTGTGCAATCATTTTTTCAAGTTCCTTATGCACTTCAGGAAAACATGTTGTGTAATTCAGGAAGTTACCACTCTTTAATTTACTTTAAAGCAGACACTTAGCCGATTAAATGCACTCCCATTTTTATGAGGGTGTGAGAAAGCAGCTGTGTGTTGCTTAGTGTCCTGTTAGGGTCAGTTTATATGCAGGAAGTAATAAATGTGATCTGTCTCCTAAGTAAATCTTTTTTTTAAAGGAAGTTTTGGTGTATTTAGTTATCTTTACTTTCACTTTTAAGTAATGTGATTATATGCCGAATTTGCTTCTTTCTCTGATTAAACAGAATTGTTCTTAGGCAGTTTTAAACAACAAATGCCAACAGTGCTTCCACTGGGAGCTGAAGTTTTCTAAGTGGTAGAAAATTTACTCTAGAACAAAAGAAAGGGTACAGTGAACTGACATTTCTCTCAGTAGCAGTAACAGGTTTGAAAAAAATATCACTGTTCTTACTTACCTTGGAGTATTCTTGTATCTGGTTCAGGACTTTGTACAGCACACCTGAGAAGGTATGAGGGAGTAAAAGGAAACAACTTAGGCTCTATACTGCCAAGAGTTGTACTTTGCCACCTGTCTGGTGTATTACCCCAGAAATTCAGTCTTGTAGCCTAGGTACAAACAATTACCAAAGTCGCCAATAAATGAAATAAACTGTATTTGAGATGGAATGAGGCTTACTGTCCTTTAAATCTGAGACATGACAAAGAGAATTGTCATCTCTCTGTCAGAAACACCTAGCCTTAAAGTAGGGTATGGACAAGAGAACCTTCTTAGCCCTCTCTAGCCAAAACTAGCTGGTCCTTTAACCTCGACTAATGTCATGACACTCATATTTGCTCAAGAGAAATAAATTTCTTGGTACAATAAACTTATTTTACGTGTTCCACTAAAATGGTGCTAATTTTCCATTTTCTGCTGATGTTTCTGTTTTGCTATACAACATTAATTCTACAGTTGCAAAAGGATTCTGAATTTTCCTCAGGCCCGTGGTGTGGTCCCATGTAGCTATGATGTATCTCTATTATCCTTATAGTGTCAATTTTACCTTAATTTGTGCCTATAAACAAAAAGTCGATTACCCTAATGAATTCTCGGAGGTTAAGCTGACAACTGTCATGTATTATATTACAGTGTTTTGCTAGCTGCACAAATAAGTATGAAACATAGAAGTAGACTAGAATGTAAAAACTGAGCTACCCCATTGTGGGTTTTAAAATAAGTCTCCTCAATATATTCAAATGTCTGCAGTCATTTTGCCTCCTGTTTTGCACAAAACCATATTTTAATTCTGATTTGTTTTCTCCATTCAATAGATTTTGCTACCTGTTTGATTGAAGAAAACACCAGTTTCAGAAAAAAGTCACAAGATATTTATCCCTCAAAGAATATTAATGCAAATAAATTAATACTTTTCCTCTTCACAAATAAAAAGCTCCCTTTAATTCTCACAAAAAATGCTAAATTACTATATGCTTTTGGAAGTGTGGCCCATGTAAGATGGAACAGATATAATATGCCAAGACATTAATACTGTGTCACTGTAACTTTATTATTTTTATTATTATTGCTTCCTGGATCCTTAGATGACTAAAATCTATTCAAGATACATACAACAAAACAAGAAACTATCCTTTGCAGATATCTGGAAGATGCACATCATCTTCTAAGATAAATAAGTGCTTTCTAAAGCAAATCCTAAGGGAAAGAAAGCTTCTCTAAAAGTACACTGTGTTGGTATTATGAGTAAAATTTTGCTTCATTGTTAGGTAATACTTTCCAGGTGACATCTGGATGTGTTACCTTGACATATCTTGCTCATGCTCAGTTCCTTGCATATTGTCAGCTGAATAGCAATCATCTCTATGATCTATAGTTGTGACAAAGATGAATAATTTGTTTATTCACTAACTTTTTTAATCTCATACTCCACATTCCCTCTCTCAAAACAATGATGTTACTATTCCATTATCTTTAGAAGAAGTATAACTCATTTTTAATACTATCTCATTATACTTGATGGGGTTTTTTCAGTTAATTCACCAAGAAGTGGCAGAAAATAATTGTTTAGGTTGGAACAGAATACATAGAGTTCAACGAAACACAGCACTGCCAAGTCCACCATTAAGCCCTGCCACTAAGCATCACATTTACATGCCTTTTAGTACCTCCACGGGGGTGTCTCAACCATTTCCCTGGCCAGTGCTTCTTGTAAAGCCTTAACAGCCATTTTCCAATGTTACTTATCATTGCAAATTAAAGCATAGGATGCTTGGACTTTTGTTTTCAAATAGGCTCAAATGGCAGTACAACATGCAGAGTGGCTTCAAATTACTGGAGGACTTAAAATTTTATGGCCACTTCAGTATGGAATTTAAAGCACTCCAATAATTCTAAATCGCTCCATCTTGCACAAAGCAATTTAAATTTATTGGAAGTGAAATTTGGAAGTGATCAGGGTTCTGGGCATTGCAGCCTACACCGGTTTAAAATTACAAGAGCACTTTAAATTTTTATAAGCACTTCATTTAAAGATCAGGTCTCTGGCCTGGGTTGGTGTAATTTAAAGCTCTTAAAGGTTTTCCCACTTGAATTCAAATAAAAAAAAAAGTCCCTTTTCAGAATATTTTTTTATTTGACAAAAGATCCAATACAATTTAAAAAGAAAAAAAAATGAGGTAAAAAAGGTAAAATCCTGTAAAAGCTATTAATTTCAGAGAAAGCTGTTGCTCAACTAGAGAAACAAAAATGCCAAAAAAATCCAAACAAAAATATAATCAACATGTACGCAAAATGACGCTACGTAAATAAACTGCAACTCCTTTTCTATCTGCACCTCATCTAGAATAATCTTCTAAGCTTCACAGAATAGGAGCAGGTTTTTAGCTCTGCTGTAAGAGGTTTAGTGCAGTTGTCATATTAACAGCTGTACAACGCTACATATATGCACAAGTAAAATAAATGCTCACAGTGCAGCGTCCTGTGCCGGGTGCAGGTTTGTGGCGGGGGCAGCTCTGGAGCTGTGCCAGGGCTGCCCCACCTGGACACAGTTGGTCCCAGCTGCTCCAGTGGCCCCTACACAGGGCACAGCTGAGCCCCTCAGCCATGGGCAGATGGGCAAGAGTCTCGGGGAAAGCCTGGGCAAGGCAGGGCAAAGTGCTGCCCGGCAGCCAGGGCTGAGTGAGGGCAACCAAGGGACAAAGAGCCCTGCGAGCCCCGAGGGCAGAACAGGAGGAGAGACCCCAGTAGAGATGGCCCTTCTGTCCCAGGTGAGACCCTGGTGGGGCGGTGTCTTGGAAGTGTTCCAGGTGGGAGGGGAAAGACGTTTTTCATTTTTATCTTTCCTTCTCACCATGTAACTTTCTTTTAATTGTCATTAAATGAATTTTCCAGAAGTCGAATCTGTTTTTAAGTACATTGCTTGTGATGGTAATTGGTGAGGCATCTCCCTGTCTTTATCTCAACTCACAAGCTTTCTGAGTTCGGCTCTTTCCAGTTTTCTACTCCATCCCTCAGAAGCTTGGAAGCAGGAGGTTAAAAAAAGGGATGGATGAGAGTTTGGCTATTCGCCAAAGCTAACCCATAAAAGCTGTCTGGTCTGAAGCTACTTCAAAGACTTTCAGAAAAAAAAAATGACTTTGGCAAGCCTTAAATCTAAGGATAATCCCAACACCTTACTACAGAGAGTGTTAATTGGTTCAATTGCTTTATCAAGGCTAGAGGACTACATCTAAACAACTACAACATTTTATTCTAGGGTTCACACTATGGAGAAACCCTCTCCATTTCTGAGGGCAAGTGTAGTTTTTTTCTTCCAAGGCTGTGCAGTGCACGTTACAGATTCTAGGCCACTTATTAAGACAACACGGTGAGAATAAAAATGTCTACTCAAATTTTCTTTTTAGTTCTGTTCCCCTAGATGAACTGTGATGTGCAGAGTACTTAAAAACTATTCAGAAAAAAATATATGAAGTCAATTGCCCAGGGAGAGGCCCATGGATATGATATAATGTGTTTATTTATTTTTTTCTCTTCTAATAGAAGTTAGCCCCAATGCATATTACCAGGAATCATTAATAATTCTGGAAGGATGCCATGTATATGTTCTAATTAGAAGGAAATACGATGCTACTAGACATTATTGGGTTCCACAAGACTAACTTCTAGTAACTAAACATTCACAGTCTGGCAGACACCTTCACAAATGAATCCAGAATGGTTGTTCACAGTAATTTGCTTCCAGTGCCCTTCTTGGTAACTGTTACTGTAAAGAGATGTGAGGTTCCCCCACCCTACTGCCCTGGGAGGGTGAAAAGGTAAAATAAATAATAATATTTAAAATCTCCTTTAACAAAAATGCTGCGCTTACCTACAGATAAACTTTATATCTTCAAATAATTATATCTTTTGTTGCTCAGAACCACATAATGGTTCAGGTTCAGGAAGGGTCCTCTGAAGATTGTCTAGTTCAAGGCCCTGCCCAAGCAGGGTCAGCTACAACAGGGTGACTGGGACTGAGTTTCAATTCAAGACATGCTGACATCCTGTACAAAAGTTGGCAAGGGATCCTCAGCTGATTTACAGGTGAATAAACAAACCATTATTGCTGTTAGGCTCATCATTTACATGAATCCCACCATCATCTTTACACTACATTGTCACCCATCTCTGAGTTGTCTGTGCTGATCAGTGGTGCCCCCAGCACAGTGACAATTGCCCAATTCTCCATTGCCCTGTGAGTGTACAAATGGGCTTCAGTTCCTCAAGACTGAGCCTTTGTGGTTGAAATCCAGCATTATCCACAAGATGCTAATGCAGTGGGTTCTTCCTTTTCCATCCAGGGCCTCCCAAGTGTGTGAACCCCTACATTTTGCTGGGCTTATGGTCACAACACCAATAGAAAGTAGTTTCAGCGTGATAGGCTGGTCTATGTGTATCCTTGGTGGAAGATGATCCTTTTCATTGCATCTAGAGTCATCATCCTTTAGTGATTTATCACAGCAGAATGCTCTGATTTTGAGGCTCCCATGACTTCTCCATTGGTTACTGATAGTAAAAATTTTTTGTGCTACCTGTGTGTCCCAATTGCGACATGAGACATCAGCATGCCTTTTAATCAGATCATTATTCTTTTCAAAGATCCCATTATCTTGGGGTTAATACAGCACATGGATCATTCACTTAATGCCCTCCTTTTTAGCCTAGTCTTGAAATGCTGAAGCTGAAAAATGTGCTCTGTCTGAACCACTCACAGAGCACTCACACTGTTTCATCCCCAGTGGCAGCACTGATGGTCATAGTCACTGGCAGTCCTTAAACCATTCCACTTTTACCAGGATAAACTTCCTTCTATGAGACAGTTTCAGTGGCCAAGTGTAGGCATCCTTGCAGGTACCAAAAAGGGCCTTGCTCTGCCTGATGTGCTGGCCTGAAGCCTGGCTTGTGTGGTTGACTTTGAGCCTTATCTGTCACTGTGGACACGTCATAAGTATTGTTTCACATGTGGCTATGGGCCCCATTCCTGCACTGCACCCATTATCTCCATTATGTTGACGGCCTTTCTTGATGGTTTTATTTTGAGCTTATCTGTGCCCTGCTTCTTCAGTATATGAATTTGGGCTCCTATATCCGTCAAGAACTGCAAACTTACCTGCTTTGGAACAATGGGTATATATACATAAGGCTCCTTAGCGACAAACCATTGTCAGGAACTTACCAAACAGATTGGGTGATCCAAACTCCAAACAGCAAATTTTATTTTTTTAATTCCTTTCATTCTTCTACAAAATTTCAATTCCTGGAGGGCTTAGGCAGCAGTTGCTGCCACTTCCTTTATGATCTCTGTTTTTTCCCTTTTCCAGTTTCACTAGCTGTCATAAACTTCAAGTGTCCCGCCTGAGTTAAGTGGCTTGAGGTATCCCAGGGCTTGAGCCTTCTATCACAGACCATTCTGCTTCAGGCCACCTGTCCAATCCAGCTTTCTGCAGAGGGGCTCAGGGTCCCAAAGGCTGTCTGGAGCAGGACTCACAGCTGTTGCTGGACTCTCTGGCCTGTGCCAGTCCCTGGGCATATCTGCCACAGTTCACACCCACAAGTGACTGTATCCTGCAATACCTCAGCTCAAGTGAGCACATGAACAGATGGATTTTGAGGATCTTGGTTGCCTTTTATGGCTTTTTGGATCCTCCCTCTAAGGGACCAGACATGTACCTTTAAGGCTTCCAGCAGCCCCCTAATAAGAGTTTTGAGCTGGGCAGAATCCACTAGTGCAGCCATTGGTATCTCCCAGTGCTCTCTGCCATACCATACCTGTGTACAGGCAGCCTTTTGTACCTAACTCCTCTGTCAGCTCCAGTAGTCCCCTTATCTGAACAGAATAGACTACTCTCATTCTTTGGAGTCCATGCCTTGGCCCAATACACCACAGACTAGTGACAGACTAGTCGCCTGCTGGCCCATCACTCAAGAACACACCAGGTCCCCAAAACAATTGAGCCTCATCGTCACTCAATAATATCCTGTCACCCCCACTAAGTGAAACACATCAGAAATGCTCTATATCCATCTCACATGGGTTACATGAGTATTTAATTTGTAAATCACCAAGTTTAGGTCCTTTCTACGAGGTGATATGAACGGTGGTTCTCTACCTTTTGCCCCCCCCGCCTTTCTGTCTTACATCCTTTTCCACTTAGTCCTCTGTCTCATTACGATTGTTCTCCTCAGAATCACATCAAATGTCCTTATCTCATCTTTGGGGTTTGTGCCTGCAACCAGTTTTTAAATTTGCACACAACAAGGGGGGCTTTCATTTGGGAAAACACGAGCTTAATCCTTTGTGTCAACAAACATGTCCTGCTGTAACTCCACTCTCAGTCAATCTATCTTCAACTCTTTCCATTGCCTTGGGAAGAGTGGCTGGAAAGCTTCCCAGCAGAAAAGGATCTGGGGCTGCTGCTTGGCAACTGGCTGACCATGCGCCAGCAATGTGCCCAGGTGGCCAAGATGGCCCATGGCATCCTGACTTGTATCAGTAACGGTGTGGCCAGCAGGTCAGGAAAGTGTTTGTCCCCTTGTACTCAGCACTGGTGAGGCTGCTACTTGAGTGCTATGTCCAGTTCTGGGGGCCTCACTTCAAGAAAGACTTTGAAGTGTTAAGACATGGCCAGAGAAGGGCAATGAAGCTGATGAGGGGTCTGGAGCACAAGTCTGAAGAGGAGCGGCTGAGGAAGCTGGAGTTGTTTTAGCCTGGAGAAAGGGAGGCTCAGGGGAGACCTTATCACTCTCTATAACTACCTGAAAGGAGGCTGCAGCGAGGTGGGGGTTCATCTCTTCTCCCA
>JAWWLZ010000082.1:70547261-70597220 GCA_035041345.1 Poliocrania exsul
TGACTTGTATCAGTAACGGTGTGGCCAGCAGGTCAGGAAAGTGTTTGTCCCCTTGTACTCAGCACTGGTGAGGCTGCAACTTGAGTGCTATGTTCAGTTCTGGGGGCCTCACTTCAAGAAAGACTTTGAAGTGTTAAGACATGGCCAGAGAAGGGCAATGAAGCTGCTGAGGGGTCTGGAGCACAAGTCTGAAGAGGAGCGGCTGAGGAAGCTGGGGTTGTTTTAGCCTGGAGAAAGTGAGACTCAGGGGAGACCTTATCACTCTCTATAACTACCTGAAAGGAGGCTGCAGCGAGGTGGGGGTTCATCTCTTCTCCCAGGTAATAAGTGACAGGACAAAAGGAAATGGCCTCAAGTTGCACTACGGAAAGTTTAGATTGGATATTAGGAATAATTTCTTCTCCCAAAGGATTTTTAAGCACTAGACCATTCTGCTTGAGGAATCAATTGAGTCACTATCCCTGGAGGTAGATGTGACACGTAGGGACATGGTCTTGCACTGCTGGGTTATTGATTGGACTTAATGATCTTAAAGGTTTTTCCAGTCCTAATGATTATATGGTTCCAAATGTCTCTGAAAAACTGACAATCATGGGGCAGACCACCTCTCTAAGAAGCCTGTTACAGTGTTTGACTATCTTCTCTGTAAAGAAATACTTCCTAATGTCAAGTCCAAACCTCCTTTATTACAGCTTTGAACCATTCCCACGCAACATTCCTGTCACAAGATACCAGGGAGAAGTCAACACCTCCCTCTCCACTTCCTCTCCTCAGGAAGCTGTAGAGAACAATGAGGTCACCCCTCAGTCTCCTTTTCTCAAAACTAGACCAACCCAAAGTGCTCACCCACTCCTCACAAGATATTCCTTCCAGCCCTTTTCATCAGATTTGTTGCTCTCCTCTAGATACATTGAAGACCTTAAAATTCTTTGTAGATGTGCCCTCTGAGATATAAGAAGTGACAATCATGTAGTTCAGGAAGCAACCACTTAAAATTATAGGAATTTATATTAGACTAAAGCTGAGCAATGCAATTTGTTTCTCCTTGAATAAATAGCAGTGCTGGTTTGTTTTTTTTTAATTACTGAAAAACTGTTTCTTGCAGTTTAGCCATGTCTTTCTGCTTCTATTTTTCCTACTTAAGAAAGTTTCCTCCATTTGGCAATAAAAAAGAGTAAAAATACTTACAAGACATCCCATTCAGATTTATGAATGATAATAAGTGAATAGTGGGTGAGCAGTGAATAATCCAATTTGGTCATAAACTATGAGTGCTAGTCACACAGTAAAGGAAAAAAGATACCAGCTATTAAACAAGTCACAAAACCACAAAGTTAGCTGATTTCTTCACAAGAAAATTTTCTTCCCATCTGTTCTCTGCATCACTGAACTCATTCATTCTTGACTTCACTCTTTGTCAAGCATTCCTTTCTAGAAGTAAGTTTAGCTGCAGTCAGATGTCGAGTAATATCAGATATGCATATTTTCAGATCACCTGAACATGGGAATTTAGTCTACTTGGGTTGCATTTATGCATTTTTAGCAAATTAGTCACAGCACATAGTGCTATGACTATATTGTTTGATACAGTGGCTGGATTGCTCTCTGTCTTCTACTCAGCTTCATTCATGGATCACATAATCCACTGCAGATATATTAATGCACGACTCCTTTAGGCAGCAAGCCAGCACCTTCAAAGTCAGTTTTTACCCTACTAAAATCTTTATGCCATGAACAGGATGTTGCATCACTAACACATAACTACTACATAATGCCACAACATTTCTGCATTCCTTGGATGACATTTGCAGACTAAGTGATGAAGTAGATTGAATCTTGTTAGCAAGTCTAAAGAAGCTCTTATCAAGTGGAGGCTGGTGATGTAGATTCATATTTCCATGCTCTGGGAAGAATATCACTATGGCCTGTGTTCAGAGAGATAAGATATAGAAAAGAAACAGTAGGAGGACCTGTTTGGACCATTGATTATCGATTTCTGTTGGAAGTAGGTGATACAGCACAGCACAGCACATCTGTTGACTACCATCTTTTGTGATGGTTGAGGCTTTGGAAGGAGGGAACTGGTAGCAGTGAGTTATACAACACATACAGGCTAACTGAAAGCAGGAAGGTGAGAGAAGCAGCTTTCGTGAAAGTCTCTGTCAAACTCACCTGGTGTTTAGCTGTGCAGTTGCCTGACTACACAAAATCATTGTGCAGTGAAAGCGGTGATTTTTCACCCTGACCCTATTGAATCCTCCATCTCCAGGTATATCATTCTAAATTGATTATCCTTTGATTTTCCTATGTAAGTTTTATCTATGTAGCAAGCTATAGAGTGAACCTTGCCATCAAACAACTCTAAAGTCACATTTTCACAAATTTGTATAAACTGGGTTTTTTGCAAAATACCTTTGATGGTCACTCCTTAAATAGCTCAAACTGCTCATTCACAACAGGGATAGGGAATGGAGGTTGTAGTCAGTTAATAGTGTTTTTTTCTCTGTTGCTCCTTCCTCCTCACACTGTACTCCTGTTCTAGCATGGCATCCCACACATGCAAGGCAGTTTTCCATGTTATCCATGAACTACTTCCCAAAAGTTTCAGTTTTTCAAGAAGTGCTCCAATAGGGGTCTTTTTGACAGAGTATCATCCTTCAAAAATGGGCTGTCCCAGCATGGGTGACCCATGTTCTCACAGATCCTGCCAGAAAACCTGTTCCATTGTGACCTATCCATGAGCTCCTGCTTTCTTCAGGGTACATCCGTGTACTCTGGTGTGTTATCCTTCACAGGCTGTATGGTGGATCTCTCCACCATCACAGTCCTCCATAGGCTGCAGGGGGACAGCTTGCCTCACCATGGTCTTCACTGTGGGCTGCAGGGGAATCTCTGCTCTGGCAGCTGGAGCACTTTCTCCCCCTTTTTCTTCACTGACCTTGGAGTTGGCAAGGTTCTCTCTCTCATATATTCTCACCCTCACAGCTGCTCTTGCGTAGCATTTTTACCCATTCTTTAATAAGGCATCAGAAATGTGCTAACAATGTCCTCACTTGGCTCAGCTTTGGACAGTGACCTGCTGGAACTGGTTATTTCGCAGAATATTCTTAGTTGGAAGATCATTGAGTCCAGCTCTGAAGTGAATGGCCCATACAGGGATTTGTCCAGCAGGAGGGCAGCTTCAGGTGCTTTCTCACAGAAGCCACCCCTGCACCCCACCTCTACCAAAACCTTGCCAGATAAACAAAATACAGTAAGGACCAACTACAAAAAATTAAAATATCTTACATGAACTAGGGACAGACACATTGGGAACATCTCTAAAGCTACAGAGACAGGCAATAGAAAACCTGGGCAGAACAAATGACAAGTTAAAATTACACTGAAATTTTTTTTAACAAATTTGAAAAGACAAGTCAAACATATGCTGCATCAGAAATATACATACTGTTGCTGAAGGTTTGTTGTTTGGGTTCTTTTTCCTCTAGTCCTATGCTCCTTCACAGTAATTTTTTTTGTCACAATTGACTATGAGTTTGAGGGTTTTTTTAAAAAAAAAAACTAAAACAGCCACAAATCACTTTATATAAATCAGTACCTTTTCTCTGCCTTTCTCTCTTACTCCCCCATCATTTACACATATTCTGTCAGTGACTTTTTCACTTAATGTTTTCATACTAAAAATCTTTCTTGAACGTATTCATGCCATTTATTTTAGCCTCCTTTTCTGGTTAGATTTCATACCACATGATGAAATAATTCACCATTAGTTCTCTGCATGTCTTACCAATTCACCACTCTTTCAGCATCTGCACAGGTGAAACATCTGCAGTGTTCCAGACTGTAGCAGTTATCAGCACTGTACAGTTCCTTTAGAGACATTGTAGACTAACTTGAGCAAATACTGTGTGTTTTTGTAAGTGGTACTGAAGGTGGTTATGGAATTGAAGGTGGACATACCTCATTTCATAGTGCTAGAAGTTTAATCCTGTTCCTGGATGGATATAAATGAACTCTCCACTTACTTTTTAAGACTGGACATTGATCTCTTGTACAGCAAAACTACAGAATAACATCTTTCATAATTTTAGCTTTTTTTTGTTTCTACCTTTCATAAACAGGGAATCTTCTTTTCCAGGAACAAATGACTGAAGATACTACTTAAATATGACCTTTAAAGTTTAAAATTTTCCTTTGATTGCAAGAGTTATCAGTATGTCTTTGGTTATTAAATGACTCCAAAAATCCTTGAAGATATATTTGCAACACAATTTATATACCACTTCTCCTCTGTGACTTTATGAATTTTACTCTTTGATTGTACATGATCATAAAGTGCTGACTGTATAGATTTTAGGTTATTTAATAGACCTACTATTTCTGAGGAACAGCAGAAGATCTCTGTGGTAAGACATTCTCCCTCTGCCTCAGAAAATCTAATTTTGGTTTTGCTCACCTCCCAAGCTGATTATACTGCACTTTTGTTAAGTTACATGGAAAGAAACCAAATCAAAACAACAAAAATAGCAACAAAAAATAACACCCCCAAAGCTTCCTTCATTCACTATGAGTTCTTTAGCTCTTGCTTTTAACAGATGCACTTATGACAACTTAGGTGAATGCCCTGTTTTCTTGCTTCAGTTCCTTTGGGGCCATAATTATGTTGTGAATTATTCCTATCTAGACTGTATGCCAGCTCTCAGCCTGACAAAATTTAGAACAGTAGAGCTACTGCTTAATTAAATTTTCCAAAATATGGTTCATAATGAAAATACTGACAAGCACTTAAATATAGTTACATTAGCCAATAAAATGCTAAAGTATATTCATTTTAAAATATTCAATTAAACATGACCAACTGTCAGCTAATTCATGGTTACTGGAAAATCTAATTATGTCAAATAATGATTATGTTAAATTCCAAGTTTTACTTGCATACAGCATATAACACCTCCTCCACATACTCTATGCCATCTCCCCCAAACCAGATAGATTATTACAAAGCACCAAGTGACTCAGTTACTTGGAACTGAAGTTCCATGAAAGTTAAGACTGAAAAGAAAACATAAATGTTAGACTCTGAATCCCATGAGATGCATACAAAGTAAACACTGAATACTGAATACCCCCACACCCCATCATCCTCCTCCCCTCTAGCATTTTTAGATGCCTTAATACCTTGCAAAATCTGTAAAGGAAAAGGATTTAAGAATAGCTGCACCTTGCTTTGTAACATGTATTAGATTTAGATTCCCAAATCTCATTATTTCAATGATGGTTTAAGAGGCCAAATTTCTACAGTTTCTTATGAAGATCTTTCTTATTTACTATTACAGAGACATCTAAAAAGAAAAAAAAAAAAAACAAACAGAAAAAATAATAATTAAAAAATATTAAATTCTTCCACTTGCAATAACTCTTCACTTATCTGCCCTCTTCTTACATAAAGCAATCTATTCAGGCACCCCATGCACCTTCCATGACAGAGGCAGAAATGTGTAGTTACTGCCACTACCATCTCAGGCCTTAGGCCTGTGCTATTCTAAAACTTGTAATACATATCCTTTCCATGGTTTAGCCATTTAAACCTGAACATTCAGGTTAAAAAAAAACCAATTTAATTCCTTCCTTACAAAGGGAAAGAGGCAAGGGTTGAAAGTATATTTTTTCACAACTTCTAATGTTGACTTATCTTTTAATACAAAAACTTAGTTCTGGTTATTAACTGCAGTCACCTGTAGTAGTCCTTTTGGGCAACCTAATACAGTCCTCCGCTCCCCACTGTCTGTCACTCAGATCCCCCTAAGCTAGGGACTGAAATGACAAATGGCCCAGAAGCTACTCATGATAAGCCTTATTTTATTAATATTTTCTGGCATGAATCCCTTCTCTGAAACATGATAAAATTTGAGCAAAGATAGCTAATATCTGCACTACTGAAAGGTATCTTTCATCAGGTGAAACCACTTGATCAAACTTTATTTTTTTTAACTGTAAAAGGAACTAAAATATTTTTATGACCTAGTCTAAGTAAAAATGAAACTTTTTCTTGCTAACTGTCTTCAAAATTCCAGAAGTTTTTGCCCCCTCTATAGTGAAAATTATGAAGAAATACCTAAGAGAGGACTAACAGATGTAAGGATTTAGATTTAAATAACTCTGATACTTTTTACTAGTTTATGCAAAAAATCCATTTTTGAATTACACTTAAGCCAGTGCGACTTATCATTTAGGAATGCAACAGAATTATTTTAAAACTCTAGTTTCACCTTTAACCTGCAAATAAATTTTCATCATGAAAATACACTGCAGAAATATTTTTTGGTGAGAGAAATTGCCCAATACCTTGTTGTGGAATATAAGAAAGTATAATGGTTAGAACAGGCATAAGGAGGGCAAGGTCCTGCCTGATGAATAAGTTCAGGAACTAGGAGTGGGAAGAAACCAAAGTATCAAAAGGTAACAGGATCAGGGCGACAAGCTGGAGTCAGAAGATGAGATTACAAGTCTGAAACGTTTATCAGACAAAAAAAAATTACTTTTCCAAAGAGGATTTTTGCACAAATACAAAATATGGTAATGACTGCAAACTCTGTCATAGGCATACTCAGAATAAAGGCTAAGATTCCCTGTGTGAGGCTGAGGGTATAATGCTTCTGACAGCCTTTCCATTAAGACTTCCATGTTGAGTTGCCAACACAACAGCAAGAAGAACAGCTCTGCCACCTTTGAGTCACAGCTTAATCATCTCTCACACTGATTGACTTACTTTTTTCTTGTTAGAAGGTCTACACTACATCTAAGATAGAAAATTCGTACAGAAATTACACGGGACCAGTGTGCTCATACGTTTTCCTATTCTGCCCAATGTATAGCGGTATTAGCTACAGACTTCAAGTATGTAGGCTTTCCCCCTCTGTCAAACTTTGAAGTGTTTAGAAGACATGTAATGATGTATTAGTAAAGTTTTCCCTGTTAAGTTGTATTTGATTTTGACACAAAGCAATGTCAAGTATAAAAATGTGAAAAAAATCTGTTATAAAACCTCATGATAGATGAGAATTCTGACAAAACTGCATCTAAATTGATGATAAGCAATAACAACTACTAATAAATAAATCACTACTCAGTAAAATTATTTTAGATGAGACTTTTTCCATCTCTATTTAAAACAGGAAAAAAATCCTATTGACATAATAAAGATCATATTCGGATGCAGTTATTAATTATCCAGTGCTAAAAATCTTCATTTACTGTTTAGAATATTCAGTAATTATTGATATATTCTTTCCCTTTTACATCACAGTCTTCTTTGCAAGGACAATTTAACCCTGTGTGACTTTAAAGTTTGCATGATTCATCATATTTATTGGATCATAGCACTGACAAATACATTAAAAAAAAAGTGGAACACAAAACTTTTCTGCTAATGTGTTCTTTATTGAAGTTCAGTTTTGATATAAAACAAGACTTAGGTGACTGTCCCCTGTCTTCATTTGTCACAGATGACAGCTGCTTGTAAACTTGTTGCTCAATCTCAACAAGACTTGACAGAAAAATAGGAATCTCAGAAATATGAAGTCCCTACACTGCTTATGAAATCTGACAGCTGAGTGAAAAGGAGAGGCCAAGATTAATTTTGCAGGCTGGAGAGGGCAAGTGGAATTCACTGCCTAAACCCAATGACTTTGGAAAGCCATGCTGTGAATTAGCCTCCAGCTGGCTTGTCAGCATAGAGATGCAACCAAACAAGCCACAGCATGTGGCTACTTTTACCCAGAAAATTATATAGAGACAGTATATAAGAAAAGACATAAAAATTTCAGGTAAAGAATGGCTTCACAAATATTCCCTATGAGAAAAAAAAATTCAGTCATTTTAGCTTAACTGCTTCTGGAAATATTTTTTTCTCTCCTCTTCCCCCTTCTAGCCTTCCCTTTCCTTATTTAGCTGTAAAATTTCTGAGAACAGAATTGGCTCCTTTTGTGTTAATTTCTGTGCATTATATCGTTATATGCTGTACACATTGTAGATAGTGGAAGGAAAAAAAAAAGAAAAATCTGTTATATTCTTGACACTGACCTCAAATACATCTCTAACTTTTCACAGTGGAGACCTGTTGACCAAAAAGACATTATTTCTGTAATTATGTAATGCAGTAGAACTGGTGTGAATAAGATAGGAGATATAACTTTTGCCAGAAATGATGCCATAGGAAGGGAATTAGTATAATTTTATTATAGAGCACTCTCCCAGTGCAATATTTAACTTGAGTTTCTTAATGAAGCTTTAATAGGTTTCTGTTTTTAGACTAATAGCTGTGTACTTACAGCCACTCAAAAATGATTTATGACTTTTATATTGACAGAATGTCTAGAGGAGATATAGATTTATGCCTACAATGCCTATGATAGAAAGATGGACCCCTAGGAGTAGAAATATTATAAGAATAAATGAAAGATGCAGCTCAGCAAGGAATGGGGAGTGATGGGCTTGGTGTTTCAAATTATGTGATCCAACACACTGGCTGTACTTCTTAAGTAGTTTAATCTGTAAGAATCTCAGACATGCAGCAGAAACAGCACCAGTATTGTGAAGAAATACTGTTCATGAACAGCAAAAAGTAATGGAGAGGTTTAGAGGCAACTAGGCTTGGTTACGGTGAACAGCTCTGTGGATGTTCTGATGCCTGGTAAGAATGAGAGTCCTGCAGGATTTCTGCCACTGGGATATTGTAGGGTATCTCTTTGCTCTGGCTGTCTGTTTTCATTAAATATGTATGAAAATGACATCTTTGAGATTTCCAGCTTGTATTTAAATTTCCTTGAAAGTGGTTAGTGGGTTTAAGTGTTTAGTCTGAAATAAAAAAAAGAGGGATAAGACATGAGAGACAGTGATATTGCAAATGCCTCACACCTTTAAGAAACCACATTAAAGAAACTTAATATTGAAATTTTAAGGTAATAAATTAAGATACATATCTCTTTACTAAACTGAGATACAATATAATATACCTTACTATGTCCTTTAATTGGCAGCAATTCAAGAGATGATCTCCCAAAGAACATCTAGTGTCCATTAGTGAATAAGCTCTTCAGTTTTGTGGAAACAGTTATATTATCCAATATTATTGAATATTATCCAATAAATGTTCAGCTAAAACTCAAAATGAACAGGAGGAAAATAATAACAATTATTTCTCTTGACCTTAAAAACTAGTTATGGTGTCACAACCACAGTCCCTCCTCTGAGTCAGGGAATTTCTTCTTAAGTGAATCTGTCTCTGTGATAGAAGGATTGTAAGTAAGTACAAACTTACCATTTGCTGCCAAAGGTCTCAGCCCACAATAGTTAACTTTCAGCAAAGCCTTAAACAATTTGCTGAATAAGAATGGACCAAACCAAACAATTACATTTAAGCACATGCTCCTATGCTTGAGACTTCACCTTTGAATGTAATGCTGTAAGTGCATGAAAAAAAAATTCTTTGCTTGAAAAGTTGAAAGATTAGCCACCTGAGTACTGATGTTATTATGAAAAGCTGTTTTACATAAGTACTGATCTACTAATGCTCTATATGTGTATTTCTATATATATGTATGTATATATAAAAATATGCACTATCATCATACATTCAAAACTGGAAGAGATACCAGAGGCTTTTTGAAATGTAAGAATAGAAAAGGTAGCGTGATGCAAGTTCTACAGATAGACCAAAATAGATATGTGGGATATAATTATGAAACAAAGTGATCAAGCTACCATCTGAAAATGTCACCCAAAACAAAAATAAATCCACTCTGCAATTGACTATATTTAGATGAATTATGTAAAATCATAAGCAAAATGCTAAATAGTCCTTTATAGTATCTTGAGCTGAGATTATTTATAACTCATTAAGAGTTTTATGTTAAATGTGTATATGTATGGGTTGGTTTTTTTCTTCCTTAATCATCCTGGTGAAGTAAAGTACTGTGAAGGTCTTACAGGACCTTCAAGGCCGTAAAAGTCAAGCATATACATTCATTATAGCTTATCTGCATATAGTTTCACACTTTCAGTCTAAAACATTTCACTGCCAAAGGATTGCAAGTCTAAATTGAATTTCGGTCCTTCTCTTCTGTAGTTACTCAGCTACCTGTAGTATAAAATAGTTGGTCCAGAAGAATGAATAGGTTCCAGAAGCATCAGGATAACCATAATTATTGTTATAAATAATTGTTAACACTGTACCTGAAATCGTGACAAAAAGTGTCTATTGGTGGGATTTACTGAGTTTGTCAAAGTCTTTCAGCTGCACTTAGCATTCATTTTTGCAATGGATTTAATTAGTCTTATGATATACTAATTGCAGCAGGAATGAAGAATGAATTCATTGCCTAACAATCAGTGTTTTCCTCAACTAACCCTACCTGTATCCAAAAATAAAAAAAAAAAAGCGTACCCATAGAACAGTCTGATGTCTCCCTGATCTTTAAACTAATCAGGTCACTCTTTTGTGAAGCTTCTTGACCTTAACGTCAGCTACAGCAAAATATCCTGACAGCTGCATGTCCAGTCATCAAATTGGAACTGGATAAAAATGTCATTCTGATCACTGTTGGCATTCAGTGAACAAGGAATAGATGCATAAGTTGAAGGGTCATGTGAAGGGTCAAGTTCTTAGCACTGGCAAGTATTTAGCGACACTTGTTCTTAGAGGTCAACATTTAACCATATTGCTAACAGAAGACTTTCTTCTTTGTCTAGAAAACAAATAATAATGCAGGTCCTTCAGCTATGTTCTGTGTGGGTGGAATACAAGCTGTTCAACATTAAACATTATTTTGACAGCATTCAATATGACTTGTGTAATTTTCTACTTCTCCTCTATTCATTCTACATTTATAACTCTTTATAAAGGCATGGAATATATGATATATAAATGTATAAATTTTATATATACCTAGTCATTGTACCAGAAACTTAAACACACCACCATGTTGAAAGTAGAATTAGAACTTTCACTGTTTAGATTTTTCTAACATTGGGAACAATGCCCTGTAAATTCAGCTTACAGGTGTAAAAACTGGTGAAAACAATTTTGGAAAGAAAAAAATTATGTCCTCAGATGCACTGTGGAAAAAAAACAGGATTACAGCTAAGATTCTTGCCTGTTTGCTATCTGTCAGCTTTAATATGACCCAGTTTGAGGTGAAACACCAGGTAATATTTTTGCAAATTATTAGTCAAAAAAATCACACTCTAGATATTTGGAAGGATGGAATATTTATGTTGAAGACAAAGCAGAATTCCCTTTGGCTTCTTAGGTGTCTTCTATAAGTAAAATGTTCTGGATTCCAGCACAGTGCTCAGACCTCATCTGTAGGTATAGTATGGGAAGTGAAATTCTAGGATAGAAAAGAATTCAGACAGAGAAGTAGTGACTCCAAAAGCTTGCTGTTAGAAAATATCTTACAACCTATAAGGTCTTTGGAGTGTTTTCAGATTCCATTAGTGCTTCCCATTGACAGGCTTCAGGAAGACACAGTGATGTGGCTTATTTGTCTAGAACTAACTTTTCCCAAATTTGCAAGGTTCATATGGAAAGAGAAATCTGTCTTTATTTCGGATAGTTTAGAATTTAGGGGGTCTGACCCTTGTAGAGAGTTGTATTTTTATCATTTTAGTTGATTTTTCCTTTATCAGTTTAATATTTTAAAATGATGATCAAAATCTTGAGCTAATCAAAGAATACTGGGGTAGTGCACCTGGGAGAAATTAATTTACAAAAGTCATACACCTCACAGAACTTAGTAAATAGGGATTATTTCTGTTAAGAAGTAAATTCAGTAGATTATTTTTTTAAATCAAGAACAACTTAGATTTATATTAACCAATGAAAAATGAAGGTGTCTTAGAGCTGGGAGAATCGGATAGGAGGTTATAGGTCAGCAAGAATTAAACACACATGCCTGGAAACCTACCAACATGAGGAAGATTCCATGACGAGGAAGATGCACAGAGACCCAATGCCCCTTCCCCACATTCTTCTACTGAAAAACAAGATGCAAGATGGAAATTTTGCTCCATGAAAGAACAGCAAGAAGAAACCTGAAGATAGTCATGATGCAATGGGGGGGGCTAAATCTTTGAGTGGAGCTTTTGTAAGTCACACTCTATAAATACTCCCAAAATAATTCCCTATGTTCCTAGCTGGTTAATAAAAGGAATGTCTGTATCCAATGGCTCTCTGTCACTAGGATTGATTCTTCATTTCAATTTAAATATTTTTATCAAGATTTTTGAGTTGGAACTTAATATTTGGCCACTAAATTAATCCTCCTAATCCTTTTTCAAGAAAATTATTGTTCACATTGGCTTTCCAAATAAGGGAACATTTTTTACTATCATGACTGTTTCTTAGATCCTACCAGCCTTTTACAAAATTTCCAGCTATTAAGCAAGTATGTAACAAGTAACTTTACTGAGAAAGAAGTTGTAGACTTACTTAAAAATTTATTAAAACATGCTGTGATGGGACAAACCATACTTTTGCTCTCATTTCCTGCCTCCCAGGATGACTATTACATTCTAACTGCTCAGAACCTTGATAGTGAATATTTTAACTGAGAGTTTCTTTTCAGAAGTATTAAAATGGATGTCTATGACAAAAATATACATTTCTTCTGGCTCAACATTTTATAAAAGTTGGGTAAAGGGAAGTGACAAAAATCAACCTGTGAATTTTCATAAGTACATTAGAACAAAGAAAAAATCTTTCAGAGTATGGATATCTGAGCTAAAAATAAAAACAAAAAAATGAAATAAAGTCAGCTTGCTGAGTAAATAGAACAGCATTTATCTGGACTCCAGAAAATCCTATTTTAAGCTTTTGCAGTGGATGAAGCAGACCAGGCATGTATGGCTTCCCACCCTTAAGGGGAAGGCAGGACCCAAGTCTGTAGGAAGCACTACTCAGTGCTGCCTTAAGGGTGAGGGCAGGATCCAAGATTCATAGATGCCTATGGTCGAAAAGGAATGACAAAAGTCAGAGCATCCACAAAAACAAAGTTTTATTAGTAAATTATTCCTCAGCATGAAAATTGGTATAAATTAGTCCATATATTCTAGTATAAGGTTTCATGAGGGTACCTTTTAATAGACAAGCTTTCCCTGCCCTGGAGCTAAGTTTCTCACTTTCTATGCAAATAAATTACCATATGAAGTTTATTCTTCTATACCTTTCTGGAAATGGGTCAGAGGGCTCTGGGGGTCTTTGGTGGTCTCTATCCTGATGACTGGATCAGCCTTTGGTCAACAGTCGAGGGCCACTTCTTGATCTTATTCCTGTACTTGCTCTGTACTGTGTTGTTGTTATCTACAGGAGCCAGAACAAAGACACTTTTCCCACCTCTGTGTGGCTCCCATCTCCAGCCACATCCTATTCTTGCCAACAATCCTTCATTGACTTGATGGTTATCCACTTATCAGTGTTCGAGATGTACATATCAGCCCCTTATCTTCTGGTTTTCTGCAGCATGTTGTTACGACCTGCTCCTGGGAAAGGGGACGGGGGTAACCTAAGTTGTTATTAATAATTCCCTTTGGGGTATAATGCAAAAGTCAAAAGCCTGCAAAGTCTCTTAGAATGCATAAATCATTAACCGTTTCAGTTTCTGACACATGTCAATCCACATGTCCCATATCATAGTTATTTTGTATGAAATACGTTTCTAGTCTTTTGGAATTATGGAGTGACACTGAATGGTTTCTGTTGCTTTTGTGGTACTTTGTGTACTGCACTACAATAGAAAGGTTAAGACCTATACAGGATGGAAGAACTTTTATTTCAAGTCTCTGCCCCACTGAAAGCCTGAAAGATGTGCAGATGCAACAGTAAACACCTTTAGAAGTGTAACACCTATCTCAGCTGGGAGCAGGAGGCAAGTGCCATTGGACTCCAAATCCAGCAGTGATTTGCACATGCTGCAGCCTCCAGCAATTCATTCAAGCTCTTACAACATAAGTTCACTTCTGAAATAAAAGAAACCATTTATATAATTGTCACTGTAGAGGAGGGTTAAAACAAAATCGTAATCGTGCCTCTGTTGATAGAAGTTTTACTTAAATAAAAAATTGTCAGTCCTTAAGTGTAGAAGAATATTTGAATAGCACAGGCTATGGCATGTTGCTTGAGGAATGCACGCACAACCCCGCCTATGCAGATTGTAGCGAGGCCGCCGAGTCCTTGAGTCTGTGTGAAAAGTAAACAAACTTGCGGCAAATAACAGCAGTAGATGGGTAGCAAGATGCAGGTGGCCGCAAAACAAGCAGAGACCGCGACATGGAAGCTCGTGGCTCAGCAAGAAGCACCAATAGAATTGTTAGGTTAGGCACGTGCCCTAAGGGCAGAGACCAATCAAGTCGTGCTGTGAGGTGCATGGACAGTAGCTATCAGCCAATAGTGCACTTGTATTATTCGTGTGCTTTTAGAAGTATGAGATATAAGAAACAGAGCATTGATCATTACCTCTGTGAGGAGAGATCTTTGACTCTGGCGCTGGAACTCCAGGGCTCTAACGATCTTTTTCTATTCTTAAGACATTCCATTGTGTGGGATTCATGCAAATACAAACCACCAGGCATTTGAATCTGGAACATTATTACTTCTTAATTATTTTGTACAACAAGGTCTGTCCTGACATACTGTTGGAGATGCCAACCCCTAAACTCATTGAATTAAGATAATCCTCCCAGTCATTTGCACTTTGACTTTTTGATACAAACTGATCATTTACTACAGAAGTCACTTGGTAATATAGTTATTTTTTCCAAGCATCTCTAACTTACCCATCTTTCCTTAAAAATTCAAGTTTAGTCACAAATGAACTTCTATGTAGTACTAGTAAATGTCAGTAGTCAAGAAATAAAGAATTTTGATGTAGAAGCATTAGCAACTATTTGAATTGAATGTATATAAATCCTCACACTCTGTAGTGTGTGGTTTTAAGAGTACCACTCTCATAATACTGTGACGAGCAAGCACAGGGTAACAAAGAGTGACTGAGCTCCGGCTCCTTTCAACAAGCTCAGAACAGAACAGATAATAGACAGAGAATCTTTCATGGAGTTGGGAGGAAAGAAGAAAGGAAATAATGAATTATTATTGATAATTCTGCAGATTTTGCCTGTTCTGTTTGGAGAAATGAGGTATGATTCAGTGCTTGTGTGAGTGTGGGAAAGATTGTTTCAAAATAAAGTAGAAACACATTTACATTATTGCACATTCATCTATATTCCTACCAGTCTCTTTCCAAGCATGCTGCTCTCATGCGATATCCCACCCAAACCAAAGGAATGTTACAGAAATGTTACTGAATTTGAGTATGTTGAATCATATTTCAGACTTGAATCCCTGAAAATACAGTAAATTACCACACAAATGACCTTTTTCTTCCAAAAATAAATGCTGAATTCCTTGATCTTACTTGCCTCCTCTTCAAGTGTTGTGGCAATATTTTCAGAGTGCATGCAGCACCAGATGATAGACTGTAATAAGATTTTAACACCCTGGCACAGAAGAACAGATAAAGTGCTGATGGCCTTGTAGATTTTCGAATACTGCAAGCCCTATAACAATATTCTCAAGTTAAAAGGTTCATAAGTGTGAGACACTGTAAGTGCACTCAGTCTAGTCTTCACCACAGTCATAATAATCATTCATGCTTTTAATCTGAAGCTTATTAAACACAAGGAATATTTAGTGATGTGCCATTGGGATGGCCTCAACTCTTCAGTTTGACAAGGTATACTCCTCATCTTGAAGAGTGCCAGACACCTCAGACTCTCACTGATTTCACTGGTAGGGGGAAAAAAAAAAAAAAGTAAAAATAAGAGCTAACTGCTTCTCGTACTGGGCCAGGGTCTGAAAAAATCATATTAGCCATTCGAACAGTCTGAAAAACTATTCCTCAAAGATTTGCTGTATTTTTACCAAAGAACTTATCTGCCCCTGTGGATCTTTCTACTTAGTAAACTTGTAAAGTAATCAGTACAAAATTTAGCATTTAAAAAAAAATTCGAAGTACAAGTAAGCAGACAACTTGTATTGGAATCATCTCATTATTTCACTTTCCCTTTTTGGTAAGGGTTTGAGGTAGATGAAAATGTCAGACAGTCAGTATGACTCCTTTCAAAATGAGTTTGAGCACAATAATCACCTTCAGAAGCCTGTGCAAATCAAAACATAGTATTTAAAATTGACTTAAAGATAAAATTAGAATATATGGGGTGGAACAGTATTCTTAGTTATTCAAACAATATTTTAAGTTTTTGGCAATGCGTAACTTCTGTTATGCAGAAGTCTAGAACGCCTGAAGGTTTTGGAAGAACATTTTCCTAAGCCACTATTTGTTGTGAGGTTTGCCAAATAAAGTTGGAATCCAATGAGAAGTAGCAGGCAGTTTCATATGGCATTATTTTTGGGTAATTATTTTAAATAGCAGTTGGGCCTAGATTTTTGGATGGTATAGCTGATGTAATTCTCTTTCCTCCATCATTCTTTCTGGGTGTAACAAGTGTGATCAGGACTTCATATTTCTTCCTTGACCAGTAAGAAATGAGGATCAGGAGCTAGATAAAGTTAAGGAGCCTGAAAAGGAAAAAATAAGTTAGTGTTATTTGTTTACCTAGACTCATAAGTCTAGATTTGGTCTGAGGTCCTAGGATTTTCCTACTGTCAGATAATGCTTGTTTTTTCTGGAATTCAGGCTTCTCTTGGAGTTTGAGTCTATTTATTATGTGCAGCATAGGGTTTGTTAAAGTCAAGGTAACATAACACCCTTTAAAGATTTGTAGAATAAACAGCTGTTTAAAATACATACCTAGCACTGCAATTTCAGCTAGAACCTATGATATGTTAGATACTCATTCCTCTTACATTCTGTAGGCTGGCCTTGTGGCACTGTGATTTCAGGTTCAGACTTGTCTGAACAGCTGTCCACCTGTTTCAGAGATCAACCAAACACCCTGCTCAAGTAGGGACACCCAGAGCATGTTGCCTAGAATTGTGTTCAGATGGCTTTTAAATATATCCAAGGATGGAGGCTTGACAACATCTTTGGACAGCCTGTGCCAGTGTTCCGTCATTCTTAGAGTGAAAAAATGTTTCCTGATGTTCAGAGGGAACCTCCTGCATTTCAGTTTGTGGCTATTGCCTCTCATTCTGTCACTAGGCACCACTGAGAAGAGCCTGGCTCCCTTTTCTTCACACCCTCCCTTCAGCTATTTGCAGAAATTGATGATATCCCTCTGAACCTGCTCTTTTCCAAGATAAATAACCCCTGTGTCTCTCTACCTCTCTCATGAGTTTACTTCCTTTTAAGTGGCTAGGTGTAAGAACTGAGCGAGTTTCAGACAAAGCTGTATGCAAATAAAACTCCAATTCAAAAAGCAAAGCATCTGTTATAAGTGAAATAAAATTAATACAAGGTTTTGTGGGGTCCTTAATGTTTCATAGTGAGTTTGGTGACACTTTAATTCTTTCTGAAAGGACAGCAGCTGAGACTGCATTTGAAAAATAAAGAAAAATTATAGAACAGCAATGTAAACATTCACCTCACAGACAGAGACCTGCAGAATTGAAAATGGTAGGCATTTGGAAAAAAAAATTATCTCATATACTTCAGAATATGTCAGGGTCCTAAATTATGCTAGGTTTTGGTATTTAGACAGAAAAACAAGTATGTTGAAACTAGTAAGAAACAAATCTAAAATTACATTTGCATTAAATTTGCCAAGATTCAGAAATGCATATTTTCTAAATTTCATTATTTTGCTTTTCCCCTCAGTCCTCAGAGTGAAAGCTATTGTATTAAGTGGAAACAAAGACTTGCAGAATGCCTTGGTATCCAGAGGAGCAAAGGGGTTTTCTGAAGCCTATAAGTAAGTTTTCCTTGCATAGAATCTCTTGATTTATTTTTCTCTCAGCAAAACATAAATGCAAAGAATATTTGGGAGTTTGAGGTGACCCCTAACACAGTTTTTAAGGCAGTCAGTTTTTAAATTTTTCATTAGAATAACCACTAAAAGATGAGAACCAGAAAAAACCCCTCACATTTCCTGCTAATTAAAAGGTGGCATTTTCTTTTTTTTTTTTTTTTTGGCATGTGCACACCCACAAATCTCAGCCTTTCACTATCTGTTACTCTGAGATTTTTTTCAAAATATAAACAAGATTACAAATTCAACACAGACTCAGACAGGTGGATTGAATATACAAAAAAATTTCCACTGAAAAAGTGGAAACATTCCAGACAAAAGTATAGTCATAACTCAACAAGTAGTTTCTATGAAGTAAATGTGGGGGAATTGTTTCATTTCTACAGTAAACAAAAAATGAGCTCATTATCAGTAGAGCAATTAATCTTGACAAGCTGTAGATAACCCTTCACATAGAAGGTCAAGAAAAGAAAAGTTCTCAAAGCAGACAAATAACAGCTAATAACTTTCTATTCACTAAGAATAGATTTTTTTTCTAATATGAACAACATGTAGGCTTTAGTAAGTAACAATACATCACAGCTATTTATGTAAATAGCCAGTTAAATTGTTGGAATTGCATTGATGCTGCAGACATGTATGATCCTGTTGCTATAAGGCCCAAGGAACACAGGCGAATGAACAGCAAACTTTATGCATGCAATTAAGTGTAATCTTTGTGTGGGCAAGCTCAGTCATGTTTTACATTTCTGCCACTTGGAAAGGGCCACGGGATAAGCAAGCTAAAAGCAAAGTTCAAAACCACCTCCACACAATCCTACAGTCCATCAAAAGAGATATTTAAAGTGTCTCATTATATGAATTGTACCTTCAAGCTGTAGATAATAATAGCTTAGAGATTTTTAGCAGTAGGAACAAAGACATAGTAGGCTAACCATTTTCAATAAGCTATCACAGTAACCAATAGTACTTTTCACTCAGGGATTCTAGCATACTCTAGATTAGCAGCAGTCATATGAATCTTACACCAGTCCCAGAAGAAAAGTTAATCTTAAAAATAATTGAAACAAAAAGCAAACCAAAGGCACACCAATTTACTACATATCTTCTTAGGAGCATGGACTTGTTTTGCATTCTTCTAATTAAAACAGACATTCACAGGAGGGTTTGTGGGAATATGTACTCACTATAAAGGTTGTGCTCGTTTTAGGTTATGTTACAAACTTGTAATAAAAGGACTGAAAGTGGTGAAAAAAGGCACTTTTCCATGCCATCCAGATTTTATAATTAATTTCATAAGATTTCCTGTAAATTTGTTTTGGTTTGAGTTTCATACAGAAACTTCAAGAAAGTACTAATGATGATGCATATTTAAAAAAACCCACAACCAAACAACAACAGATATGTCTCCAGTGGAGTACCTGAGATTGGAAATCTTTATCACAGAATGATGCTCTGCAATTCACCTGCTCCCAACCTCCTCACATTTTGGTCAGATGACTGTTATCTCTGGACTCTCAGTTGCCTTACTTATTGAAAAAAGAGCCATTCAAGAAAATATGATTATTTAAATGTGTAGTTTGTTTGATGTTTTAGTTCATATGTTTTCTGTAGGAAAAGATATGCTTGATATGTTTCTTTAAAGCATTGTTTTAAATAGAGTTAAGATCAAGTGATAACAGCAAATTTGATAATGGGCTATCAGGTCTTGTTCAAAAAGCTTCATACACTAGATTTATTTAATTTTTTAAAGAAATAAAGAATATTTAGATGTGTATGAAACAAAAAAATAATTGGATTCAAATTTTTTTGACTTTACAGAAATAGATTTTGAGTTTTGTTCTAGCTGTTTTTTAAAATAGTCTTACTGGAAACTTACAGTGCATTTTTAGATATATATTTTTTTAAAACTTCCCCTGTTTATGGTTCTAAATACCATAAAGGCTACCAAAGGTGTACCTGATACAAATAGATTATTCTAACTACACAGGTTCATGTTTTGGTGTCCTACTTTTCATAACTGATAGATCACTAATCAGGAATAATTTTTTCTGTCCTCTTGAATGTTGACCTGAGCTTTTGACTAATCAATTTTGTCCATACTTAAAATTAGCCCCAGGATAGCCACTGCATTTAATAATCAAAATTAAATAATCAAGCTTGCCAATGATGACATCGAGCTGTGAGGTGATGTAAATATACTTGAGGGAAGGGATGCCATCCAGACAGACCTTTGCAGGTTTGAGGGATGGGCCTGTGCAAACCTCATGGAATTCAACAAGGACAAGTGTAAGGTGCTACACCTAGGCTAGGGCAATCCCAAGCATGAATGAAGTCTGGGCAGAGAATGGATCGAAGAGCAGCCCTGAGGAGAACTACTTGGTGGTATTGGTAGATAAGAAGCTTGACATGACCTGTCAGTGCACATTTGCAGCCCAGAAAACCAACTATATCCTGAGCTGTATCAAAAGAAGGATGACCAGTGGGTGTAGGGAGGTGATTCTCCCCCTGTACTACACTTTTGTGAGACCTGCCTGGAGTACTGCATGCAACTCTAGAGCCCCCAACATAAAAAGGATGTGGACCTGTGGGAACAAGTCCAGATGAGGGCCATCAAGATGATCAGTAGGATGGCACACCTCTTCTAGGAAGATAGGCTGAGAGACATGGAGATGTTGCTCCCAGAGAACAGAAAGCTCCAGAGAGACTTTGTAGCACCTTCTAGTACCTAAAGTGAGCTACATGAAGGCTGGAGAGGAACTTTTCACAGGGGCATGAAGTTATAGAACAAGGGGAAATGGCTTTAAACTGTAAGAGGTTAGTTTTAGATTAGATACAAGAAATTAGTTCTTCACTATATGAGTGGTGAGGCACTGGTATAGGTAGCCCAGAGAGGTGGTCGATGGCCCAACCCTGCAATTGTTCAAGGCCACATTGGATAGGGCTTTGAGCAGCCTGGTCTAGTGGAAGGTGTCCCAATCCATGGCAGAGAGGTTGGAACTAGGTGATTTTTAAGGTCCCTTCCAATTAAAACCATTCTATGCTCCTATAATTATATGAACATCTACCTCATTATATAGATAACATGCTGTGGTGGTTTTAGCTAAGCCTCAAATTAGCAGGCTCAAGGAGTCTACATGGATTGGAAGAGACAGGTATCACCTGACTAAGTAACCAGGGAGATATTACATACCAGATGACGGAAACCTAAGATATGAGTGCAGCAGTGGGAGGTGTTAGTTCAGTTCCATCATGGCCAAAGTATAAGCCGGATGAGGTGCAGCTCCTGTCTTATTGGAGTAGGCCCTGTTGCTCTTGCTGCTGCTACTTGCATTTTGTTTGAGTTCAGGGAAGTAGAAACATTTTGTTGTTACTCTTTCTGTTTCTTGCTGGGTGTCTTTTGGGGTGCTTATAGATCCAGAGTGATAGAGTCTGTTTTTGGTGGGAAGTAGAAAATTGTTATTATACCTAACTTGTGTAAGTGTGTGTTATATTGTAATTTTCTCTTAATTTTGTCTTTTCTGTATAAATATATGTAGCTAGTTTAAGCATAAACTTAGTTTTAGAGGTTTTTTTTTCCCTTTCTCTCTTTTCTCGATGAGGGGAGAGAGGCTCTGACTTGATATTGAGCAGTTGGATTTTGCCAGCTCAAGCCAAGACATCTGCACAATATAGTCAGCCATGTGTTCGTTATTCACAGGTCTTCCTATTGAAAAATATTTGAGAATACACTCCAGCTCCTAAGGGAAGGAGTCTTAGAGCACCCTTCATGGAAAGGGATGCTTCAACTATATAATCTTTTGTTGTAACAAGCCAGTGGTGGTGCTCTGATTCTTGCTTCATCTAAAAAATATCTGTTTGGATATTTTTTCCTGTGAAATGTTTTATTTTAATGTTGATCACAGAGGTTCCTATGAATATTAGGTACCTGAAAAGTTTTGGTATCATGATTATTTTCTATTGCCATTGCTTGACACTTCTATTCCTCCCCAAAAATCTTTTACATCACTTTGATATTGGTGTATATACACATTGTATATGCACATATGCAAGCATGAAATCTTAATTGATTTTAAATAATGTTATTTCAAGCATAAAAAATAAGCAAAGCTTGATTGTGGAAATAAATGGATAATAAAGTGAATTGAGTCTGCAACTGGAGGCTTGGATGTGGCAATGAAAGATTTGAATCTATTAGATTATGAGAGTCATAGTGTTTTATGTCTGTGATTACATTCAGATACTATAAAAATGGAGGCAGGGAAGAAAACAGTGGAAAATAAAAAGAACTGAAGAACCTGACATCTGCAGAAGGCAAGGAAGGATCTACCGAGAGTTTTGTTTCTGTCAGAAATGAATTATTGCATGACAGCAGACCATAAACTGCAAGGTAAGAACCTTTATATTTTTTCGTAACTAAAAACACAGTTGTGTCTGTTTCTGATACTCAGAGCCAGACTTTCCTGTCACCAAGTATTTTTTCTGAGCATATGTCAAGTGCTGTTGAAGGTAACAGCATAGCTGACTGCAAAAATCTGCTTTGAAACAAAAGCATCAAATATCTTATTTCTTGTAAACAATATCACAACAAGGCTCCTACTTTTAACTCACAAAAAAGCATGGCAACTTCTGTAAGGTAGAATAGGAAATGCACCATCTATGATAAGAAAAAGACAAAAAAAATAAAGGAAGGGAATATATTTTGTGGTTTTTTCAGAATATACATCCTCATGTTTATTCCTGGTTTTATGTACATAATTATTTCTGACTTCTGGTAACTCAAAATTTTGAACTTGTTCAAAGCTTATATTATTCTGTCTATGGTTTTGCAAAGATGCTTCAAAAATCATAAAAGACAACTATTTTCATTATTTTTCATTACTTCCACTGGTGAACTACAATGTCATAATTAAAAACAAACAAACAAACAAACAAAAACCCAAAAACAAACCAACAAAAACCAAAAACACAAAAAAAACCCCAAAAAATCCAAGCCCCAGATCCTCTACATGTGAGTTATTGCAGCTTTCTGTGTTTTAACATATTGCAATAACATTCAGTTCAGGTGATCTGTAGAAAGTTTATTTAATAAACTCTAGTTCAGATAAGGACAAAGACTTTCAAGATACTGGGCACAAGGAAGTCCAGATAAACTGGTTTACACCTATGTGGGCAAACCCTATTCCCAGTGCCATATTTCCCATCTAGCCTTAGGCGAAATAACTCATACACCTAAATAAGGGAGTATAGTCTCCAAAACTTTACAGGCACTCATTGAAGAGAAACAGAAAGAGTCTGCCAAAAGGCAAATCACAGCAAGAGATCAAATGAGAGGTTCTAAATCATCTTTTGAGAAGCTATTCTTTCTCTGATTATGTCTAGAATGTTTCTTGGGCCCAGAGCCCTGAATTTTTCTTTTTTTCATGATAGGATGCAATAAAGCACACATCTGTTTCTTTCCTAGTTATCCCATTGCATATTCTGAAGTATCTTGTATTATTGTAGTAGAATAAATATGTCCCCCAAAATAAAGGGTTAGAAAGTGCAACTTACTAGTTCTATAAACATAATTATATTATGTATACATGAATCAAGATCTAGTGAAGTTAAAAAGAGCACTTTTACATATCTCTTCCACAAAATGTTTATGTGCCTTGAGAATTAAAATCAAGATTAAAAAATGGCTGCAGGGAAACACTGCAATACCCTACATTTGTTTAGTTAGCTTTGTTTCGTTACATGGGTACTATTGAATACTTTAATAGAGAGACATACATTCATAGGTGACTCAGTCTAATTCTGCACATTTAAAATAAATACTAGCCTGCTCTTATAAAAGCTGTGCACTAATTTAGTCTCTGAATAACCTTCCAATAGGAGCTAGACCTTCCTTTTCAAGTTCTCCATTATCAATTTAATTCACTTTTATATCTGGGTTTCTTCTTGGTACTTACTTCTGGTTGTCTGAAACTAAACTCTAAAGTAAATTGCAAAGTTTGAATATTTTACATGACCCTAGGAGTCAGATTTTTTGTCCACTGACAACCAAGGAAAACTGCAAAAAGCCACACAAGCTCACTCATCTTGAAAAAGAAATCTAGTCTGTAGTTCACAATCACTGTGTGGAACATGACCATCTCCATCAAATGTTTGGAATTCAAGAATGCACTCCATAAGGATTCAGACAGATTCTTGTAGATACATGCCAGTCTGAATTATGTCTTCTGAAGGACATCATTGCTCTTTCAATGAGATTGCTGCAGTTTTCTTTATGGATGTTTTGTCCATAATTTTACTGGTGGTTTTTTTCAACGTGGATATTGATCGAAGAGTTTTCCTTTTGACTGTTTCAATATGGAGAGTTTCATGGCTTAATGATGATTTCAAATAATTAAAATAGTGTAATTGAATTTTACCAGTGTAATAACATGAACTCTTTAAAACAATCTCTAATGAAAATAATTCTCTCAGGTTCAAGGGCTATGATACAATTTTCTCAAGCTTTTTGTGACGTCCATGCCAACAGAGGAACAGGCTCAAGTAAATTTTTAGGGGAGAAGGCATCTGATAATGCTGAAATATCATCCATATAAAAAAAAATGTTTAGCTACCTCTTGCAAGTACTTCTCTAATACATAAGGTAGAAATAAAGGCAATCTGTCAACATAATGGTCATGAGCAAAAAGTTGTTTCAATTGTTCTTCTTCTGGAATGCTCAAATCCAGTTCTAAATAGATTTTATACACCTATGGAGATGAATCAGTATAACCATTATTTGATAACTCTACTCTAAAAATCTTATGAATGGTACACATTATCAAAGTCCAGGAATATTATTTAGTATAATTTAGATTTACAGGAAATTAATAGGCTTTGGCTTCAAGCCTGTGACGAAGGCACAAACTTTGAAAGCTAAGATCTGAACTCCCCAGCTAACAAGTCATACTGTTCTAAACCTATCAACACTGATAACATGCTTGCTAACAGGAAAATTAGTTCTTTCTACAACATCATTGGTTATTGAGAATTATGTGCTTGTGAAAAGAAGGTGCCTGTCTATAAATCTCTGAGACAACCATTGGAATTTATGTCAGAATAAGCAAAACAAAATGATTGTGTCAGCAAAACATATTATTTGTTTAAGCAATAATTTATGTATTCAAAACTTACAATTTAAGTATATGACACATTTCGTTCTTTTCTCTCACAATAATAAATAAAGTACATTTAGAAAATGGTGGACTTGACTGAACAAATAACAAAAAATAATGATGATGCCTGCAGAAAAATCCATAAAACGTAGTTATTCTGGCTTTTATCCAGCATATATAAATAGCTGAAAACATATTCTTTGCTGAAGCAAGATGTTTCTGAGAAAAAATATCAATAACTTTATTGAGATATTTAGGTAAGATTTACTTCAAATGTGAAATGGTAATTCCTCAGAAATTTACTTAGCTATGCATTTTGGTGTCTTGATAGAACTAGTTTTAAAGCCCAAACTTTTTAACTGATTTACTTTACAACAGAGGACAATAATTAAAACAGAAGTTGGGGTACAGTAGGAGTCAAGAAATAGCACCACAGAGACAGTACATTATATAGGAATAATGTATGTTAAACCTTAATTTTATTAGATATAAAGCATTTGCAGAACAGTAGGAGGTTTAAAAGAGGGAAGAAAGAAAAACAGAAAAAACCACTTGGTTTTTGAAAGAGTCAAACCAATCAAGAAAATGTTTAAATTTAAAAATTTATAAACTAGAAGTTGACAGTAATTTTCTCAAGCACTCAGACACATTGCCCTTTCATATTACTGTACTTTATGAATTATGAATTTTGGCTGATGAGAAAGCCTAAGGGTGACAATGGAGCTTCAATGTCAGTAATGCATTGTCATTTTACACTGTGTGAATTCCTACTGTACCTAGCTGGATTTTTCACGTTAAAATAAAGTTACTGACTGCTAAAGATTTTATTAAGAGGTCTGATGACATTATATGCTCTGTTGGTAAGATACTAATCCCTATTAACTAGAAAAGGGTCAAATACTTTGCAAGATTTACAGTTTGGGTTTGGGGGTTTTTTTGTTGTTTTTTGTTTTTTTTTTTGCCATGGGTGTTCAGATGTAGCTATACTCCTTCACCATAATTCACCTACTTTGATTAAGATAGTGAAGTGAAGTGAAAAACCAGTTTTTCTAACATCTAGAAGAAATAAATTTATGTGGAAAATGTATTTGTTCTGTGAGATTTTACATGGCCGATGTTGCCAAGGAAACAATTTCTCTGGCTTTGTAAGGTTTGGTAATGGCTGCCCTAGCTACAAATCAGCAGTATTTCATGTAATTACATATACATGCACACATAAACACGTTTACCCTCACTTTAAGGAGAAAAAGATTTAGTAAAATGGAACTATGAAAACACTGTAGTTTGAAAAATGTTGAGAATATTATTTGAGGAACTGTTGATAGAAGAGGCCTTTGCACTGGCTTAAGTTGATCCCATCCCATACCTGAAAATATGATGTTCAAAATAAAAATAAAATAAATAATAATAATAATAATTAAAAAAGCAACATTCAAAATAAAGAGCTAATTTCTCTCCTATTCCAGCCAAGTACTTAAGCAGGTACTTAAATTTAAAGTGTAGACTCAAGAAAATATGGAGAAAATCAGATCCATTATTTTAAATATAATTTTAATATTTTACTAATATAACACAGTATAACATTCTTGGAGCTAAACGGGAAAGGGAAATTCCTAAGGATTATCTATACAATTTTAGACATAGGAGAAGAGTGAAGCAATGACTAAAGATACCAAGTAGAAATTCAACTGATTGAAAAATTGATTGATCGTATTGAAACACAAAAGAAGAGAGGTTTGCATGTGCTGATAGGAATGAAAAATGCACCAGGAATATCAAAGTAACATACTTTTTCTATGTAGAAAATATAAATTCATTGTAATTAGATGTTCAAATCACATAAGAAAATGAGGGGAAGGTAGGTATAATAGTTGGCATACAAAAGCTTTTATAATAATTAAGTTCAGAAGCTGTAGTGGCAAATCAAGGATAGTAAAAAATGAAGAGAGGAAAAAGGAGGAGACTAGGTACAACCCTAAAAGGAAGAAATGGGCGTCTTATCAATTATAGTGCCTCTGCAATAAAAAGGATTAACTAAGGTCTAGAAGAGTATCACAAACTCTGCCTTCTTTAGAACAAAACCATGTTATATGAACATCAGTCTTGTGGAGGAAAAAGAGTCAATTTTATTTGTTTCCTCCTATGAAGACCATGCTGGTCACTCCAGAAAATAAATAATTAAAAAAAAAAAAAGAGAGACTTTAAAAACTTTTTCTGAGTAATGTAGTTTAGTGTATTTTCTGATTTTCAGTTATCTCACTGAGATTTAAAAATAACAAGGGGAAATAAGATTTTTCTGTAGAAATTTCTGCCTATGGAGAATTTTATTTTCATTAAAAAAGTGAAATATCCAAAATATAAAAATTTTTCCTCTGTACTTACAGGTCTAAAGTCAATACTAATCTATTTAACCTATTGTTTCAAAGAATTTCTAAGAAGAAATCCTTAAAAAATATTGATTTTTTTTCTCTTACGAGGCCTCACTATGTCTATGAAACAATCTCAAAAATTCTAAAATGAGATTTTTTTTTTTTAAGAAATGGATTTTTATTTGATTGCAAGAAGCTTAAGGTCTCTTTAAAAAATAAATTAGAAAAAAGGCATGACTCATACAGGAATTTCAGCTCAAAAATGGATGAATGCCAGTAAGTCAGATAAATGGTGTCAATCAGTATAACAAAAAGCAGCAATATTCAACCTTGAAAGGAATTTCATTTTGCCATAAGAGGGCGCTTTTACAAGGGCGTGCAGTGATAGGACAAGGGGCAAATACTTTTAACAGGAAGAACATAGTTTTAGATTAGATATTAGGATAAATTCTTTACTGTGTGGCTGGTGAGGGACTAGAACAGAATGTCCAGAGAAGTGGTAGATGCTCCATCCCTGGAAGTGTTCAAAAACAGGAATTCTGAGCAACCTTGTCTAATGGAAAGTGTTCCTACCCGTGGCAGAGGGGCTTGAACTAGATAAATTTTAAGGTTCCTTCCAACTCAAATTACTGTATAATGCTATGATATGATTCTGTGTTCAGGAAAAGTGTCCTTTTTCCTACATACCAAAAGGAAGCTCTGCGCCTTTTTTTTCTTTTTTTCTTTTTTTTCTTTTTTTTTTTTTTTTTTTTTTTTTATAAATATCTGTTACTGAACTGGTTTTCTACCAGTTAATCACAAGAATAACATAGGTAAAAAGTCTGGTTTTGCTCTATGATCAAACTTGAGACTGATGAGCAAATAAAGAATTACCCATTCATACTATCATGTTGTGTTGTCACAAAAGGAAGCAAAATGGTATCTGAAATAGTGTTTTTCAATTATCAATAGAATTCATCACAGAAATAAGAGATAAATAGCGAAGGTCTGAACCTTTAGTATTTTGAAATACAGATTCAGCTCTCTCAGCAGCTCCAGCCAATCAGACTTCAGACAATATAGTTTCCTATATAAAAATAAACCAACAAAACAAGCAAACAGAAAACCCCCAAAACAATCAAACCAACCCAAATATTAATCTGGATACAAAAACTTTGGTAGCACCTTAACAGTTTTAAAATTAAAGGATTACTGTGTTCAGGGTAAAAAATTTGAGTCTGTGAGGATAAGTTAAGTTTAGATGACTAGCTGACTGTTCTGAATCTTAATCAAGTATCCAAAAGTGATCCTATAAAATAAACACACTGTATCTGTATTATTACCATAAAACAATTAATGATGAGCTTCTTTTAAACTCGTGCTGAAACAAAAAACAGGGACTATTTACACTGCCCTAAAAAAATCTAATTAAATATTAAATAATCTACATAGGATATTAAGGGGTAGTTAAGGAAAATAAACTTATAACAATTACTATAATCATTACCTTTCTCATCTCTGTAGTACAAGACAATATTAGAAAACTCTGTAAATATCATATAGTTCTCAATGATAATGTGATTCTTAGCTAATATGCTAAGAATATGCTTTATTATATTGTTTCCACCTGTCTAGTAATTATTTTGGCCATTGAACCAACATTGAGACTGGCATAACAAATCTATTAGACTTCCAGAATACAGTCTCCTTCCACAATAAAAGTTGTTTGACCCTACTATTTATCTGAGTAAGCTTGCATGCAAATATTTAAAACATTCTTTTGCTTTGGTTTTCTTCTCTCTTTCTTACATGCAGCCAAACTTCATTACAATTGAGGTAGTGTATATGCTTTTAGCTTTTAGATTGAGGTACACACTGGGGGAAAAAAAAAGTTAGTTATTAAAAACAAGATATATAAACCAAGCTCTAAACTTTAACAGACTCAAGTGAGTACTTTTTCTAGGAATGTATGTCAATCCAACACACTTCCCCATTCATTGAATCAAACGATACTTTTACTTTCACCTTAAATGGAAGAAAACAGTCTCCCTTAGATAGCAGTAAAGTTACTTCTTTGTGTTTGCACCTTATTAATGAGGAAATATTACATCTACTCTTTTGAAAAGCTACTCTGGACTGAATAGGACTCTGCTACACTAAACTATAGACTGAACAAAAAGGCTGAAGCATATAAATATATTTTCCAATTCTAGATTAAAAAAGACATCTGTTTTTATGCTTATCATAGACATAATTGATATAAATAAACTTTAAAATAATACATAAAATAGCTAAGTATTATGACTCAAACAGATGTCCATTCATTTAAAGTAAAAGAAATAGAAAACAAATACACGCCAATAGAATTCATGCTACTACTTCCAAGAAATGGACAGGACATAAAATAATATATCACTGGCTATCTACAAGCAACATTTAATTTAAAGCCACTAGGTGTCAGCATATAAATTAAAGAGATTTATCTGCCAGTAAAAGGACTTTGCAATAAACAAATATGCAAGATTGTAGGTGGTTAATCATGTTCTTACAAAGCCATGGAACTATGGCCATGCAACCATGAGGCCTGATCCCATCAGATCTCAGAAGCTAAGCAGGGTCAGGCCTAGATAGTATTTGGATGGGAGACCTCCTGGGAATACTGGGGGCTGTAGGTTCTAGTCCTGAGGGCTTCACTGTCACTGTCCAAGCTCGCTTGGCTGTGGCAGATGAACCTTAGGAGTTAAAGGGTGGGGCCAGTTTCACTCACGCTGTGCTTCACCTAAAAAATCCACAGGCTCAAAGGACACACTTACATGGGTAGAGCCCTTCCCAAAATCTTCATTTGTGAAGCCTAGACATGATACTGATGACAAAGCCATGGAAGAAAGCTGTAAACTTGTCAGACTCACTGATAAATAACGGAATGACTGAGGAATATTTTTCCACATGATGAGTCTTGAATGGAACCTTTAGTTTTTAATAGGATGCTCTGGATATTCTATCTTTTGCAGACCTTTAGTGGTTTGCCTTCAAATTAGATGCTCTCCCAATCAAAACCTTCTGATATGAGAAGGCGATCATATCGTCTTGAGACACTGTCGAACACAGATTCTTCATACTGGCATGTTCACTAAGCCACTTAGTCCTTATACTGGAATTCCATGGTAGAAATTGAATTATTCTCTAGTATTTTTCTGTTGTCACTAAGACCCTAATGGGACCCTGTGGCTATGATTACATGAGCACAGAAATGAGGGACAGATTTAAGTCATTTATCTTACTAATGATCTGTTATTAAAGTAGAGCTAATAACTCAAAAGAGCAGGATGCTTAAGACAGGTAATACTGCTTTAACAAGCACCCTGAAGTGCCAATGTACTTCAGTCACTGTGGACTGGTACTTTTGAGTTTTTTCTTTATGGGAAAGGAGGAGTTCATGTGCTGACAGGGAAGTATGGGACCCAAACTGGTTAATACTCCTGGCTCATCCCTAACTTTTCATCTATTGACACACTCCTGGCATGTCACTTCATGTAATTCACTTAAGATTTTTTGTTGTGTTATTGTTTTAATAAGTAGTGACATTTCCTTGAATTTACATGATACTGTTTATTGGATATACCGTAAGTATCTAATGAAAACCATAGATACACCTCAGAGAATTCAGAAATAATCTGCAGGGTTGTAATAACTATTTAAGTATGATTAATGACATATCCAAATGACTCACTAGTTTGAGAGTGATCTAGATTTAATAGGCACACTTGTATAGAGCCATAAAGATCGTACAGTGATGTTAAAATTGTTGGGTGTGTATTTTACTCCTGTTTTCAGCATAACTATCCAGACTGTTTGACTAATCATACTGAAGACATTCTAAATATAAGCAGGGTGGCTCACACTGAAACTTAGCTTAAATGTCTCCATTTTTGTCAAAGTATAGAAAATGCTTTTACGTACAGAACAGCATACTGATTGATGCAAAAATAAATAAAATAGATTTAGAATAATACATTGGTAATTTATTTTATCATCTGACGCATATGGCAAAGATGTAAAGTAGACTGTCTCTCAAAGCTGAAGTGGTAAAAAAAGACTTCAAGAGAGGTATAGAAAGAGAGCATGATAGCACATGCAGCTCTGACAGGCGAAGAAAAAACAAGAAAATTGAAGTCAGATAGAAAGCACCATACCTTTTTTCACCTCCTCATGCTGACCACAATACCCATCACTGTTGTGCCCCTTCAGTGATCTGCTGTATACATTTATAGAAAATTCAGCAGTATAAGAGAGGTATTTCACCTTCTGACCTCAGGAATCAGGTTGTCCTACTGTCCTCTGCCCCTAGAAATATTTCAGAACTGTTGCCTTACAAAATAAAACCAAGTTGCACTGATATTACAGATCTACAGAGACATTTTTAAAGAGAATTCTAGTTTTCAGGCAATAAATTAGCTTTTTTTTTTCTTTCCTAAAACTGTCTTCATTACTCCCCACTTTTAAACACAAGGATACAGGAAATTTTTTTTTTCCATTCCCTCAGGAGAAGCACTTAGAAATAGAATCATTGTCATAAATAAAGCTCTTGCACGTTTTTCTGCTTGTAAAATATAATGCTATGCAGTTGTCCTTATGCAAATGTATTTACAGAAGTCTAAGTATCTGTTCTGAAAAAGTTTGTTGAGAGATCTTCTCTTCCAGAGACTTCTGAATCCTGATGGCAGCTGTTGGCATAGTGTATAGAAGTATCAGAAAGGGGTAGTTTTTCTGTCTTGCAGCTTTTACCATAGAACCAAAATGGATGAGAGGATTTACAAGATTCTCCAGTTCTTTCAAGGTAACAGTAGAGATCTCATTTAATATCTGTCTTCAGAATGACAGCACCTGAAGCACTGTGAGGCTTTTAGAATAGTTTTCTACATGAAATGAGAGTAGCCTTCTGCTATACTCAGAAGCTGCCTCAAAACCCTGCCCCCACTCTGGCCACCAGCCTCACTGTCCTGACCTGCTACTCTGATCTCCTGACTTGCTTGACATCCACTGTGTCAGTGCCCTACCTGGAAATGCAGCTTCCCTCGGCCCCAGCCCTGCCATACTGGGCTTGTTGGGGCACAATGGGACTTTGCTAGCTGGGAAAGGGAGTACAGGAAAAGAGAAGGGAAGAGAGATGAAGAAAAGGGGCCAGAGTGGAGCAGGGAGGGAAGGAGTGGGTAGGAAAGAGAGCAAGATGGGAGGACACAGACCTACAAGGCTGCAGCCCATTGCCAACTAGTGTTGACCTGTGACAACAGAGAAGTAATAGATCTAAAAGATTGATGAAGTTAGTCATATTTTACAGGCTACGTGCAAACCCCAAAGGTGTCATGGCTGATGTGTCATTCACTGCGTGTCTTGTTTCTATCATGAAAACGCAGATTTTGGCGTCTGCCTTTTCTTAACAATTTACCTGTTTGCAAGGAAGATAAAATCATTTAAATAAACCTGGTTAATGAGGATCTTAAAAATGTATGGCAACATGCATGCTCCAGAAACCTAGTGGATCTGGAGGAAATCACCTAGAATGTTCCAGATGCTTCTCTTCTGTCCCATGTGTTCTGCATCTCCCTGCCTTTCTGTCTGATCTCATCAATGCTCAGCTCCTGAACTGGGAGTGCAACTAGTGTGACTAAAGAAAGTGTTTTCTCCTAAGGGGAGAGGGTTACTGCTGTCTACTCCATCCCATCTGAAAAACTCAAGCAAGAGAAGGAGATACATGATAGCAGCTTGAATGAAATGCAATCTGAGCACGGCAGTGATGTTATGAGTGCATTATTTAAATGATCAGGTGGGCCTGGTGGGGATATTTTTAACTCCAATTATTTTGCTCCTTAACTGTTCAGAGCTCTGTAGTGAATCTGTTTCTTAAAGCACAAGTAGCTTCACAGTGATAGATTTATTTAACTTCGTTCGGGGTTCTTTTTATTTTTTTATTCTATATCTTCAGCTGCAGTACATATGTACATGCAAATACATACCAACATACATACATGCATTTTGTATTGGTAATTACATTTCCTTAGCATGCTGACTCAGTCCTTTACCAAAGGCTACACTTCAACATGATTTCAGGGTTACTATTGGTTCACAGAGCTATTGCCTCTTTACACAGGAAAAATAGTTGTCTGAACTGTATTAGTCTAAGCGTTCAATAGGTACCCTTTTGCTTTCGAGCAGTGAGAACTCTGTTCTTTCTGGATTGGTTTGGACTGAGAAATTCCAAGACTGTCAGTCTCTTCAATTGTACTGTGAGAGCAGTGACAAAAGGTGCACTTTGTATGAAAATCCCTAGCATCCAAATATTTGTGAGTGGTAGCCAGGTGTCCTGTGGGAGGAATTTGACTGAATTCTCCTACCAATAATCACATGTAGTACTGACCTTTAGGTGCAGTGCAAGCCATAACCCTTTCCTTATTTATTGTTCCAGAGGGATTGAGAAGAGATCTATTTGCTGTAGGCAATTGTTCTTTTCTTTCTGACAGATATAAATGTCAAAGGATGTCTGGGTTGCTTTGGGTACCATTTAATGTCACCATTATTTTTGTGACTACAAAACCTACTAGAGCATCCATAAACATGCAGGAGCCCTCTAGAGACTAAAATAAGTGGAGAACCAATTGTATAAAAACGTCTTCATGCTGACAATTATAGTCAGTGTGTCCTTGTGATTAAAAAGGAAAAAAAAAAAAAAGCTTGATGCCGTTGCCAGAGGAGCCCTGGCTCTATCTTTTGACAAGTTCAGAAGCTACCTGAAGGGAACTTTAAAACTGGTTGACTTTTATCCACCAGTGCCCTAACCCAGGAGAACACTAGATGTTCACCCAAGCTGTGAGAACTGGCTTTTTCATTCAGGAGATCTCTTCAGGAGACATGTGAGATTAGTAAATCTGCCTCTTGCTGGGATGCCATGTGGTGGTTAAAGATCTTCCTCTAGCACACATTATGAAACTGGTGCCCTTTTGTGTTGTGAAGCCTTACAACAACACAAGCCCTTTGGATCAAATGCATGATGATTGTAATTTTCTCTTAGCAGGGTTGCAAGCAAACTGCTTGTCACAAGCAGCTGTTCTAGAATGCATAATTACACCTGTCTGCCATCACCAACATTGCCTGTCTAAGGCATGATGGATGATTTTAAACTTGAATATTATTATTATTATTCCCACTATTATTTTTTTACAAAGCTGAATTGTGAAATATATTTGAAGTGCCTTTCTTGAGCCTTGTCGTGATGTAGCTGAGACAGGTTACACTCACCACTTCAAGCTTTTTTTTACTCAAATCATTTCTGCTGTCATTTAAGAAGCCTATTTACATTTCTATCCTGGAAACTTCTCTCTAAGTATAACACTGTTAAAGTAATATGATTCTCTTCCATGTAACTTGGGTTGGATCTATGTCCCTCCTTCTCTCTCCTGTTTCACATGAATTTTAAGATTCCCAATACAGTGTTTATATTTTACATTTAAGATTTTTACATTACAAAAAATGTGAGTACCTCATAAATATAGTGATCAGTTATATATAAAGCTACTGTAAGAGTAAGATGGTAGTTTTCTAAAGGAAACTCAAAACAATAGGAATTTAGTAGCAATGAAATAAATGAAAAAGTCTTCATCTGTAATTTCATGTCAGGAAAATATATTTACCACAAATTTTTAAAGCTCTATTTCAAATGTGACATAACAAGATGAGCAAGCAGTGCATAATCAACAAAATAAAGGGAGATAAGGTGATCCTTTCCATCTTCATGCTCACTAGAAAGGAGAAATACTTTAAATTTCAAAGGTAGGGAATTAGTTAATGATTTCTAACATTGCAAGTTTATACACTACAACAAAGGTATCTGATAAAAAGTGCTTCTCTAAACCTCAAGATTCATAGCAAGATACACAATGGTGTGGGTTTTTTTGTGTTTTTTTTTTTTTAAGAAACAATGTCTCAGGCAATTAAGTATGTGTAATCATGGTTGTTTTCTTCTAATAGTATTTTCAAGGAAATAAAGAAAAAACTCATAATTGTCAAAAAATCTCTATTAACATAGTGACCATAGAGAATAACTTGTAATAATATAGCATAGAAGAAAAATACTGTGGTACTGACTTCATGATTAGAGATGATTGAAGAGATTAATGCATTTCCCCCAAGAACAGAATTTTAAATTTAGAGCAAATACCCTGTCACTTTTGTAACATTTTTATTTTTGCTTTCCATGAAATATCAAGCAATATATATTGTTTCTACATTCTGTCTTCTGTTGCAGTATTTTTTCCTCAGTAATTTTCATCTCCATTTGTACAGAATTTGGTGCAATATAATCCTCAAACCCACATGGAATCCCTTAGATTTAATGAGTTATAAATGTTTATTTGTAAGGAAACTCTTTTAAAGAAAGCACAGAACAAATGATGGTTCATTTCTGATTATTTGCCAAGAAGTATTCACAGGGCAATCTAAAAGAAGTAATATTTCCTAATTAAAACTAAGAAAAGAGATTTGTGGTTTCACTCCAGGCAATTAAATGTAACATTTGCAGGCATATAATTCCAAGGGAAACAAAACCTAGGAAGTGCCTGTTTGAGCGTCTATTAATTAAAAAATCCAACACTTCACTGGTTGTACTAGCTGGCCTTTTACACATTCTCTGTAGGTTAATAATTGAATTCAAGTGTGCCCAATACTATACCAAAGAAAGGCTGCTTAAAGACAGCCAATCCCTGTTCACAGAAATCATCTCATTATTTTTATTTTCATTAATGAAGATGTATAATTCAAAGAAGTATATGATTTCAGACTAAAAAAAATCATATAACAGGTCATCAAGTACCCATCATGTGCTCACAGTGACAGAAGAATTTGGTAGCCTGCTCTTTGTGGTGTGCTTATTTTTTTTTTCTTTGTGATTGCTAGCCTGAAAAATGAACCAAAGCCATAAATCACTATCAATATAGAGAAAGCATTTACTTTGGAAAAATTCTCCTGTAACAGAAAATGGAAAATTGTTGAGGAAAATACTGTCATTTGCTCCTCAACCTGCAGTTATCTTTAGATAGAAAGCAAGTTCAACAAAACCCTGTGAAACTACAGAGGACAGAGCCAACACTCCATTAGTGTAGCTAGATCAATATAAAGGAAAGAAACATGGTCTTCATTTGCTCCAGCACTTTTGAAGATGACCTGCTGAAGATTTATCAGTTTTATATAGGAGGATTTGCTGTCCTCCTCCTCTGAAAAACTGTACAAAGTGAAATGTAGTAAGAAGTCTGGGGAAGGAAAAAGTTTGAAGACACGAGGACATTTTTGCTTCTTGTTTCTGTCAGTAAAAGAAAATTTATTCAAGGGCTGATTTGTAAAGCTAAGCATAGATTTTCATGCTTTATGCATTTTGTAGTATTGCTCTCTGCTCTTCCACTATTCTACAGATTTTGAGCAGAATGTTTTCTAGAAGTTTACTTGCTGCTTAAACTTAATAGCTAGCATTTTATGTTTATTTTACATTAGTGCTGTAGAATCAACCATAGTGCCTTTGGCACAAAAAAGAAACAAACCAAAACCAGTCTTGTTCATTGTATGAAATGAGAAAGGACTAAGTATGGAATTAATATGGAATGTACAAATGGGAAGTATGGAGAGAAAAATAGCAGGCAGAAAAGAGAGATAAGATGATAAAGTCATGATGGAAAGAGGTGGGTGCAGTGAAACCAGGTGAAAACCATGAAATGGTTGGGGGCAGCTAGGGAAAAAGAGCAAGCAAAACCAAGAAGGTGTTTTGCTGATCAGTATGTTTTTAATTTACTGAGATGTCAATGATTCAATGAACTCTACGCCTCTCTTAAGGAATTGAAACCTATTTCATATATTCTCTCAACATATATTTGTCACAAGACATATCATCCAAATAAGTAAAGAGAATGATACTTAGAGTGAACTCTAAGTAATTTTCTGTGAGCATCATCTTTGTACTCTAACTTATATTTGGAGACAAAATCTCCAGACCAATGGTTAGCTATAGGGAGAAGCAGTTCTGGCACTCTTAGACATTTGATATTATTTCTATGTGTGACCAAATCCTTGTTTCAATTTCACAGAGTCTTCATCTCCCCTTCTCACTCTTTTTTTTTTTTTTTTTTTTTTTTTTTTTAAACCTCTTGGTTAAAAAGCATCAAGTCCAAAAAGGGCCAGAGACAAGGCAATAGGTCAAACTTGTTCAAAATTTTTAGATGGACGTTAGAGCTTCCAGAAGTCATATTCTGATCCAGCTGTATATTCAGTAGTGCAACATTCTTGGTTTAAAGAAGCACTTGAAACCAAAATCAGATTTTATAGAGGACACTAATATTAAAAGGAGTTCCTCTAGTAAAAAATAAATAAATATTATTACACAAAAGTTTTAGCTTTTTAAAATAATTTTATAAAATGCGGATAGTCTTTATATGTCAAAATAGTAATTGAACTCTTTACACAGCACTGTTAGATGGTACTCTAACATTCACATTCATTTCACCATTAAATCTAACAATAATAGGAAATTGGTGCAGAATGTCTGAAAAACAAGCAAAACTCTTTTTTTAAAAAAAATATTAAACCATATTTATTGTGTTCAGATTCCCATTTTAAGAAAACATAATGTAAGTTCTAAATATTATAGCAATAGGTTTGTGGGTTTGGAGTTCTTTAAATATTCCACTAGCAGGGTGTGGATAAACTGCTGATATATGCTGCAAAATAGAATGTATAGATGCCTAGAATTTGTGACAGTCTTGAAATATTCTAAATTGTCAGAATAATTCTTCAAAGCAGTATTTTTTACTAATCAAAGCACTGGCTAGCTGTGTCTGTGTGACTACAAGATGAAAATTATGTTTGAAAGGACTACCTCTCAAGTTACTGTAGCTGGATAATGAGCTAAACCCTTCTGAAATAAACTTTTAGGAACTATAAAACACATCAATATTTCTGTCTCTGAAATTAAAACTGAGTCAACATTTCTAACCCCATTCGTATGTGATATCATCATATTAATATATGTGAATACCTCTGCTGTCTTTATACTAGAGAAACATAAATTTTTACTTCATGTCTGGTATTTGTCATATATATTCATGTCCAATGGTGGCATATGCATTCCCAAGCTATCCATGCTGTAAGAATAGAATGGAAAATGTACTTTCTACCATCACCTCCTTCTGGGAGAAAAATACTACAAATCTTGACCACTCTGCCTATACAAAAAGTAACATACTACAATTATAAATACATATGCACACATACATAGCTGCACTCATGCATACCAGCACACATCCATTTCTTTAAGAGCATGTCCAAAGACAAGCCATGCTTACTTCTGTTGTACCTTTGATTGTGATTGGGCTGTTCTTCCAATTTGTGTTTTTGTGTAAATCCTCTCCACTGTGTCCCCCTTTTTACTGGGAACAAATCCAAATAAAGGCAGAAACCCCACGCTAAAATTTATCTTCATCCTTGCTTACTGAAACTAGCACTTTCAAAGATGCTGTAATTATGTATGTGCCCTGATACTGTATAAGATACCGTTGACTGAGTTTTCACCTCTCTTGAAAAGTTCTGACAATCCATCACTAAATTATATTTGCTGGACAATGATCAGTTACTATATATACAGAAAATGGGGGTTAATGGACACTTACTGTTACTTCTTGTTTTTTAATTTAATCTTGGTTACACTAAAACATGATGGAAGCCTAATTTTCAGTATTATTTTACTGGCATTCAAGTGTTTATCCTGCCTTCTTATGTCAATAAAACAACCCTCTGTTTTCTCCGAACACTATGCCACTTAAAAAAATATCCATATAATTGGAAGACTGAAGAATTACTCTTCTTAAATAGATTTATTTTTGAATTAGTGTATAGAAAATAAAAACTATGAGGGCACTATGTATTTTGTAACTACTATTATGCTTCAAGTACTGTTCTGACAATTCCTCAAGCTATTGTATTCTATTTGTAACCTTTTTTTTTCTAATCATTTTTGTCTAAGCAACATTTGACCAAGCTCTTCAGGTTTTTAGTACTTTTTATTTGTTTATTTTGCCTTGATTTGTTTTTTTCCTCTGGTTCACAATTCTAAGCAGCACCTACACTACCTCAAACTTTTTGAAAGTATTTTGAAAGGAGGTTATGTATTACATCAAAAAGGGAGCATGTTAATTTATTTTATCAACCTGGAAAGGGTAAAAAAAAACCCACTATCAATCAGATGCTACCATTAATGGAATAAATATTTAAGTCAATTTAGACTAACAGACCTCAGAAGTTTTGCTAATTAACAACTACAGGGACAGCACACTGGGCTGTCAAAGAGAAACTTGCCTTTGTATGTTCAGGGGGAAAAATTATTTAAACATATTTCTAGGTATCATTAAACTGCACGTGATGTCTTGCTAGGCCTGCAGCAAAATAAGCAACAACATGATTTTTTAAATACTTCTCTCTCATTTCTGAGTTCAGAAGTTTTTAGACATCAAAGAACTGCACAAAATTAAAGGTGTGAAAGAAGATGCATGTTAGGTTTTAATTATATTAAATTTATTAGAAAGAACACATTGGGAACACATTAACTTCTCTCTCTGCAGCATATAAGCTAGTTTGTGAGCAAGTCTATATTTTTAAAACATAGGAAAAATAATGATATGAAAACTAACTCAAAAGTATGTGAGCCAGGGGCTACTCACCCATTTCACTCATTCATTCAGTTTGGCAAAGAAAGGTAATTCTCAGATTTTGAGAAAAAAAAATAAATTCTTCCCATCACAGTAAGGAGAAATAAAGTATTCCTTGCTATCATGGACATAAGCTTGAGCTATTTTCCATTCTTTCCATCTGCTCATGAAAATTACCTCAGAAAAAAATCTTCTTTTGACTAAAATAGATACCCAAGATTGGTGACTTCAATGGATGCACAAATAATTTCATGAAACATACAATTTCATGTGCAATATAGATGTATATTATATATGCAAGTTTATTTTTTACATAGCTGTAGCATTTCCCAGATTCAGTCAGAAATGATGCATTGTTCATTTTTAAATACAGCACTTCAGTTAAAAGCACATGTGGATCTGATCTTAGAGATGTGACAGACTTAAAGAACTTGGGTAAACAATTTATGCTTTGTATGCCACAGTTTTTCACACTATTAAATAGCAGAATAAATACATATATGCCTTGGATGGATATTGTGTGGTTGCATATTTTTTTAATGTCTGCACAGGGTACTTTGTCTGGAAAAGAGCAGAATAATGCAAGGTACGTGTCTGATTATTTCAGTATTTTTGCCTGAACATCAGTGCATTCCTGGGTCATTGCATTACTTTAGATTAATTAATCTAGAAGTTATTTCAGTGAACTACTGCTGTTTTTCAGATTTGCTATGACCCAAGAATAGTCTGCCAATATTTAAGAAAAAAATAGAGTATGTACTACACTTCTTGAAATGGATTTTTCATCTCAAAGTAGCCTCAGTTTGACTGATGAAGAAAAAATGTCACCATTTTTCATTTACTCTATCAGGCAAGTAAATGCAGAAATTTATGTACTGGCATCTCTCTAGACAGTCCAGTAAAGAAACTTTAGATCCAGTCCTCAAAATTTCACAGTGGAAGTAACTAATCTTATTATTTTTATATTATGATTTGTTGTATAATGACAAGAATAATCTTTATGGCTTCATTCTCTGCTTGGCATAAAATTACTTTTTGGACTTATCAAACACCTCAGGCTTTGTCTTAGCTTTTAATCAGTTTCTGCAGCTGTTCATAGCTTCAAATACTACAAAGCACTAAACTTTAATTGCTTAATTAAACTCAAACCACAGCTGTCTTTTTAACAGGCAGGGGCCTGCCTAGTTTTTGAATACTCAAAGACAATCAGAGAGCAAAAATGACATTGCTCATCTCTCAAGGATGGTTGATCTAGGAGTATTATGTACACACAAGAAAAAGCCAAAGGACTCTCTTGGGAAACAATCAGGAGTCTTGTTTCCTAATTTTTTAAACCTGTTTTATATCAACAGAGCTGCTGTTCTGATCAGTACACAAAAATTAATTGAAAAACTGACCAGTACACATAAGTTAATTGAAAAACTTGAGGACAGATCTTTGAACAGAATATACTGACTTGTTTAACTTGATTTATTCTAGTCAAAGTTCTGACCTCATGCATCTTTTTTATTATGTTTCCTGCCATTGGTATTCAATGTCAACAGTTCTAATAAACAGGCACAAATGCATTTTACCTGACAAGCTACTCTTCAACTCCAGTGCTCTTACAGAGTGCTGGGTTTATGTGTGGGGGTTTGGGGTTTTCCCTGGAGTTTACTCATTAAGGGCTCCTGTGATATGGAATGGTTTGGGTGCACTGAAGTGGGGTTACCACTTTAGCTATCAAGTTGGAAGGAAGAAACAATTTTTGTCTCATCTTGTACTAAGGTAAATGAACCATATTGAGAACTGCTACTTTTATTTTGAGAACTTATTCTTTACTCCTTTAAAAAAAAATGTATTTGTAGAAATCCTCTCTTCTATTTAATATCCAAGTCAAGTGATACTATTAGTGAGACATCATATTTGGTTTGATATTTCAATATTTGAAATATTTTTGGCCTCTACATTATACAATTAAACCAATATAGTTTATAATAAAACTGATTAAAGCATAGAGAAAGTATCAGAAGGGAAAGAATGACCTTAACCTAGATAAAACTGCATAGAAAATTTATATGGTGACTTTCTTAGCCAACTTCTCAATTACCATAAATCAATACGATTTGGTTCATTTCAGTGAAGCATGGGCAAATTTAGTAATATTTTACAATCAGGTGAGGTTCTATATGTCTGAAGCACTGGTATTTTGTCTATTGTCATAGTACTTCATAATGTGTCATATATTTTTCAATTGAATGCGTTGTGGCAAAGTATTATTGGGGTTTTTTGTCAAGACTTTTATGATTCTGAAAGTACAGGCAATCAGTTAATAGCATTCTCTAAAGTATGTGAATATCTTAATTTCTTGAAATATATGGTCTTATATTATTGAGAATGCCTGTATGGAATGTTTTTGACACAGAGAAAAAAACAGAATTACCTACAGAACTAGTAAGGTGGAATAAGTAGTCAACACTAGATTTTAAATATGCTTTGCTTTTTTTAAAAATTTGTAGGGTTTGTGGAATGATTTTTTAATTTCCTATTAAATATTTATGTGTGTGTGTGTGTATATATATATATATATATATATATATAACTTAAACACACATGCACAGCCATATAGTTGCAAATAATTCTTGACATATCAAGAAATTTTGATCCTGAGGAGCAGTTTCTGTACAAATATATTTTATGCTTTTTAAAAGACACCTGAAAATAACAAAACCTTTTTTTTTTTAATAATGAAACTACTATCTGTTTGAAACTACCCTTCGTGTAATGTTCTTCAACCTTCTAGTGCCTGAATTTGGTAAGAAAGGTAATTAGAATGAACCTGAAGTTTGAGCTGAAGATGCCAGTAATTTGATACTAAAGAAAGAAAAGCCTTCCCTGAAAAGACAAAAACCTAGACAAAAGACAGTCTTTTCCAATTATCAGTGATCCATGTCAGTGTCCTGTAGCTTCATAACACTAAGCTTCATATGGAATTTTCAGAAATATATTTATCTTTTAATAATTATATATATTTAAAAAATTGTCTTTTTCTTATGCTACACTTCAATCCTACTTTATGAAAAAAGGTCACTTTCTTTGAGATGATCTCTGATATTTTAATTTCAGGACAATCTCTGAGCTCTTTCTAGCCTTGAAGCTATCAAAAATTTTAAATTATTGCTTGTAAATTTTATTACTTCTGAAAAGTAGCAACATACCTGACAAATATTTCATTAGTATGGGATTGTTAGTTACTACAGTTCCGGTTTGACTACCTCCTATTTCACAGACTCATCATATGCATCCATGAGTGGCAAACTACATATACATATATATATATATATATATATATATATATATACACTCTAGAATTACTGCCTCAGTATGAAAAGGTTACTACATGGGTCTGAAATGCAAAGAAAACATAGCTAGTACAACTTTTTTTAACACAATACAGTTGCAACACCTCCTACCCCACAAATACAACAATCTGGAACCTTCTCTTCTATAATGACAGAAAACAGCAGAGTAGTGTTGGATACCATATTGAATGCTTAATTCCTTCATTCAAGCACAAAAAGCTACAAACATATGTTTGTAGACTAATATAGTCTCCTGGACTCTGCTTCAGTGGTACTCAAGGAGCTCTGTGCAGCAGTAAGAAAGAAGAAGTATTTCAAATCACATTCTGTGCAGTACAGGGCAGATGTCACGTAACTGGTTATTTCTCCATTTAAGAACTGGAAAGTCTCTGAAAAGGCTGTTGCAGGAAAACACAGAGGCTTTGGGGGCTGCCAAAATGACACAGTGTAGGAACTTAGAGTAAGAAAGGAAAACATGTTTTGTATTTAACAGGGCTAGTAAGAACATGACCGCAATAGTGGGGAAATTCTGAGATCTGTGTTCAGCATGAATTGAAATGGGTGTGAAATTCACAACTGAAATGGGAGAAGAATCCACTCAGAAACACTAAAAATCTATAAATACACTTCAAGACTACAGATTGCAGTAAGGTATGCATACTTTTTAAACTAGTGTTATCTAAAATTTACAGCAACATAGAAAGGGTGACATATTGTCTTCTGCTTCAGTGTTGGGAATACACAAAACAGACAAAATCGAACTAGAAAGCATTATTTTTTTTCTTCAAAAAGGAGTTTTGTTATCAACTTTTGACAAGGTTTATTGATTAGTCTTTGGCATTGGGAACCTAAGATTGAGGATCTTACATGGAGCCAGTCTGCATTATCTTCTTGGCAGACCTACTAAAGCTATAATGACACGGAAAACAGATGGGCTGCTGACAGCTGGCATTACAATGAATTGTAGGACCTACATAAATACTGAATACCCAAAGACATTTTTTTTTCACTCCCATGAGATAATGGAAAATTCCTCTATTCCCAGTATTCCAAACACAGACATTATCAGAAGTTATAGAACATTTCATATAAAGACTGTCTGTTGTCCTGTGTACCTGTGATAACCTGACTATTCAAAATGTAGGTCTCAATTTTATTCAGTCTGTCTGTCTACAGAAGAGAAAATGCAGTCAGAAAATATGTCTTGATAGAGCAGCAACACCCTGTTATGCAACACTGGCACGGAGGTGGTATGAAGATCAGTTGCAGTTCCTATTGAAATCATCAACATTTTGGGAGCTTTAAGAATAAAAAATGTGGTGAGTTTTATGGATGTCTGAACTACAGACCTCTGTGACTAACTTTAAACAGGCCTTTAGGGAATTTTTTTACAGAACGAGTCCCTCATTTCTTTAAATAAACATTCAGAACCTCTTCAAGCATCTGAAGTTGTTCAAAAATAGAAGTATGACTTAGCCAGGAGAACTTGTGAAGAACATGTTCAAAGCAGTGAACTCCTACTGTATTTTTGACTGACTTTACACAGTTACAATCTTGTATGATGGTTGACTCCCAGAGAAATACAACAAATTTCTTTTCATAGTAAAATTTAATACACTCTAGCTAGCAGAATTATTTTACCTGGCTTCCTACCAAAACTTTCATTATACTAGTAATACCAACAAATACAATATCAAAAGGCTTATTAAAATTGATAAACTTTGATAGGGAAATATATTGGAAGAAGTGAACAGGATCTGTAATTTTCAAAATTTCATTTAAAGGGAACCCTTTCCTCTTTAATTTCATGGTTGACTGGAATTTTCAGCCTGAAAATATATCCAATGCTCCATGAAATTTACTTGTCTATAAAGTGTCCACTCCTGTTAACAGGAACAAATAAGTCTTCACTATAGTTGGGTACATAAAATTAAAAAAGAAGTAAATCTGATCTGTTCAGAATCTCATGCTTTGACCTCTAGAGAAGAAAACATGCAATGCTGCCTTTTTAGCAAGAGAAAGTGGAAAGTTTTATGCAGTGGTCGTTCTTTGTGATCTTAATAAGTTTTCTTTTTCCTTTTTTGTGATGTGCTTTAGCAATAACCCAGAAAAGTAGAAGCCCAGTAGACATCTATTAAAATAATGAGCCAGAAGTTGGAGTATAATCTTTACTGATATCACTGTATAAATTTCACCAATAACGTAAGTTAATGAGGGCAATGAATCCAATAACTTTATTATGATAGACAAATATCCTATCCAGAAATCTACTAATTAGATATGTCAAAACATCTTTAAAACTTCTTTTGCCAAGCAAATGAGAATAATCCTATCTTTTTTGTGAGGCTATCACAACTGCATGGGGAAGTATACAGTTTTCATAAAATAGGACAAACAGAGAGCTAGGATATTTTACAAATATATTTCATCTATGTTTTAGAAGGTATAAAGGTGGCAATTAAGTCAGAAGATGAAGAAGAATTCTGTTTCTCTAAGAGGGAAATCTGTGTAGTCTGCCAGTCTCACAATACCATCCCCTTGAGTTTTGAACTCTCTGCTCACATTTCCCTGTGTATTTTATTGAACTTGGTAGAGGTAGAAGGGTTAGGATTACCAGAACAAAAGAAAGATATTTTTTCCCCATGAATTTAATTGTGTGCTGTCCTTTTTTAGGAGAAATATTTGGACTTTCAAGTTCAAATTACATGAACAAATTACCCTGGAATAACACATTTTAGGGTTATAATCAGCACATATTATAGTTTCTGTATTAAATGCCCACAAGAGTATTGTTATCACATAGTGGCAAATAAAATTAGTGTGTTGGCTTCTTTTGCACTGAGAATCTAAAAATGTGCCTACTACTAAGTTGCATGTTGAGTTCATAATGGTAATCAAATAAAGGCACTGTTGAGTGAAGAATAGAGAGAAGAACAGAGGCTCTTCTTGCAATGAAAACTAAAAGGTTATCTATATACCTAATTTAGGTAGAATTTGTCCAAAGATTTAAACATGTATAGGACAAAAGCCTAAGACTGGGAAGATCCTGGGTCACCAAATGTCTCTTTTTAGTTTCAAAAGCACCACACAAAATTCAACTGCAGACGTTTATATAAAAAAATCACATTACATAGCATTGTCCAAGGATCATGAATGATGACCTGAAGAAGGTAGACAGACAATAGTGGTTAAACCAGAGACTGTATTTTAGTTTTGGATGGGGAACAACAGGAACAGATTTCCACATGTACGAGTGAAAAATTTTGGAGTAAACTTTGTCAAGTTGTAGCCCTGAAAACATTCCCAACTTGTAAATATGAGCTTTTCTTTTTTTTCAAAACAGAGGATGCTGCTGCTTGCAATATTTTTCTTACTTTGCAGAGTTCAATTAGAAACAAATAAACTTTTAGAACAATAATTTTTTCTTGGTTTCTGAGACAAGGACCTCCTTGTCTTCATTAAACTGTATTCTCAAAGAACAGTCTGTGCTTTGTTTTTGCCTGTAGTTTTCATCCCAGCTACTGCAGTGGTGGCACTCCTCTATTCTTTATGGTGTACATTTTTTCATGTAATTTATTAGAAGCACAGTGAGAGCAAAAACTAAGCAACAACTAAAGAGAACTAGGAGTTATAATTAGTTCTATAAAACACAATAGGAATTATAATGGTTTGAATCTTTGCAAATATATGTATAGAACAAAATTCTAATGCTGCTTGCCAAGAGAGTTTTAAATCTATAGAAAATATTTTAAAAACCAGCCTTTCCCTGCTGTGAAAATTCTTAATTACTGATCTGATTAAAATAGATACCATATTATAAAAATTTCAGTGCAGCTGTTTTACTTCAGAAGTTAGTAACAGTAAATTAATCAATATAAAAATCACTGTGCGTGTATTTTGGCCACTTAAACCTTTTTTTTATTCTTTCATTCCACTTTATATATTGACAGTATTGTCTGACTTGACAGAAACAGGGCAGGGATCTCCTGAGGTAAAGCTATAGAATAAATATTCAGCAACGCATGCACACTAGAGTATGTTGATTACTATGTGCTCTTTGCAAAATAAACAATGTGTGTTGTTCCTTGCTTTTTTCCCCTTCTTTTTTGATATGTACTGAAGGCATTTGGCAGGAAAAATTTCTGAATACACGATTATTGACATTATAATCAACTTTCTGTTCACTCACTCATGTTTTAATCTTGCTGTGCTCTGCTGCTCTTTTTCATTTACTTGATACTCTGGAATGAAAAACTTCAGCAGAGTGGCCCTTACAACCACGAGAACACTTAACCAGTCATCTTCCAGTCCCAGGGAAAAAAAAATTTGTTATTAGCACATCTTTTACTCAAAACTGCAATTTTAATTAGATGGTGCTTTCTTCTTCCAACCCCTAACTTGCATCATACTTTACAGCTGGGGTGAAAAGGTTAAATCCAGGATGATAGGAAGCTAACAATTTTAGAAATATCAGGAACAAAATTGAAACAAAACTGCACCAACCAACCAAAACAACCCACTCTTGAATCTATTTTGAAGGAAACATAATTCTCAGAAATGCCTGGGGTCCAAGCACTGGTAGAATCAGGGAGTCCCTGCATTGAACAAGGCAGGGCCCAGTAGCCAGGGCCTGCTCCATTTAACCGTTTTATTTTGAGACCAATGAATTCTGGGGGAAGAGCTCAGAATATAACCTACTTATTTCCCTTGACCTCTAAAGTTCAGACCTATTGAATAACAACAATTATGAACTTTAATATCAAGTCAATATATTTCATTTCAGGGAAATCCCCATGATCTTCACAGACATAGCAGAGGTAAAAGGAATAGTCTTCAGTCTATTTATAATTTACAGAAAGATAAAGAATTAATAGAAGAGTATGTGAAAGAAATACAGAGGCAGTGGAAGAGTAGTAAATTTAGACATAAATCTGGAAAAAAATGGAGCTTAGTGAAATTTTTGGCAGGAGAGCAAAAGATAGGAAAAAATAAAGCAAAAAACAGAGTTCTTCCATGAAAATAAGCTATCTTAACTTCATATTTATTCTTCTTTTCTTTTCTACAAGTAACTTTACACTAAATATGAATGGTATTAAACTCAGCCATCCAAAATGCTAAAACATACATATAGAAAACATATTGCCGAAAACTAAAGAAAGTATGGCAGAGTAGCTAGATATGGACTTAGATGCACTCTCTTACCTTACAGTGTTATCTAGGAGTATCAATAAAGTTTATAAGCGGAATAACTCCACTGGTACCAGTGGAACTCTACCACATTTTTCCAATGGAATATTCTGGGGAATAAAGAATTGTTCATAAACCATTTTTAGTACAATTCTACCACTCATTGCTAGTAATGAAAAACCTCAACACTTGTATGGCCTGGCTGGATGCTGCTGCAATGTCTTTGCTTTGTATCTATGGAAACCTTTTTAAGTTTCCCAACACCTCCTACACAGGAGTTCTGGGAGATTCAGAGTGAAGTAGATTTTCCACAAAATGTGATCTAAGGATAATTTCAAAAAAGAAAACAATCTTATCATGCAACATGCTAAGATTTTACACTTCATCAGTGAAACACACAATAAATTGCAGTCAATGTTATTCTTAAGCATAAAACCCCAGTCTGATTCTAGACCAAGATTTCAGCTGCTGCTTTCATTGAATGTCTAAATGCAGAAAAACCCAGAAATTCTGCTGACTGTTTGAACATCTATTAGATCAGTGCCGCCAGAAATTCATCTAACTTAGAAGAACAAGGATGTTGTGACTGATTGCTTGTTTAATAATAGCTCCTTCCATAACTGATGAAAAATTTCAAAGTGTAATTGTAATGGCAAGTCAAGCCTAACATAGCACATTAGAGATAAAATTATGCACCAATTCATGAGGATTTATTTCTTCTCATAGTAACATTAAAACTACCAACATTCTCTAAATCTTTACTCATTTTGTAGTTCCAAATAGATCAAATAGAATCCTTTAGGAAGAAAATTGCTGTGATGTTGGTATAGCTTACTCTTATCTACCCACTCTAACCATAAGCTTTAGTTTTCAAGTCTAGTAGCAGAGTAGAGAAAGATCAACTTGGGGAGCACTAATGAAAACTGGATATATACAAGTCTCTAGGATGTAACTAAATGCTCAGAGAACTGGACAATGTCTTTACATAGGCTACCTGTCTTGGGTTAAGCTGGCAAAATGCCAACTGCCCAAGTACAGAGTTGAGAAAAGGGAGAAAGGGGAAAAAACTAAAACTCTAAAACCAGGTTTATGCTTAAATGAGCTACATATATTTATACAGAAAAGAGAGAATTAAAAGGAGACTACAATATAACACACACTTACACAAGTTGTATCTATATATAACAAGAAAGAACTTCCCACTCCCCATTTA
>JAWWLZ010000082.1:70597320-70609168 GCA_035041345.1 Poliocrania exsul
CAGCTCAGCCCAGCTCAAGTCACCTGACAATGTTCAGGCCTAGTTTGAACTTTAAAGCCTAAATTTAGGCCTATCAGTTAAACCCATGACACTACCTTATTACCTTTGCAATGTTGTGGTAAGTATGGTCACTGCTGAGTGTGTAGTGGCTGGTCTGATGCCTAAAAGAAGGAAGACATCATGTGCATTTCCAAAAATTGACAAAGAATATATAGTGAATTACAGGACTGTCTGTTTCACTGCAGTCTTTAAAATTATGGAAGTAATTTTCGTAACCATTTGGAGACATTTTTCTCACTCTTTCTCAGTAGAAATGGGAAAGTTAATTACTTCTGTCAATTTATAATCTTATATTTTAATGGCAAAAATTAAATAAAAATCTATATATAATGAAAGTTTCCCACAAAGTCCACATTATATTTCTTGTAAAATTATGTGAGCAAATTCCTCTATGCCAAAATTCAAAATATAGGAAATATGTATCTATAGATGTTTAATCTGAGAAGTGATTCTTATAATTTGATTACAATTAGATTCAAAATATAGTTTTTATCAAACCCATCATTGTTAGTAACCTCACTGTTCCTCTGGTTCTATCAGTTCAACTGAAAAAATCAGCCTTCATGAGTGGGAAGATACAAAGTTCTTTTCTATTTCATACTGGCAAATTCATTCTTTCTTCCATGGTCATGAAAGCAACAGTCAGTGATAAGCTCAATTCGGAAAACAGCATCAGGAAACTTGACTTACAAAAGTAACAAAAAGGAAGGAAATACTATAATCAAGAACTTAAATTCTTAAATCCTTGTTGCTGCTTCTTGCTTTCTTGTTTTAGGACAGGTTCTATTTCACAGCAAGTCCTCTGAAATATTTTCTTAAGGTCCCTAGATATGGATGGCTCTCACAACTGAAGGAGTACTTTTATTTTGTAGGTATTTAGATTCAATTTGGTCTGAAGAACTTGGACAAAAGTGAAGTGATAGGAGTGGTTCAATACTGAGAAATAAGGTGATACTTCACAGAAGTAAATATTGGCTGATCCTCATTTGAAAAAAAAGACCTTTATTCAAAATAGTTTTATCTAAAAGATGTTTTATTTTGCTGAGTACTTGTGTTTTGAGCTAAGAAGTCCTGGGAAAGTTAAGGATTATAGGCCATAGACAGCTTGTAATAGTGGCCTGAGCATGAAATGCACATTGTTCTGTTAGAGAGAACCAAAATCCCATCTTCACCTCTATCAGAGAACATACATCTTTATATACAATATGTAATAAAAACATAATATATGAAGCCTACAGATTATATCTGGCAAAGTGAGATGCAAGATGCACATGATTGCCTCAGTCTTCTCCAAATATTTCAAGTAACAAAATTTGATTTTGTCATAAACTTGCAAGAACTGAGAAACTGGTTTTCTTATTGATTGTGAGGTTTAAATAATAATTATCATAGTCATTATGCACAAAATAATTTTATGTATATAGAATACATAGTTACAGATTCTTTAAGCTCTATGTCATATAAATATATGTTCCTGCCAATATAAATGAAACTTTGTCCAGTTACTAGTGTATTATTTTATTGAGTAAGGTTTGAGATTACTCTTTTTCCCTGAAATCAATCCTAACAGAATCCAAATAATTAGAGTGACCTTCTGGAGCTTACAGTTTAAATCCACTAGAAACAAAACATCATTCCTAGAGGATCTGCTAGAATTAACAGATGATATGCTATTTAAAACATTCTTTTGTGATTTTGTTTTAAATCAGGAAAGTTTTACAATTTATTATACAATTATACAAATTATTTTTCCATAGGGAGTCAAAACTGAGAACTGGAAATAGAAATGTGTATAGATGATGATGGGATTAAATCTTAAAGTGAATAATTGTGTTACTGACCTTGAAAACAGAGGTTACTCAGTGGAGGCCTCATTAAATCAGGTATTTTGGAGTATTGAACATTAATTCAGTTATATCACTAATAAATGGACAATGGTGAATAATCTTCATTGAAAAGAAAGTCTACTTTGCCTTTTTGTTCTGTAATTTCTTTTAATCTAGGACCACAGTGCTGGTACTTCACAATCCTTCCACTACAAAATGTGACTAATTGAGACGTGTGAGTTTATGTCACTCCTTCTCCAAATGTTTACATGTAGCCAGATTATTTTCATGTGCACCTGAACTACAGAGAGGATAAGTCAGAGGTGGGGAAAAAGGTCAGAGGAAAGAAAAAATTTGCCAATGTAATTTCAATTAATTCTATTATGGTTTTGTATTGTGTCCTGATTACAGTGGCCAGGACTATTTTATCACTGTGTGGGTGTAACCAAAATTGTGTATTCTACACCCTCTCTGTAACTGCTCATGAACTTTTAGAAATTGATCATTTGCAGCAGCTGCCCAGGGAACATCTGACACCTCAGGCTACAGGCTGGGTGTTAAAGAAGAGAGTGATATATAGGGATTCTTCCTATCTTCACACCAATGTGTGATAACTCCCCTCCAGGGGGTCATTAGCACATTCACGCCCAGCCTAAGGGATCATGTCTGCTAATAGGCCATCAACAATTCCAAAAATATCCCATGCCTCACAGAGTTAGATCACCCATTGTGAAACTCCTCCCCCTGGGGGAGGTACTGGGCATTTTCACCTGAGCATTCCCTTTGGGGTTTGTGGACTGCTGTATCACTGGTTGGATCCAGAGGAGGACCAGAATCTTCACTGGACTGGCACTGCCGCTCAGCCAGACTGCAATCATCATCCATACCATCAGGTTTTCCTTTCCTTTTACTTTGTACTCAGGGGAACCACAGGGAGTCTCTGCACAGGGGCTAATGAACACCATTCTGTTCATGTCCCAGGGTGCTGGGTTACACATCTGGGTTTTGTGGGTTAAACCAAACTTTTTCTCTGCATCATTGTATTTACTGCAAACTTTTTAGTAAATTTTAACTCTGACTTGTAATCTTTTGAGTTGTGTTCATTTCTCCTGATGGTTTACCTTTAAACCAGCACATCTTGAGAGCTCAAAATTCTTGTTCCTTCATTGCAGTCTTTTCAAAGATATTATTTTGCAAGAGATTAAATGAGATATGCATATCTCCCCAAAGCACCCCAAATAAACAGGTAGGAAACACAATATGGAACTCCTAATGCAACATTTTGAGACAGACCAAAATACTCTAATAATAATAACAGCAGACTGAAAAAGAAACTTTAGGTCAGAAACTAAATTCTACTTGGATATTACGAGAAGTTTTTTTTAAGAAAAGGTGACATATTTTCAGTTAGTTGTATGCTTTCTTGAGTCTTTGTAAGAGACAAAATTATTCCCTTGCTTTCCATACCTCTTATAGAGAGCTTTAGCTGCAGTGCACATCCTATTTCGTGCTACAAAATAAGAGGGAAATAAAGGATTCTGTTGTTACTTTTTCGGTCTCTGTCCATTCCACTTGTTTACCCCAGGTCTGAATTATGTCTATATCTCATCAAATGATCCATATAAAATATAATGATCTTTCCAACAGTATCAGATCATCACTTCAATTTTGTGCATGTTTTATTCTGATTACTTTTCCTTTCCTCATGCAGCTTTATATACTGACAGTGCAAGCTCATCTTGTCAATGTAATTTTCAGTTTCTAGTACATCTGATTGAGTAATAGTAATTGAAAAACAATTCTAATAACATCTCCAAATATGCTTTTCATCTTTTTCTTCCCTTAGACAAACAAATATTTACATTTTTTAATATTCACAGTTTATGAAGCTCTAGAAAATATATAGATAACATGATAGTCAAAATTATTAATTAATATTTTGTTCCATTAACAGGTCCAAGGAAAGAATGGGCCCAAACCTAAGAAGGGGAAATAATAAGCAAAAGTTCCTGAAGAATTCATCTCAGAAATGGGAGTTCTGACTACTTCCTACTGTCCTGTCCTGTCCTTCACAGAGTAAGAAGTTGCCAATTAGTCTGCCTGCTTTTGAGCACTGCAATAGACTGAAATGTTAATGGTTAATGATTCAAACAATTGGCATTTACAAAAAAGCAGCAGGTACTTTGCTGCTGATGTACAAGGTGCAGACTGGGCACACCCACCACTGGAGGCTATAAACTGACTTTTGAGCCAGATAAGGGAAGAGGCCAATAAGATGCAGATCCTATGAGGTGGGATAGTGCTTTTTATCATGCCAAGGCCTTCCTTTACACAACTGACTCAGTCATAAAACTGCCTCTCCAGCCCAGGGAAGTACCAAGACATTTACACCTTACACATAGGCCTGAAGGTATTCATCCCTTCTGATGAGGCATAACTGGCTCAACTATGCTGACAGGAGAAAAAACTGTCATGTCTTAGAAGGTATCATAAACCATCAAAGACCCACAAAGTGTCCCCAGACTCATTTCTGGGGCTTTCCACGTAAGGACTGCGTATGATCCACAGTGTTACATTAGACATTGTAAAACTCCTACACCTCCAGCAGAGATATCTGGGCATTCCCATAAGAACCTAAACATATATTAACCCATTGAACTCTGTTTTGTTGGCTTTCCTGACCCCTAACAAATCAAGACTATGCTATCACTTCAACTAATGGATATTTAAATTGTTCCTTATATATTTTTGTGAATGATACCTTTATACTTTCATATTGTTGCATTTCTATAAGTAATAACAAAATGGCTACATACTTCCTTTGCATTGACACAAATTGTTCTAAAACAAACCCTACCTATATATACACATTTATATAAATACTGATCATTCAGTGTCATTTCAGTCTAATGTGCCCCAAGGGATCTATTAGCAAGCACCTCAGGTACCCTTGCCTTTAAAGGTGGGTCATAACAAGCACCATCTGCTTCACTGTGTGCTTGATAATTATAGTAGAATTTACCAATGGATTTAGCCTGGCGTGTTCATACCATTACTGTCTCTACATCCAATCTCTTTTTTATTTGATCAGTGTATTTGAACCATTAACGAATGGCTATAAGAATGGCTATTTCATTAAATTCAAATTTGGAGTAAATGGATTAATTCCTAAAATTGGAATTAAGGATACCTATAATCATATGCATAATGATTTTACACAGCATGTCTCCTATGACAGCAGTGACTCATATTCTTTCAGGACACCAATTTTCTGTGCTCATAGGGTTTTTAGAATCAACTTTCCTCCTGCACAGAAGTAAGAAAAGTGGCACTTCAAATTAATTACAGCCATCACACTTCAAAACTTTGAAAGGAATCTCTTATTACTAGTCAGTAATCAATATTTCACACTCAATATTTGGTTTTATGTCTGATAAGGGACCTGAATTTCATCCATTTATAAAAGTGATCTGTCTGGTTCATCATATAATTACATACACCAGTTTTGAAATACAAATTTCAATAGCTTATTTCAGGATCAGTGCATTCTATAGTAAAAAGATTTAGGTACATGTTTACTCAAAAACCTAGATGAGAAAGTTAAGTCTTTGAAAAATAAGGAGAGAAAATGGTGAAAGAAAATAGAAAAAAAATAGTAACAATTGTTGCTGAAAATGTCCGCCTGAAGAAGGTCAATTTGTTGAGACTTTGCCTTAAAGAAAGGCTGGCACTAAAGAGAGAGGATCTGAGAGAAAACTGGGAAATAAATCACAGTTACAAATATAAATGCAAACTTTTTTTTTCTCCTGATTTGCCTTACTGAAGCTCAGCCTTTCTCTAATGTGCATAATTTTCCTGGTTTTAATTGTCCTCAAATGTAGTTACTTCACAGGTGGTTTGCACCAGTGTGGGGGGAGGAGGGTGGGTGGTGCAGGCTTCTCTCCATGAAGAATGACATGACAGTAAATAGCATAATAAAATAGCTGTTTCAATACTGAGATAGAAATAGGAAGTAGAGTAGTAAATCCTACATTACTTGAGATGTAAATGCTATACAGAACATAAATATTTTCATCTATCAGGGCAGTTACAGAAGGGAATCACATTCAGAAATGTGCAGTATACCTGCAGCAGTGACAGCTATTTCATCTCCGCTTTGTTAAGTTTTGGGCTGTTTGGAAATCATACTTTTGGAAGGAGCTCTGAGATTTTCAATGCTTAGACCTACTGGGCATGGAAAAGTGCTCTGGTGGTACAGGGGCATAGGAAAAAGAGTTTGTTAGAAGAATAGAAGTAGTTCCTGCTTCTGGATCACTCAGATAATCTTACCTGGTACTAAGTAATATCCCTTTTGCCAAACACACTGCAATAAATGGTAGAAATGTATCATTCTACTGCACCATCTCTTCAGGATTTTAAAAGAGTATGGCACAGTCTCAGGGGAAGAGAATTATATGAGGCTGAGATGCAGCCCCCTAGTTTAGATGTAGAAGAGCTGAGGCAAGAGGGAATTTGTGGAGGGTTACTGGAGGAGAATCATGGACACAGCGACCACAAGGCAACTGAGTTTGAAATCTCTGTTGACAGGAGGAAAAGTGCCAGCAAAACCTCATCTCTGGACATGAGCAGATCAGACTTCAGGCTGCTCAGGGAATTAGTAAGTAAGGTACCCTAGAAAAATGTTTTTATAGGTGCTGTGGTCCATCAGTGCTGGTCATTTTTCAAACATCACCTCCTAAGGGCACAGAGCAGGCAATTCTCACATGACAGAAATCAAGCAGGTGAGGCAAAAGGCCAACTTGGCTGAGCAGGGATCTTCTCTTGGAAACAAGGCTAAAAAGGAAGGTGTATGTCCAGTGGAAACAAGGCCAAGTGACATGGGAAGTATTCAGAGATGCTGCTTGACACTAGGGGGAAAATTCATGTGATCAAAACTCAGCTGGAGTTGAAGCTGGCCAGAAATATAGGGGACAACATACAGAGGGTTTTTTCAAATACATTAATGGCAATAATGTGTAGAAATAACATTAGTCCGTTACAGGATGAGGATAGTCACCTCACAAACAGGGATGGAGACAAGGCAGAGGTGTTTAATGCTTTCTTTGCCTCTGTCTTCAACATGGATGACAGACCAAGGGGGTCTCAGTGCCCTGAGCTAGATGAGCATGATTGCAAGAATGATCAGCTCCCAGTCTACCGTGAAATTTTGCATGACCTGCTGCTCCAGCTGGATCCCTACAAATCTATGTGGTCTCATGGGGTTCATCCCAGTATCCTAAAATAGCTGGCTGATGTCATCACACAACCACTCTCAATGATTTTTGAGTGATCTCGGGAGTCTGGATAGATCTCAGCTGACTGGAAACTGGTGAAAGTTGGCCCGATTTTCAAAAAGTGCAAAAAAGAGGGCCCCAGAAACTACAGGTCCATCAGTTTCACTTCAGTTCCTGGTAAAGTTACAGAGAAGAATATTCTGGGAGGTATTAAAAAGCATATGCCCGACAATGCCAATCACTGGTCACAGCCAACATGGCTTCATGAGAGGAAAGTCCTGCTTATCAAAATTGATTTCTTTTTATGAAAAGGTAAACCACCTAGTTGATCAAGGCAGGCCAGTTATTGTAATCTTTTTGGATTTCAGTAAAGCTTTCAATATTGTCTCTCACAGGATCCTTCTGGACAAAATGTCCAGCACACAGCTGGATAAACACATCATGGGGTGGGTGATCAATTGGCTCACAGACTGAGCACAGAGAGTAATAGTAGATGGGGAAATGTCAGACCAGTGAGCTGTCATTGGTGGGGCTCCACAGGGCTCCATCTTAGACCCTGTGCTCTTCAACATCTTCATAAATGATTTGGATGCAGGATTGGAAAGGAAGCTAAGCAAGTTTGCAGATGACACAAAACTCACAGGAACTGTTGACTCCCTGCAATGAGGCCCTGCAGAGAGACCTTGACAAATTAGAGGACTCAGCAATCACCAGCTATATGAAGTTCAATAAGGGAAAGTACATGTGGAATGGGACAACCCCAGATGTTCGTACAGATTGGGAAATGAGATGCTAGAAAGCAGTGCCATGGAAAGGGAGCTGGAGGTCCTGGTCGATGGCAAGTTGAATATGAATAAGCAGTGCCCTGGCAGCCAGGAGGGCCAACCATGTCCTGGTGGGCATTAGGCACAGCATTGCCAGCCAGTCAAGGGAGGAGATTGTCCTGCTCTGCTCTGTACTGGGGGGGCTTCACCTGAATATTGTGTGGAGTTTTGGGTGCCACAATATAGGAGGGCAATAAAGATGTTGAAGAGCCTTGAGGGGAAGCCATATGAGGGAGGCTGAGATCACTTAGTGTGTTCAGCCTGGAGAATGGGAGACTGAGGAGAGACCTCAATGCAATTACAACTTCCTTATGAGGGGAAGAAGAGGGGCAGACACTGATATCTCCTCTGTGGTGACCAGTAACAGAACCTGAGGTAATGGCATGAAGCTGTGTTAGGGGATGTTTAGGTTGGATATTAGAAAAAAGTTCTTCCCCCAGAGGGTTGCTGTGTACTTTAACAGGCTTCCCAGGGAAGTGATCACAGCATCAAGCCTGCCAGAGTTCAAGAAGCATTTGGACAGTACTCTCAGGCACTTGGTTTGACTCTGGGGATGGTCCCGTTTAGGGCTAAGTGTTGGACTTGATGATCTGTGTGGGTCCCTTCCAATTCAACATATTCTGTGTTTCTGCGATCTTCTGCTACCATATACCCCTGGAAAGGATCACAGAACTGAAGTGGAACAGAGATTTTGTACAAGAAGCTATTAGCTTACCCAAGACAAACTGCAGATCCAGTGCCAAGCTTAGACATGGTGGAAAGATTTCCTTAGCAATCTAGAATGGGCCACAGACTTAATAGGAACTCAAGAAGCCAAAGAAAGTTTCTGCAATAAATAGAAAAAATGAAATGGAAAACAGTAAAAATATCTAGAGAACAGGGAAATATTGTTATACATTCATGGTGTAAAAGCACTGCATTTTGGATCAGTTTGTCAATTCTTTCTAATGATTAGTCCTTTGTAGACATTCCATACCAAACTTCCCAACATATCTGATATTGATCTTCTGCTTTTAAGACTATGGTATATAAATCATTGATACTTGTCTTTTCATTTCTTAGGTCAACGTGAGGACTCAGGTGGTTCCCTCTGCCAGCCACTGCCAGTGTTGGGTGGGTGATTGCAGGATTGTAGCGAGCTGCCAGCACTGGGCAGGAACAGTCAAAGGTATTGCCTTCAGAGCCCTGGACATTCTTTTTTTTTTTTTTTTCATGGTGAGGTTTAACATTTCTCAGTTCAAAGAATTAATTTACTCAAGATAATTCTTTTTGTGTTCTATTAAGACATATTTAATAACCTTCCCAAACTATTAAGTTCTGTGACCTCCTGAATTGAAAGCTAAAACTTTTTTTTTTCATTTCAAAGCTCAATTAAACCATCCCCAGTGCTATTACTAACAATTGTGAATAGCATTGTAAAACATCTTCAGTCAAAAGGACAGTACATTTTTTTTGAAAGATCATGCATAGTTGATGGCACTTTCACACCTTATTTGGGATAGGAGACCCCACAGGGGCTTCTGGATGAATCAAGCATTCATTTAATGCCAAAAAATCTTCAGAGTAAAGGTAGCAGATTTGTTCTTGTGAAAATTGAGGATGTGGAAAGATATCATAATAGCATCAGAGCTAAAGTATATCTCTGAGATCTTGAGATGCTTTCTAGGGCACTGTCTATAATCCTTATTACCTCTATGGTGAAAATTAGTAAGTTTTAGAGGCTATAGAAGCTGTACAGTAATGCCTAATGGCACAAATCCATGCATTGACACCTCAGACCTCTGTAAAAGGGTTCTAGAGAGAACATTTTTACTTTTCTAGTGCAAGGTAACCACTGTAGAGCTTGCTGCCTTTCCCACCCTTTCCCCTTATGCTTTCTCTTTGAAAGCTTCTGAAAACTTATTTTATCTTCCAGTCATTGGGTGGAACATTTGGATCCAGTTTCATTACTGTATTGTTTCATTACTTCAAACATTACTCTAGCTCAACAAGTTTGTATTTCTGGAAAGGTGGGATTTGAGCTTTTGATCCCTTGAAAAATTCGAAATTGCTAATTGTTTATTCATCTGTTGTTGAGGCATTGTGTAAGCCTTAATTTGGATTAATATTTTTGTGCTTTACAAACTAATCTATAAATACTTAGGTATATGTACTAGGGAAAAATTACTATAGTAAAACAAAACAGGAGAAAATTGAAGAGACAACAAGGGCCTTTTAAGTCTGTCATTGCTGAGGTATAAACATTTGGAGGTCCTTAGAAATCTAAACAAAATGAGCACTCAAAGAAATAAAAATACAAAAACCACAAACCCAAATAATTTTTATGGTGGATGAGTTTCAGATTCAGTAGGAAATGTGCATCTGGGAAATCAAAATCAAACTACATAAAACCAATTGGAATATTTACATCATAGTTTAAAAAAAATTAGGTTGAGTTGCAGCAGGAAATACATTTTATTTAATAGATATAATCCCCATCATAAGATTACTCATTATCCTGGCCTGTATCTCAGCTTTGACATGGAAGAATCACATGGAAGAAACTTCAAGTCATAAAAGGGCAATTTGATCTCCAATTTCATTTTTCTCAGCCTGTCTGTTAAAGATCTAAGGAAAGGAGAGCAGTTAGTACTAGTAACTGATATATATAACAATAATAAACAAATAAACAAACAAACAAGATGATTATCAAATATTCACACTAACAGAAAATTTATTAGAAATCCAGTTATTGACAGCTTTAAATTCAGTGAACAGATTAAGTACTGTAGGCCAAAATTACTGGTATTACCAGTCCTCACAGAATTGCCAATGTAGCATTAAAAAAAAAACAAAACAAAAAAAAAAAAACCTACATTTCATCACTCAGTTTCTTTTTTTCCTCCCTTAGTGAAAGTTGACAGAAGAAGAAAGACCTTCCTTGGGAATAAAAAATGCACACAATGTAAGCTTCTACAGAATTAATGCTGTATTAGATGTTCATAAACTGATATACTTTTCGCTCATTTCCTTATACCTCATAAACTGTGCTTTTTAAATGTTTAACTACTTCTTACTGAAAATGGAATTTAGTGCTTTTATACCCAATATAAAATATGGTGCAAAAGATGAAGAATTAATGAAGCTTTTCAGAATGTCAGGAAAAAAACTAAATTTGCTTTCATTTAAGTTTTGATTGGAGATTAGTTTGGCATATTAGGATTTGGAAATTTCTGCCTTTCTCAGCTCACCAGATGCTAACTGACTTCATCTGACAGACTGCATGTACCTTGGATAGCAAATGACATCATGATGTGTCATATCCAAGGTGAATGTCACCACTTGCTAGCAATAATTTGTGCTAATGTAATACCTCATGCAAAACACCAGACACTCCTTCAACTATAAATAGTGATGCCAGACTATGGTAGGCAATTTGACTGACAAGCAAGGACTTGCGACAGCAGCAAGATGCAATAGCTCAGCAAGGGCACTGAAGAAAAGTTCAGCAGAGTAGTTCTGTTATTACAAATCTGCTAAGTTATACTGGTGAGAAAGTCTTCTAAACTTAGCCAGCAAGTGTAAGGATTGAAGTTCAAAAACCTTTTCTTCCCTGTATTCTTGCAACTCATCTGAATTTCAAGGGATTTAAAACAGGGATAAAGACCTATCTTTCAGTAGTTTGTTCCTCAAGATCCGTTTTTCCATTCCCCTTAGTAGCTTATAGAGTCAGATGCCTAAACCTTTACAAAAACACAAGCCAAGGGAAGAGTGAGATTCTTCATAATGCCACAGTGATGAAAGTGAAACTGTGTCGCAGTCTTGATCTCTTTCGGGGAAGGGATCAGACCGGCGACGGGGGTTCTTGAGCTGTCTGCTGATGGTT
>JAWWLZ010000082.1:70616661-70634392 GCA_035041345.1 Poliocrania exsul
AAAAAAAAAAAAAAAAAAAAAAAAAAAAAAAAACAACACCCAACCCCCCCTCCCCCCAAAAAAAAAAACCACAAAAAAACCAAACAAAAAACACCAAAAAACCAAAAACCAAAACCAAAACCAAACAAAAACCCCCACCCAACCAAACAAAAAAACCCCCAAAACCAACAAAACCCAAGCAACCACACAACCCCCCTCCCCCAACAACAAAACCCAAACACCAAGCAAAGATCCTCCCTTGAAAACACTCAATGATCATTTTGAACCTGAATGCCCCTAGTTCTTCAGCTGCTGATAGCAAATCCTATACGTCAAAAGCCAGTTACCTAAGCAAAAACTTTGAATTGAGAGACTGAAAAGTGAGATTACATAAATTACATATTACTCAGAGAGAGAGAGTGATTAGACTTATAACATGGTAGCAGGAATACTGGTTTCTGGGAAGGAGAGGGTAGAGAGATTAATTAATCTTTGTTATTTTCAGAGTATAATCTGACTACATGGTGCTATTGTAGATGTTTGACATACATATTTTCTTTTAGAGGGTCTACAAGGGCAACCAGAAAACAGTGACTTCAGATGAAAAAAAAATTAAAATGTTTTGAGCATCTGCACTTAAATGTGTGACTACATATCTTAAAAATACTGTGTATTGTCAGGCTTCTGACTTAGGTATTTGAAGTTGAAGCACATTGGCTACAAAATAATGCAGGAGATAAAGCAAGAGAGGATTCCTGTTCAGTGAAGCTGTTGGAAGATTCTGATACTGCTCAGGAAATATGACCCTTTATCTAGTACAACTGTTCTAGTTGTCATTTTGCAGAACTTCAGGTAACAAAACAAAAGAACCAGTGTGTGCACTAATAAATGTGTTAATGTATTCCTTACAGGACTTATGATGCAAAATGTCCTTGATAGAGCTTACTTAAATATCTGGTTTTGAATAGACCATAAATAGAAGGATGAAGTGCAGCAAAGAAAGTAAAGTAAATGAAGCCAAAATAGGCCTCTTGTATTTGTCAGACACAAACGCTTGTGAAGGTTTGCAAATTATTTCCAAGCTGACATGTCTGCCTACAGCTGAATGCACTTCTACAGGCACTTTTTTTTTTGAGAAGAATTAAAGTAATAGAGGAAACACTTCAACTCTTACTACTGATGTTACCATGAATAGCTCTTCAGTCAACTCACAGGAACATGCAGTTAATGAAATGATGGAAGGCCCAAACATGATTTGTGACACAGTATTCTATAAAAGAAAAAGAATCGTTTTCAGCCTGGGATCTCATATTATTTATTAGTTTTATTATTATTATTGTGGGCAAAATACTGAAATTTGGCTGAAAATATATTTTATTTTTTGCGAAACTTGATAGTTTCTGAAGGATGCAGTTTTCCAGGTGTGCAAAAGGGTCAAATACAAATGAATTGCACTACAAGAGAAAAAAATAATTTCATCTTTTCTCTAGTATATGGTGAAAAAATTTATCTAAATGCTTAGAACATGCGTTTATTTGTAAGATCATTCTGTTTGTGTATGTATTCTGTAACTGGCAGTAACAAAGCAATGAGAGGATAACAAAATAATGTGCTTATGGTTCTGGAGTTATAACTGAAGACTTAAAACTTTCTTCACAATCTACTTGCTTAAACACTATTTTTCAAGTGTTTTTCTCTTTTCTGAATAGTTCTAAACTATTAGTGTTCTATTCAACTCTCAACCATAAATCAATGAATGATGCAATTCTCTCATGCCCAATTCATATATTCCTTCATGCTGGAATTATTTCAAACCTTATTCTATATAATTAAGTGCTTATCTGACATTATTTTATAATACCTTTATGAAGTATTTGCTCAACACAAGGCTCAAATAAAATAATTTGGAGCCTATTCTTAAAAAAACCCCTATAGTTAAGACCCTATCTGTTCAGATATATTCTTTTGGTGATTTACCCCTCTTCTGTCCCTCAGAAAAAAAAGTTCTCTACTTTGCCTTCTTCCCATGCCATTCGGGGTGGAAAGATCTTAGACAGAATATTTCTTCCATTTTTACAACCTACACAACTGGAGAAAGTGGTTTTAAAATTCTCTGCAGAAAAGAGATACAATTCCCCTATACCTTTTCTGATACTGTTAATTCTCCAGGATAAGAAATCATAGGACATCACTTCACTAGCATTTTTTTTTCCCTCCATACAGACCTCTTCAGTTTCTATACCCATTTACTTTTGAGGAAAGCATTATAGTTCTCTATTTATCAATCTACCAACACATCTTCTTCATTATAGAGGAATCTCATCTGTCTTTCAGGATATCCTGCTCTAGACTGGTATTATCTAAGAGAGCAGAATGGGAGAGTCAATGAGGGAACCCTCACCTCTGAACTCCTTTTCATCCTAGGAATTTAATTTAATGCAGTTCTGCTTCTTTTTGTATCTCCTTTTCCATCTTGAGACATGGAAAATTTGAATTTCTTTTTGCTTCTTCATCCCTAAATCTGGAAATGTTTTTCTGCTAGTATTTAATCACCATCTAGTGCAAAACCTGTTTTTCCTCTCCCAGTCAGTGTTTTGCTTTCCTAAACAGAGTTGTTCTTTTATGACTAAATGTTAGATATTTAGAAAGGAAACAAAAGAGTACCAGACAGATATTTAGAGATACAATAAAGGAATGATTGTCCTCCTTACTAATGCAAGACAAAGATCAAAGTAACCTTATGACTGTTATGATTCTTAATTTTCTTAACTTGTCTTCTGATTTCATCTGTGCTTTATTCTCTCCTTGGAGAGATAATTTGATATTGAAACAGAGCATGGTGTTAATACTGCAGAGATTGTGGGTTCTATCTCCATATGGCCCATTCACTTGAATTGGACTTGATCCTTGTGGGTCCTTCCAATTCAGAATATTCTGTGATTCTGTAACTTATACACACATTAAAGTTCATAGTATTTACATTGTTCAGTCAAGAATGAGGAAAAAAGGAAAAAAAAATCAAAAAACTCTCAGAGACTTTTTAGTCTACACATTAGGTAGATTTATACATCCAAACAATAATAGTCCTGAGTTTCCTTTCATTAAATGAATAGTATACAGCAATTATTGGTCATTAAACTTCCTGATTAGTCTTGGAAGACACTGTTTTCACCAGACAACCTTTAGCTTCTCTGCTTAAATAGAAAGGCTGACATCTTCTAGTTGAAACTTTTGGCAACTTTCTCCATTCAAAAATCCTTCAGAATCCCTCAGTATAGTTATTTCTCCATCAAAATTTCCTGCCACCAGGCAGTAGTGAAGAGCTGTGCAATTCACATCAGCAGCAATTTTCTTCACATAAAACACAGAAGCTACAGGTACTTTCAAGACAAAATAAGCCTCTATATCCTGTATAATAATCTCATTTAGGAAGCTGATATCTAGAGGTTTGCTTCAGTTCAGCCTAAGGGAAGTCTGATCTTCTTCCTTGATCATCAGTAAGAATACTCTAATAACTTGGCAAAAGTAGTAAGAAGGCTGGAGGCTTTCTCCTGCCATTCTGTTGTAAAGTGAAGAATTGAAATTCTTGAACACAATGAAAGAAAAAGATATTTAGAACTAATCATTTTGTACAGTGGTTACTATACTCTATCAGAGGAAGAAGAATTATATCTTTGATTGTAATCTGAAGATTTTGTCTAGATTTTTACATTATGAAGTTATTAGCTAAAAAAATATAAATATGTATATGGATCCAGACGCAGATGTTTTTCTCAGATACAAGGAGCACATTTACAAACTGCTACAGAAGTATATTTTTTCCCAATTCTGTTTGCCTTCCTTCCTACCATTCCTCCATTACCAAAAGGGACAAGTTGATACTTACCTTTAGGAAACAATTCCAGTTAATGTCATTCTGCCTGAAAATGCAGTTTTACCAGCTGTGTCATTCCCACATTAGTTATGGTTGATAGGATTTATAGGTAAAACAATAACAGGAAACTTGTGCTCTAAGTCTGTAGATTTACAAACATGCATGTTTGTAAGTTTCTCACTTTTTAACAGGAAACCTGGAAATCCTGAGGTACAGCGTGGTTTCTGTGTGTGATCAAATGTGCTACGCAGATCTTATTCTGAGACAGATTAAAATCTGAGACAGAGCTGTCTAGTCCCAACGCTGTACAGTGAGTTGACAGAAAACAAGGCAGACTCCCACAGGAACCCAGCATGGTAGCAGCCAGACTTCAGTGTGAGAGGTACACTTGCGTATTGCTGAAAGTTCATCTCAATCAGTAATGCAAGAGTCACGAAAAAACCAAACAAATTAAAAAAATCTCAACCAACCAACCAACTCCCTCCCCAAAAAACCTACAAAACAACCCCCCCCCAAAGAAATAGAGAAAAACAAACCAAAACAAACACAAACAAATCAGCCAACCAAAATAAAACCCAGCAACCCATCAAAACCCAGTTTTGCTCAAAATTTTCTGAAAATTTTCAGTAATTGTAGATATGGATGTAAAATAAAGCACAGCTGGATTTATTTCTCAGCTGTTCTGTAGATTCCATGTATGACCTGTAAAATATATCAGGATATATCTGCAACTTTTTCCCACAGTGATAGGAATAACCCCCCCCCCACAAGCTCCTTTTCTTACTTTTTTCAGCTTTGCCTCTTGACTTAGTAAATGTTGCAGATAAATAGGATACATTTTACATACATACATTACATCAAATATAAGGAATGTCATGTTCCTCTGAGAACTCCAGAAAGCATCATGGTATATGAGCAAAGTAATTATATTGTGAGCAAAATGTGTCCAGAACTGACTTTTCACCAAACTTCATTAACCTTTTCTTCCACCCAGCTTTTAGAGCACACAGTTACAGCAAAATCAGTTATATTAAGCAAATGGTAAATGGTTTTATGCATAATCTGTGTCTTTCAAAACTAAACCAAATCTATAATGGTTCTACATATTTAACAGGCAGAACTGGCAATGTCTTTTATCTTGTGAATGAATGTAGTTTATTGGTGAGTGTTACAAAATATTAGATTCATTAATATTAAACTAATTAAAGAAAGTAAATCAATACACTAAAATGTGTTTAAAAACATCCCAACACTGAAGGTGTTTTACATTCATGCAACACTTTACTACTACAAGACATACCTTCAGTTCCTTGAATGTGTCTCTCCAGTACTGTCATTCCTAATTAAGTACTGAAGTCTCCTCTATATTGAAATTCACACTGCATTAATTTCTATCACAGTAACATTCTTCTCTTTCTCAGAAATAAATATTTACATCTTCATTGAAGAATTGCCAAAGAATAGACTGAACAGGATATGTCTTCATGGAATTGTACTTCTTTCAGTCTTTAATGTGTTCTAATCTTGTTGCAACACATTTTGGATGTAATAGGGCCTGGAAACTCAGGTCTTTGCATATTAAACAACCACACAAGGTGACCGCAATACTTTTTAATTTAATCTGTCTTTATGTAAGGATTAAATGTAAATCCAGTTTTCATTTTCATTTCCTAATTATCAATAAAATATTGAGTTTGCATTATAATTCAAAGATTAGTAGAAGCAGAAGAGAGAAAAGGCATGCTAAAATACTCAACCTATCTTCATTCTCTGTGAATTATATCATTCCATTCCACTGAGTGCAGGGTGTCCCAAGTTATTCTATGTGGTGGTGACTATAGAACACTATTACAGTTAGGAGCACCAACAAAGCCAATAATACCTGTGATAATGTAACTCAAAGGAAAAAAAATCAGGAAAAAAATTTTAGCTTGAAAATTTCTGGAGAACTGTGAGACTACAAACCTTTAGTGTAAAAATACTTTGTCAGTAGAATAAAATATATACTGCTAAATTCAGAATCAACTGCCTATCTGTGTTCCTACTAAAGCTACCATACTTAAAAACAAACAAACAAATAAACAAAAACAAAGAAAAAAGATCCCATACTAAAGATTTGTAGAATTTCCCTATATGAATTAATTTGAATTTAATACTCCAGAACAGGCACCAGTTTTTCTTTTTTTTCCCCTTCTTCTTACCTCTTATTAGTTAGAAATTTTTCCCCTTCGAAATGTCCCTGAAAAGAAACCAATGTGTTAAAATAATTTGATAAAAAATGCAAATTTTCAGGAAAATAAAATGATACAAGTTAAATAATGAAGCAAGAAAAGTAAATATTTTATAGCATTATCAAATGATTTTTTTTTAAAGTTTACCTACATAAATACTACCTATGCCATTACATGAAATAAGTACTCTGCTGCATAGCTAGCAACCCAAGCCTTCCATCACCACCCAAAATTCTTTCTGACTTTTTCTCCAGTGGTTGTTTTTGCTCTTCCAAGATGTTTCAGTTTTGAAAACAGGAATAATTTCACCTTGACTCTGTGTTGGGCAGTTGGCATTTTGCCAGCTCAACCCAAGACACAAGCAACACATATATGAGTATGACAGGGTATCATTTATATTTCACAGTGTTCTGGTATGTATGGGTTTGTGCTAATTAAAGCAGAACCAGAAGTGGCAACTATTAATAGTCTACTACAATGTGAGCGTTAATGAAATTATATATCTTTATGCCATTAGTCTCTCTTTGCATGGTTTGAGCAAGTACAAATTATACTGTCTGCATAAAACAACACTCTGAACATTTCTTCTTCCTCCATAGTGTTAATCAGTAACATATCAAAATAATATTCTCAGATCTGAGTTGTACAAGAGTAATACATTAAAACTTCAACCTGTTTGCCAAAACTTGGGCTCCACAGGAGTTCAGTGTTGGTTGTTCATAAAGACCTAAAGACCTTAAGCTTCGAGGGAGTAATGCTTAGAAGGAGCAGAACACTTCTCATGTTCAAAGTGTTTTCAGTCTGTTTCTTTCACTCCACAGCGTGTCCTGTCACTCTGTTACTCTGTCAGTCCAGATGGGAAGACAAACATAGGCTAAGCAAGTAGACATGCAAAATTTGGCTCCTCTTTAACTGGTAGAATAATCCACTGAAGACAAATGGACATGACACATAACCACACTCCCACACAGTTTGTTATAAACTCCAACTTGATGAGAGAGCAATTCATCCCATTCTCCAGACTCACACAATACTCCAGTTTTACCAGCTTCCTTCTTGCTCACCTCTATAACTTGTTTTCCATTCATGAAAATGTCCATCCCTCCAGACCATGAAGTCCCATCATAGATACAAGAATATCATGGGAGATGGTTTCAAAAGCCTTTCTAAGGTTGAAGAAAATTATGTTTACCCATCCATAAAACAAGCTGAAGGCACTTCATCACTGAAGGATTGGTCAGGCATGACTCAGTCTTAGTACTTCTATGCTGACTGTTCTCAGTCACCTAATTCCCTTTCTGTGCCAGAAACAAGTGTTGCCAGAGGACTGACTCAGTGATTTCCCAAGGGACTGAAGCAGGATTGACAGGCCAGTAGGTAGTCTGCTTGAACTTTTGGTCTTCTTTGAACATGAGTGCAACACTTGACTTCTTCCTGTTGTTGTGAACCTCCTCTGATCTCTACAATGCTTCAAAGAAGATAGAGAACAGCTATTCAGGGACATTGGACAACCATCTAAGCACAAAAGCCTGGGAAAGCTTGCTAGTGAAGTCTGAGGGAAAGAAGATATTGGATAGGAACCATCAGTCTTTGCCTTGTCTACTGTGCCTAAATTATCAAAGCAATTTAGCAACAGGCCCACAGTTTCTTAGTTCAACCTTTTATTATTAATGCACAGTAGGAAGTTCTTTTGTTGTTCTTGACATTTTTTGCAAAAAATCAACTTTGTCTGCAAATTTTCAGCTTTATTTTTCCTTGCTAACTGCAGCCAAGGCTGCCATTGATCACCATATTCCCAAACAACTGCTTTCTACTGAGTAGCACATTCACCTGTGTGTCACTGGCTCCAGTATCTGGATTAAGAAGTTGTTTCTCATACCCTCCAAAAATCTCCTTGACTGCTCCCATTCCACCATATTGTTATTCTAGCAGATGTTATGGAGGTTTGAGACCCTCATGAACACAAATTGTTGCTCCCAAGATATCCTCAGATCATTTGAAGCATGTTTTGGACTAAGCTAGTGGTCTGTAACATACTTCCACCACGCTGTTACACTCACTGGCCTCTCCTTTTATTCTGATCCATGATCTCTCAGCCAGATCATTGTCCATTACATGGAAAGATAACATTTTAGGCTTCTTCTTCACATACAGCACAATCCCCTAAGCTTGTCTTCCCTGAATATCTTGCATCTGTCCGTAACTTTACTCCAGCTATGTGAGCTGCCTAAGTCCATTTCAGATCCTCAATCTCATAGATTATTTTAACTGCAAGCAAATCTCAATTTCTTCCTGATTACCTCCTCAGGTGCAGGCAGTTGTGCACATACACTTGAGATGGATTGTCTTTTACCTTGTTTCTTCCTTCATGGGGTCTCTCTTGTCAAAAAAAGAGAAAAATGAAACCCTCAAGATTTGTTGTTTTTTTGGCCTACATGTTTTCAGTAATTTGAAGAACAAAGTACTTGTTGTTTAACATCTTTCTTCCATGCATAAATATGTGCCTACAGGCTTCAAATATCTTTTTCTGAAAACAAATGCAAGAGCAAGACTGAAAAAAACCCAGAAAATGCTAAAAGGATTACCATGAAAGCCACTCTAGCTGAGTAGTCCAGTGAAGATCATGAAATCAGAAGACACATTAGTAAAACCTTACATTGGGCCCATCATTTATGAGCTATATTTGTCATCATCATCATCTGTACTTGATGTTTTTAAAACATATTTTTTTTTGTCTCTCATGATTGATTAAGGATTATTTGCAGTAAAAAAACACTAGATAACCAATAATAGGTCCCATGACTGAAGGATTTTTTATATGTTGTCTTGGTTTAAGACTTCCAAAACTTCTAAGGGACTGGATTGTCCAGTTCTGATTAAATCTAGGAACTGTGATCAGGTTTCTCAGGCAGCTTTAAAAAAATAACTCAGTTTTAATAGCTGTCTTTTTTTTTTTGTTTTGTTTTATTTATTTACTATAAAACCAGCACAGTTGAAAATGTATAGCTGAGTATTTGGCTGAAATATTTTTCTCAAGGTCATCAATCAAAAGTGAACAAAAAGTATTTTTTTTTAAGTTTCAGTAAGTAAATTTTTTTTCACCTACAAAAACTAAGCTGGATTATTTGATATTTTAGAGTTTTGGAGTTTTGTTTGTTTTTGTTTTTTCCCCTCACACATTGGTAATAAAATTAGTAAAGATACCAGTGGTGAGGGAAGGCAAAAAATGAGTGTGAAATTTTATAAAATTAAAAGAAAGTAATTACATGACAAAATGCATTTTTCAGCACACACTATATATTTGAGCATCCATTTGCAAAACACCATTTTATGTTTTATTTAATCAAGTTATTTGAATTGATACTGAGTATTTTAAATCCTGATATTCTACAATACCATGAAATCCAAATGTTTCCTCATTATGTGTAGGAATCTGGTAGGAAGCAGTGTGGATCACAAATAAAAGTTGATGATTCAGTGTGATAGGAGTCGTCATATTTTGTGTGTGGGATACTGTTCAATCCAAGTTATAGTTTGTCAAAGAATGCTTACTGCTGTGATGTTGGTTAAGAAAATTAAGAGTGAGGTGAAACCAGTCTTCCTCCTTTATCCATGGTCTTCTTCCATATTCCTGCTCTGTAGCTGTGCTTTCCCCCATCACCTGCCATAAACATCAGATTGGGTCACATGTCATGAGACTACAGCATTTATCTCCAGTTAGCTCGAACCAGCTGTTTTCTGTACAGTGATGTGTTTGTTTGTTTGTTTAATTCTTGACATAAATGAAGTAAGTAAAGGAGAGTAATTCATCCAGTAGATAGCAAGATCGCAGGAAATTTAATGCTAAATCATTTACAGGCAATCTGGCTTGTGTGTCTGTGACAAATAGAAGGTAAGCCTGTCCTGAAGTTCCCTCATTCAGTTTAGAAGCTCAGTATAAATTCTAATATACATTTTAGGTTGAAAACAGTAATTTTCTCCTACTCATTTCATGAGTCATAGTCATATAAATTTACAATGCAACACATTGTATGGAGTTGACTCTTTTTGTGGAACCAGTAAAAAATATTGAAAATTAAACTTATGTTCTGAAGCATACAGATGAAAAAGTGCAACATATTAATTTATGTGAAGCCGACTATAAAACACATTGAAGTTTTTTTCATACAGATGACTTCATTTCCTATCACAGTTTATTTGCCTAAAAAAACCCCAATCCTATTTGACACATCTACTTATTCAGGTTGTACATTCCTAAACTAGTATGATTTACATTTGAATGAAGTTTCCAATTTTATTGAGTAACATGGAATCTTATTAGATTCTGTAAGAGAGGAGTGTCAATTATAAAAAGTAAGGCTCTGAAAAATTAGCCTAAATAAAATTTTATTGAAGAGAACATGCAACTACAATCTACATCAGGGTACTTTAGTTATTACTTGTAGATTATTATTATTTTATTTTCTCGTGAAGAAATGAAGAGTCAACATCTGGACTATTAGCAGTGTGCTATTGCTGACATTAGAATAACTTCTTACATGGTGCAAAAGAATGGTGTTCAGTTTTAATAGTACCAAATATGAAGCATCCCTCTGGAAGGACTTAATATTAGTAGAACCTGAAATAATATGGGATTTGATCAATAAAACTAATATGTAACATGTTCAATACTGTTGGAGGTGTCTGCTACAGACTACTTGATCAAAAAGTAGATTAGACCTTCTGTATATAATGGGAAGAAATCTCACGTAGGTCCTGGTCCTCATGGAGGACTTGAACATCCCCAATATATGCTAGAAGGACAGCACAACAAGGCAGCAGTAATATGAGTGCATTAATGACAGTTAATGATGATGATGAGGTGAGATGTTTTGCTGGACATGATACTCACAAACAAAGAAGAAGTGTCCAGAATGTAGGCTGCAAATAGCCTTGGCTGCACTGACTGTGGACTAGTGGAGTAAGGATCCAGGGAGAAAAGAACAAGGCAAAAGCAATATTACAACCATGAAGAGATTTTGGCCTTCTCAAAGTTTTGCTTGGAAGACTCCCATGGGATACTGTCCTGGGGAGAAATTGAGGCCAGAAGAGTTGGTTGATTTTTAAGGGTCACCTCCTCCAAGCCCAAGAATGGAACATTTTGAAGTCTGTACAGTTGAAAAAGGAGCTGCTGACATTACAAACATAAAGTGCATAAGATATGATAGCATGGTCAGATGATCTAAACAGAATATGGAGAGACTTAGTGTGAGGCCTGGAAAAAAACAAACAAACAAACAAAAACAAAACAAAACAAAAAAACCAAACCAAACCAAACCAACATGTCACTGCTGTCTTCAAAGAGGGTTAAAACAGAAAATCATGAGAGCTACAGACTGATCATTTCAATCTGTGCGAAGATCATGGAGGAAATACTTCTGGGAACTATTTCCAGATATATGAAGGACAAGAAGATTACTGGAGAAGTCAGCATGGATTTATGAAGGGTAAATAATGCTTGACCAACCTGAGAGACTTCTATAATTAGATAAGTGGCTTGATACATGACAAAAGAACAGCAGATTTTTTTTCTTGACTTTAGTATGGCTTTCAGTCATCTGACATAACATTCTCATTGACAAACTAATTAAGTATGGACTAGATAAGTGAACAGTTAAGTGAATTGAAAATTAGCTAAACTGTGAGACTCAAAGGTTTGTAATAAGTAGCAAAAAGTCCTTTTTGGACTGGAGAAAAGGGATGACTGCAACCTTACAAAGTTCTGCAAGGCAGCATGTCAAGACCTGCACTTGGGAAGAAATAATCTTATATACCACTAAGCACTGGGGATGGACCTGCTGAAGAGTAGCTTTTCAGAAAAGGACCTGGGAACCCTGAAGACCAGTAAGTTGACCATATGTTCATGATGTTTTGTTTTGGCAGAGAAAGCCAACAGTATCATGGTTTGCAGCAGGAAGAACATTGCCATCAGGCTGAGAGAGGTCTGAACAACCTAGGCTAGTGAAAAGTTGCCCCATGACAGGAGTTTTGAAACTAAATGATTTCTAAGCTCCTTTCAACCCAAGTCATTCTATGATTACTCTCTTGTCAGTCCTGGTCAGGACATGTCTGTGGTCCTGGGACCAAGTCTGGGTTCCCCAGCACAAGAGAGATAGGGATATGGTGAAGTGAGTCCAGTAAAGGTCCATGAAGATGACTGAGGAAATGGAGCATCTGACCTTAAAAGGAGAATGTGAGAGACCTGGGCTTATTCAGCCTGGAGAAAAGAACGCTCAGTGTATTCTTATCAATTTGTGTAAATAACTGACAGAAGGACTGAGGAAGACAGAGTCAGACTCTTCTCAGTGGTTTCCAGTGCAAGAAGAAGAGGCAATGGACACAGACAGAAATACAAGGAGTTCTGTTTAAACAACACTTTATCCTTTTTTAAATGAAGGTTGGTCAAACACTGGAACAGGTAGCCCAGTGTTGTTGCAAGGTCTCCATCCTTGGACATATTCAAAACCCAATGGGAGACAATCCTTGGCAACCTGTTCTAGTTCACTCTGTTCTGGGCAGTGTGGCAACTGGAAAAATGATATACGAAGGCTGCTTTCTATGTTCAGCTACTATACGATTGTATGATTAAACTTAAGAAATGAGTGTGCTTTATTGCATTTTCTGTTTCTTAACAAGTTCTTTTTCATATACTGCATTTATATAATAGCTTATCTTTAACTGGGAATGATATTGTTGCATCTTCAAGGCATGTATTTTATATTGTCAGGAGATCCTCAGGGCGAAATCTCCAATCCTGCAAACCCGCAAATTTATACAAGAAATAGCACAGGAATTTTTTTTTTTTTTTTAAATCAGTATCAGTAACTTAAGCCTAAGAACCTCTGCCCTGTAAGATTTCATCACTGTTAAATTCCACTGTGGATTGGGTAGATTCAATCTCAGTTAGAGCATCAGGAACTACATAGCTACAGGATGGGATGAACAGAGAGAACAATTTGTGTTGAAAAAACACAGTCCTCCATTCACTTGAGTCTGAAAAGAGAAACAGTTTATCTGAGTCATATGCCACCATAGTCTCATTCATGAGAGATGGTTTTATTTTGTTAAAACAGCAGAATTTGTTATTAACATTTTCTGTCCACCTGACACAGTACTCATTTAGTAAACAATATTATCTCAGTAAGTCATCCAGGTCTTTACAGTCAATTTTGGAGTGTAGAACTGAATAGATGAGTTTCTTGGATGTATTTTGCAATGTTTATTAGATGCTTGAAGAAATAAATATATTTTGTAGGCATTAATGTGCAAAGGTGTATTACTGTCATAGTAATATACGTGCGTCTACCAGCACCCTGGGCAACATGTTCCAGTGTTTTACCACTATCACTGTAAAAACCTTTCCTTATATCTAATATAAATCGATATAAAACTATTACACCTTGTCCTAACTCAACAGGCCCTGTTAAGAAGTTTGTCCCATCTTTTTTTTTAGGCCTCCTTTAAGTACTGAAAAGCATCTAGAAGGTCTCCCTGGACCCTGTTCTTCTCCAGGCTGAGCTATACCGACCCTCTTAGTCTTTCCTTGTAGAAGAGGTTCTCCATCCCTCTAATCATCATAGTGGCCCTCCTCTGAATTTGCTCCAAAAGGTCCATGTCCTTCCTTTGCTGAAGACTCCAGAGCTGGATGTAGTATTCTAGGTGGGGTCTCACCAGAGGAGCGTAGAGGCACAGAAACATATCCCTTTAACCTGCTGGCCACACTGCTTTTGATGCAGACCGGGAGAGGACTGGCTTCCTGGGCTGCATGCACACCTTGTCAGCTCATGTCCAGCCTCTTACATACCAGCACCCCCAGGTCTTTCTCTGCAGGATTGCCCTTAATCTGTTTGTTCCCCAGCCTGTAGTGATACCAGTGATTGCTCTGGTCAGTGTGCAACACCTTGCACTTGGACTTGGTGAACCTTATGAGGTGTCCACAGACCACATTTTCAGCTTGTGCAGGTCCCTCTGAATGGCATCCCATCCCTCAGGCATGTAAACTGCACCACTCAACTTGTTGTCATCTGCATACTTGCTGAGTGTCTCTTTGTTTATGTCATTGAGGATGACATTTAAGAGTACTGGTCCCAGTACAGACTTCTGAGAGACACCACTGGTCAGTGATGTCCATCTGGATGTTGATCTGTTGACCACTACTCCCTGGATATAACCATCCAACCAATTTCTTATCCAAAGAATCACAGAATATGTTGTATTGGAAGGGACCCACAAGGGTCATTGAGTCCAACTCCTGTCTCTACGCAGGACCATCTCCAAGTCAGATCATGTGCCTGAGAGCACTGTCCAAATACTTCTTGAATTCTGTCAGAACTGGTGCTGTGACCACTTCCCTGGGGAACCTGTTCCAGTGTCCAGCCACCATCTGGGTGAAGAATCTTTTCCTAATATCCAACATAAACCTGTCCTGGCACAATTTCAGGTCATTCCCATGGGTCCTGTCACTGGTCACCACAAAGAAGAGATCAGTGCCTGCCCCTCCTCTTCCTCACGAGGAAGTTGTACCTACAATGAGGTCTCCCCTCGGTCTCCTCTTCTCCAGACTGAACAGACCAAGTGCCCTCAGCCACTCCTCATATGGATTCCCCTCAAGGCCCTTCACTATCTTCATGATCCTCATTTGGATGCTCTCTAATAGCTTACTGTCTTTTTTACATTATGGTGCTCAAAACTCCACACAATGTTCAAGGTCAGGCAGCCCCAGTGCAGAGCAGAGTGGGACAATCTCCTCCTTTGACTGGCTGGTGATGCTTTGCCTGATGCCCCCCAGGACACGGGTGGCCCTCCTGGCTACCAGGGCACTGCTGACTCATATTCAACTTGCCATCAACCAGGACACCCAGGTCCCTTTCCATGGCGTTGCTTCCTAGGATCTCATTCCCCAGTCTGTTTGAACATCCAGGATTGTCCCACCCCAGGTGCAGATTCTGGAACTTTTCCTTGTTGCATTTCATATGCTTCGTGCTAATTTGCTGAGGTCTCTCTACAGGGCCCCATTGCCTTACAAGGAGTCAACAGCTTCTCCTAATTTTGTATTGTCTGCAGACTTGCTTAGTATCCGTTTCAGTCCTATGTCCAAGTAATTTATTAAGATTTTGAAGAGCACGGGGCCTAAGATGGAGCCCTGTAGAACCCCACTAGAGACAGGTCACCAGTTTGATGTTACCCCATTCACTATTACCCTCTGTCCTTGAGCTGTGAGCTAATTGTCAAGTCAGTCTTCTGCCTTGCCTGCTTGACTTCTGACATTTGGGATTTGCCTGTATTTGTGCCCTTAATAGTCTAACATCTAACAATCCACCCACCAAATCCATCTCTCCTCAATTTGGAGAGAAAGATGTTGTGAGGACCAGGTCAAAGGACTTACAGAATCCCATATAGAAAACATATGTAGCTCTTCCCTTGTCCACTGATGTAGTCACTCCACCATAGAAGGCCTCTAGGTTGTTCAGGCAGGACTTTCCCTTGGTGAAGCCATGCTCACTGTCTGGAATCATCCTCCTGTCTCCCAGGTGCCTTAGCATAGCCTCTAAGAGGATCTGTTCTACGATCTTCCCAGGTACAGATCTGAGACTCACAGGTCAGTATTTCCTGGAGTGCTCTTTTCTACTCTTTTTAAAAATGTGTGCAATGTTTCCCTTTTCCCTTTCATCTGGGACTTCGTCTATCTGCCATGACTTTTGAAATATCATGGAGAGTATCTTGGCAACCACATTAGCCAGTTTCCTCAGGACTCTGAAATGGATTTTACCAGGTATTGTAAACATATGTATTTTGAGGTTCTTCAAATGAGCATGAACTTCATACCTTACAGTGGGAGAATTTTACTCCCCTGTCCCTTTCTTGCAGTCTGTTGTGGTTTAAGCCCACCTAGTAATCAAGCATCACACAATTCCTTGCTCACTTCCCCACCAGTGGACTTGGGGAGAGAATCGGGAGGGTAAAAGAGAAAAAAACTTGTGGGTTGAGACAAAGACAGTTGAATGAGTAAAGCAAAACCAGGAATTCATTCACTGTTTCCTATAGGCAGTCAGGTGTTTAGCCATCTCCAGGAAAGCTGGGCTCCATCACACGTAACAGTGACTTTGGAAGACAAACACTTTGTTCTTCTTTCCCCTACTTTATATCCTGAGGAGGATATGATATTGTCTTGAATATCCCTTGGTTCAGTTGAGGTCACTTGTCCTGGCTGTGTCCCCTCCCAACTTCTTGTGCACTCCCAGCCTTCTCACTGACAAGAAAGTACAAGAAACAGAAAAGACGTTGGCTCTGTTTGAGCACTTCTCAACACTGTACTCAGCACAAATAAGAAACAGAGGCTTATACTACCTACTATGAGGAAGCATGGTGCTTGGTCTCCAGCTGGGGTTAAAGGTCTAAAAGTATTTTGTAACTATCAACTACAGAATTTTTAGAGGTAGAGTTAAAAGCATACATATTTTAGTGACTGAATTGTAAGGATGCTTCTGTACCACATGGACATTCTGGAGTGTGACATGACAGTCAATCAACAGAAGTCACAGGGTGCTGAAATACCAAGATAACCTATGGATTGAATGACAACTGACGTGGAATTACAAGGAAAATTCTCAGGTAAGTAGTTCCCATATTTGCAGGAACAATGTTGAGCTAAGAAAGAAAACAAGACTACTTTAACCTCTCCCTGTCTCCCTCCTCCCTCATCTTTTGGATTTATGTCAAAAAATTGGCCATAATTACATTTACTCATGTGTGTATAGAACATCCCCTGATGTGGAGGAGGGAAAACACATGTTTTCTCAGCTTATGTACTTGTGGAGGAATAACATAGGCTTTCCACTCTCATGAGTGAAGCTGACAAAGAATTTGAATGTTTCCACTTACAAAAGAAGTGGTATATGCTAGTATTTTTTCTCTTCCTTATCTGAGTCATGCCACTATGAGAATGCTATCAGCTTTTAAAGGCCATGGTGACTGGAGGAGGTTTCTGGTGACTAGGCAAAAAAAAAAGTCATATCCAACCTGAAGAAGGAGAGGAGAAGGACCAAGGACACTGTAGGCTGGCCAGCCTGACATCAGTTGCTGTGAAGTTTGTTAATCAAAATCCTCTTTGAATTTATTTCTAAATATATGAAGAGGGAAAATGTGCCTGGGAACAGGCAGCATGGATTTAACAAGGGCAATTTTACATGGTCAACCTGATTGTTTCCTATTATGAGATGACAGGATCTGTAATCAAGGGAAGGTCTGTTCATGTCATTTACCTTGACTTCAGCAAGTATGGTTGCACAGTTTCTGTTAAATTAGATGAAATATGGACATGGTAAGGTGTTGAAAATTTGGCTAAATTTTCAGCCTTCAAGGGTTATGATCAGCAATAGAACATCCAGCCATTTATTAGTATCTCTCCTCAGAAATCAATAACAGATCAATACAGAGATACTAAAATGTCTCTATATTACATAGATCTATTTGATTTATGAGTACAAATACAAATACAGTTACTGATATCATCTATCAGCGGATTGTTATTCCCACTGATACAGTGGAGAGGTTTCTGCTTCCAGGAGCAAGGCTAGGAAAGCGGCAAGCGGAGCTCCCTAGGATCAGG
>JAWWLZ010000082.1:70634492-70646906 GCA_035041345.1 Poliocrania exsul
GATTGTGGGAAGAAGGAACAGGGAAGCCATCTTAAGAGTGTAACATTTAAACTGGGGAAGTGTCCGCCCGAAAACCCCCATCGTCCCGAGCCCGTCGTGGCACGCGCTGCCTGGAGTCACGGGCCTCCTGGACCTCGGCGTCCTCATCCACCCAGCGTTTATAATATATCTGCCACTTGATGAATTCCTTCTCGATCTGGTCTCCTCCGACAATCATCCATCTCTCTCACTACCTCTTGCTATGTGTGGTGTCCTCCATGAACTTGCTGAAAGTGCACCTGGCCCATTATCCATACAGTAGACCCAAAAATATGTTCATAGATGTTGATATAAATACACCTTTATGGATATCTGCAGACACAGACATAGAGTCAGCAGTGCCCTTGTTGCAAAGAAAACTAATTGCATATTGTTTTGTATCTGCATTTATGTGCCCAGATTCTCACCTCTATTTGACATTTGTGAGAACATATCTAGATTATTATGCCCAGGAATGGATTTCCAAGTACAAAAAGACATTGTCATACAGGAGTGAATACAACAAATCACAAGCAAGATGATAGGGTTCTGGAATACTTGACATATGAGGAAAGCCTGAGAGGGCAGGTTGTTCATCCCAGAGATGCAAGAAGACTAGAGGGACTCTAACTAGAGATACATATGGGAACAGTGTAGAAAAGTTGAAACTGACTCTTCTGGAAGATGTATAGTAATATGGCAAGCAGAAAACAACTGAGTTCAAGGAAAATTCCATCTGTATGTAAGAATAAAATGTCTTAATTCTGAGAACAATTGAATAGTAGGATAGGCTGCCTGGAGAAGTGATGGGATTTTTCTTGTTGAAAATAGTCAAGAATCAGCTAGACAAGGCCTTGGCTAATCTAATATGGTCCTTCTCTCAACAGAGGCGAAGCAAGTGCTATCCAGAGGTTCCCTGACAAAGCAGACTCATATGATTCCAATGTTCTAAGGTGAAACATGAGAAATTCTGCTTAAACATAAAAGAGAAAACTTTTATCTGTGAGGGTTATTAAACACTGTGTAGAGTCTGTGGGATCTACACCCGTGGATGTGTACCAAACACAGCTTGATAAAACCCTGAGGAACAGCTCTAACAGGATGTAATTCAAGTGGACATTTGGACTAGATGACTTCCAGAGGCCCTCCTAAATTAAATGATCCTATGATTCCAATATTCTTCACATGATGATCACTTACTGTGGAATAGATTTTTCCTCTCTGACTTTCCATCAGTGTTCAGGTTAAAGCCAGGGCTACTGAAGTCTGAACTTTTACAGTGTAGCTTCCGCTGTTCAGATCAAGGATATGTGAATAGAAACATGTACTTAAGAGGCAAACATAATTTAATTTGATATTGCCTCTATGTTCTCTATTCCATATAATTACTAATGTGAAATAATACAATGATTTTTAATAATACAATTATTAAATTAGGGGTTGAAAAAATTTGCTTTCAATCTCTCTCAGCTGAATGTGCTATTAAACTTGAAATGCATGTCTTGGAGTTCATACATACATTGCCAAACAAAACAGAATTAATTGCTCAATTCCTTAATAAAGTGTACAAATCCAAGGTGAATATGCTGCTACGTTCATTCATATTTTTAAGAATTACATATTCGTTGTTGCCTAATATAAGAAATTCATCTTTCAATAAAACACAAAAGGGGGAAAGCCAGGTTAAAGCTGAAGGCACTAATTTAGAAATTTCTAATAAAACTTTATATTGTCATCATTTTCAGTTGATTCCTTTGTATCCACAGCAGAATTTTGAAGAATTGTGTATTTTTCTGCTTGTACACCATGCAAATCAAATCAAAGACAGAAGGATTTTTACATATCTTGTTTACAAAGTAGCCCTAAACATAAAAATGTTTTTACAAATGTTGTTACTTAAATTATTAATGTCAGCATTAAATTATTGCAGGAATAAATTGTTTAACTAGGTTAATAGCAGCCTATCCAAATGCACAGAGGAAAGCTCAAAATTGTTTGTTTGGTTTTGGTTTTGGTTTCATTTTTTCCCCATCCACAATGCTATATTACAACACCCTGCAGACAGTAAACTATCTCTTGCTGTGACAAGTTATTGATCTGGTTTTCCTCTGTGAACCCTAACAAATCAAACTTCTGCTTCCTGAAAGATATAGATGGAGTCGTAATTTGCAAGGATTTCAAGTTACGAAGAAATTTGGTCTCCAGTGTTTAGAAGAAAAATGAAATTACATTAGTGTAAATGTGCGCAGTTTTCTCTGGGAAGACTAAGGATGATCTAAAGCTTAACAAGCCTATTCAGTCCACCAGTGTTGCTAGCACTTCCTCTCCACACTCCTCCCAAAGGTAATCCTGACTGTTACCCTAAATTCTGAAAAAGAAGGGGAAAATAAGGAAATATGATATTGGGAAATACTTTCTTGCAAGGTGAGGAAATGAGAAAGTCTCTCCTGGTTTAGTAGAGAATTACTTTGAATGGTGCTGTGGCCCATCCTGATTCCCTCAGATCAAAATCAGTTGTAATTGGCTCAGAGAATGTGATAGTATTGTGTAAATTGGTATTTAAAAATGAAAGGGATATTTTCTTGGGGCACCAAGTTGCCTTTTTTGCTGTTATAAACTTCTCAGTTCTTTAAGTTAAATCATCTTGAGCAACATTCAAGATATACTGTTTTTTTAAAAACAGCTAGTAGAGTACAATTTTCAGTCTAAAGTCTTTTAACACAACTGAATTATCTCTATTTAATCATTCAGTAGCAAATAAACTGTTTTGTCTTTGCAAAACCAATGCTGAAGGTCAGCTAAGCATACATATGTTTTGTTCAGCTTTTTTCAGATTTCCATATGTGAGACTAAAGTTTAAACATTCTATTATTATTATTACTATTATTATAGAGTTGCCCATTGTGCTGTTATTACAATGCAACACAGACATATTTGCAGATCTCAGAATATTATCATGTGAGAAAAGGTTCAAATATGAAGCAAAAAGGACCACAACTTTCATATCTACCAGATCTCTTTTGTGACAAGTTGCCCCAAATTGATGACACAAGCATTTTGAAAGCTTGATATATAGATATCAAAGAAAAGATTATCAAAAAAGTTTCTTCATACAATCAGCTAAACAATATCCTCAGCTTACCTTTGCCTGACAGTACTAAATGATTTTGAAGGCGTTGCCACAGTGGAGAATCTCTAAGAATTGGGGATAAAAGCATTTAGAGTTCTTTTACAGAGAAATTTTCTGCTGTATGCTAAGGCTGGAAAGAGGGACTTTTCAGAAGGGCATGTAATGACAGGACAAGGGGGAATGGCACTAAGTGAAGGAGAGTAGTTTTAGATTCAATGTTAGGAAGATTTTCTTTACTGTGGCAATGGTGAGGCATTAGAACAGGTTGCCCAGAGAGACTGTGGATGCCCCAGCCCCGGCGGTGTTTCAGGCCAGGCTGGATGTGGCTTTGAGCAACTAGTGGAAGGCATCCCTGTCCATGGCAGAGGAAATGGAACTAGATGGTCTCTAAGGTTCCTTCGAACACAAACCATTCTATTCTTCTGTGATTCCATAGGTACTGCAAAGAGGACCTGTAATTTTGTGTTTTGGACAGCCTTTAACTGCTGCTATTTTAAAACACGATTCATATATTTCTACAAGGAACATATTTTTTCACTTTCTTTGATAATTATGTTCTAGTTAACTTCCCCTATTTTTTACCTGCATACTTGTCATAATCTCCCCAAAATATGTTGCAACATAAAATTGTATTCTAAAAAATAATTCTGTAGCAGAATAGTGATTAGCTGTGCTATAGATATAAAAATCTAAATGACTATTTTGTCTATTTGAGGTTGTTGGTGTTTTGTTTTATTGAGTGAATATTTCCAGATTTTTTTTCTTTTATCATAAGCCTAAGGAAAAGAAATAGAAGAAAGAAAATATTTTCAGAGAAAAGAGACATTTCCTATAAAATTTGGTTTAAAAATACTCCAGAAATTGTATTTTTACATATCTTTAAATGTTTTGTTGTTTCCTAGGAAGCTTTGTGAGTGAGATGAGAGATGAGAACATCTGCTGCCCACTCCTACCTAAGTCAGAGCTGTAGACTCCCATGTAGAAGGCAGTCATCATCACTGCATCTGCCTGTTTCTGAATGCATTCCATATTGTGCAGAGCAGAATGCAGTACAGTATATGAGTATGTGTATGCCTGTGTCTGTGAGCGTCCACATATATGTTATGAACACAGCTACAACAACAGGCTGGCTGAAGAACAGGAAGTCCCTGACCTATGAATCTGAGACATTAATTGGTAGACTGATGTTGAGTTGTTCAAGACAGTGAAGTTTTGGGACATGTAGGAACAAAACTTTTTGTACTAAAAGGTAAATTGACCTTGAATTTCACTTAAAATCATATGATCATGTTTAGGTCTTTTTTCAAAAAAAGAAGGCATGAGATTCAAACATGACTAAGATATCCAGGTGTTTAAGAGTACAAACTTTTTTGGAAGAAGTCATGTCAGTATTGTGAACCAACCGAAGTAGCAGAAATTCTAACCAGTGAGAGATTAAAGAAGAAAAGTAGCTACAAGTTAAATAAATATTAAGAAAATATCTTTTAAGATATGAAATGTGTTAACATTCATGAAATGCAAATAAAATAAGGCAAGGGATAAAATGAAGTAATGCTACAAACATCTACTTCACAAGCATTCCTGTAGTAAAGAAACACCTACTACCAAGTCACAGAATGTGTGGCTCATTGCTGGTAACAGAATTCTGAGCATTATGTTTAAACACAAAGGGTAATATTTGCCATTCTGTGAAAATCAGACATTTTATCAGTGTAATAATTAAAGGTACAACCCCCTCCCAAACAAATTATAACCAGAGAACATTCTTCATAAACTTTCAGATTTCATGCTACTGAGAATTCAATACTTGAAATCAAACTTATTTGAAGGCCATAATAGACATTTCTATTTTTTCAATGAAATGTCACAGAATGTGGTACAAAGGAAAAAGTCTCTAAAGAACAAGTGCACATAATAAAATGCTTATCAACATACACAATAAACAAATGAGAAAAAATGAGAAAAAATAGAATAATAATGGAAGGGCTCTTATAAATCAATCAAGCAAATCAAATCAATTCATCCTGAAAAGAAACTATACATTCTCTTCATTTTTTAATTCCTAAAATCTCTGAGGGCAAACCAAAGCAATTGGAACAAAGGAAGACAATAGTTTGAAAAGAGAAAATATTTTCATGTATCTAGGGAGTCTGAAAAAATATATGTAATGATGTAAAGGTATGGAGGTATGGCAGAACAATAAAGAGAAAATAGAGATTAATTTTGTTGGTAAAACATGAACGAGTGAGTAGAAAAATAATTTTAAAAAGGTCAAAGATTATTATATTTTAATGAAGTACCTAACATGGAACAGTGAAAAAGAGGTGATAATTCACAGTGCATTTAGTCATTCAAGGCAGCAGTTTGAAATTGATTTATTCACAGAGAGGTATCCAGTAGTGACAAATAGCTGATAATTGAAATTTTGTATTTTGTTTTGTTTTCCAATAATTTTACTAAGAAATGTATTAACTCTCAATCTATCATATTACTCCCAGGTAATTTTTACTGCACACGAGTTTTGTAGTGAGTTTTTTGTGAAGAACAGAAAAACTGTGAAAGTTTGAAAAGGATTGATTTTTTTTTTTTTTTTGGCTATAACAAGCAGCTTGTGCTACCAGCAATCCAACAGAAAGAGGAGGTGAAAAACATGCACAAGTAGCCAAATAACAACCAAGTCAAAAAAAGAGTCACAACACTTGTTTTTATTTACCTTACTATGAAATCACCCATATTATCCCACTGTCCAAGACTTCATTTGTGTAACTAATGAACAGATAGTACTTGGTACAGTTGCTAAAGTTGAATGTGCTGAAAAAAATAACAGTAAGCTTTCCTTTAGATATGTCTTCTTAAAAAAAAAAACAAAAAACAACCCAAGACCAAAAAAAAAAAAAAAAAACAAAGCAAAAAAACCCCAGGCACTCTAAGAAATATCACCTTGTCAATTATATAGATTATATCTACTGCTTAATACCAAATACAAAAGGAATGTTTTGATGATAGAGAAATACTTTCATGTGTATGAATGTTTATGCATATTGAGGATTTTAGTGACAGAGCTACCTTCACTGAATAAATCATTTAATACTAATAAATCAATATACTGGTCTGATGAATTTAGATCATCTACAATGTTTCAATAAATAAACTTTTTCTTTTCACATATAACAGGCTTGCAATCTTCAACCAACAGAGTTAGATGCAGGACAGGATTGAGGTGCAGAAGTGTTCAACTGCTCCCCTCCTGAACATGAGGAGTCTGGCTAGAGGCTGAGTGACTGTGCTGACAGTGCAACTTCAAGCAGCTGCACTTGCTGGAGCAAGAAGGCCATTAATGAGGTAAGTAGGTGTATAACAGTCCTTATGAAGCAAAAAACAGTAACAGGAGAGATCCAGACATTAATAAACCCATTACCATGTGTTTATCCACACTATTTCTCAACTGTCATATTATGTGAACTGATACAGTAATTCTGTGAATAAATGAGCTATCAGATGTCAGAATACAGAGAATTTGACACTGCTTCCTTTCAAAACAGTGGACCTGTGATCTCCCCTCAAGGATGAATCAGTCCAGATCCCTCAGCTTCTCCTCACAGGGCAAGTGATCCAGATCCCATCCAGCTTGGAATCCTTCTGCTGAAAATGTTCGAGTATCTGTTCATTAATTTTCCAGTACTGAAGGAGCCTAAATTTGGATAGATTATCCAGATAGGATCTCACAAGTGCTGAGCAGAGGGATTGAATATTTCCTCTCAGTATCCCGGTTGTGCCACTTTGAATACTGCCTAGGGTGCTGTTGGCCATCTCTGCAGCTGGGGCACACTGCTGTCTCACACTCAGCTTCCATCTGCCAAGGTCCTCAGGTCGCTTCCCAGTCATGCAGATCCCAGCCTGTACCAGTATTTCCAGCCCTAGAGCAGTGCTTGTTTGTCCTTGCTTAATTGTCCTTGCATGTCCTGTTGGCCTGTTTCCTTGAATGATAGTCCTGCCCTCAAGTTTGCAGCTGTTCTTTCAAGTATGTGTCATCTGAAAATGTGACAACTGTGCACTTTCATTGCATCCTCCAGGTCACTGACATATGTGTTAAACAGATGTAGTGGGTTGATCCTGACTGGATCCTGACTGGATGTCCCATGCTCACCAAAGCCACTCTATCACTCCCCTCCTCAGCTGGATAAAGAGAAAATGCATAATGAATTAAAGATTTTTGGGCTGAGATAAGGACAAGGAGAGCTCACTCATTTATTACCATCAGATGCAAAACAAAGTTGAATTTACTACCAATGAAATCAGAGTGGGATAATGAGAAGTAAGCTCAAATCCTTAAAAAGACCTTTCTCCTACTCCTCTATCTTTCCTCAGCTTAACTTTATTCATGATTCTCTACCTCCTCTGCTCCCATAGTGCAGGTTAACAAGAATGGTGTTTGTGGTCAGTTCATCTCATGTTATCTTTGTCACTCCTTCACCTTAGGAACAAGACTCTTTCTCCTACTCCAAAGTGGGGTCCCTTGTACAGGAGACAGTTCTCCATGAGCTTCTCCCTTGCGAACCCTTTCAATAGGGTATAGTTGTTCATGAACTACTGCAGTGGGTGTCTTCCATAGGGTCATAAGTCTTGCCAGAAAACTTCTCCAGTGTGGGCTTTTCTCTCCATGGTCCACAGGTCCTGATAGGAGCTTGCACTGTCCACAGGTTCACAGCCTCCTTCAGGAGGCTTTGACTAGCTCCAGCATCGGGTCCTCCATGTGCTGCCCATGAACCTCTGTTCCACTGTGGGTCTCCATGGACTGCAGATGGACAGCCTGCCTCTCTATGGTCTTCAGTCAAGCTGCAGGAGAATCTCTCCTCCATAGGGCACCTCCATCTCCATCTTCACTGACCTTGGTGTCTGAATAGTTGTTTTAAGTTTTTTCACTTCTTTCTTCTCCAGCTGCAAATTGCTTCTGAACAATAATCTTTTTTCCTTCTTAAATATGTTGTCACAGTGACGTTTACTCCTGTTGCTGATGGGCTCAGCCTTGGCAATGGAGATGGATGATATTGGCTCTATAAGACAAAGAGGAAGTTTCTAGCTTGTCTTCCATGATGGTCTTTCCAAGTAAAAACAGTAAATTTTTATGTCCTGATACTAAGATTCCTCAAAATCTATTTTGGCTTGTCTAATCCTCTTGACAAGATCACAGTTATTTATCATCTGTTTTCTCGGTCTTATATATGTTACGAGAAAATATATGCAACTATATGTTCTTTATAACAATAATTTTAAAACAGAAAAGAAATAGGATTGTTCAATTCAATGGTACTCAATATAGTCCTGTATTTGTAATGGTGCACTTCAATCAAATATGATCCACACTCCACAGAAATATTTAAAGTTTTTCAAGTAAAATTATCTGATACCACTACAGTTGCTTGTATTTTTCAGGCACTTAAATTACTTCCCATAATCACCTGGTTTATTTGTCTGTGGTATCTTAACCACCAGGGAAAAAAACATATCTAACTTTGGCCAATATTAATGGAATTTCTAAAAAATCCTCTTTTTCTCTAACAAATGTTGACATCATTCTTTATCAGAACAATCAGTGCAGGCATTACTTTTTTTTTTTTCTCTGATACTTCTTCAGTAATGTTCCATCATTCCTCACTGAAGTGTGACAAAGCTATACTCTTGAGCCCTGCTTGGCGAACAGATGGGCAGAGAAGAGATGATTTCTCCACCTTCTCACATGATCCCTAGAGATACTCTTGCTCTGACATTCTTCTGCTATTTCTCCTTGTCTGAGGATGGAAGTGTCACTCAGAGCGATACCACATAGAATTACTGTGAAGTCCCAGAAGAGTTGAGCTTAGAAAAAAAAGACAGAACATGAAGCAGACTGGTACCTAGAAGCCTGCATATGAGAACAGATTCCAATCCAAAGTGGAGGAGTTAGCTTAATTTAGACCAAATTATTTTTGACAGAGATTATACCTATGGCCCAGGAGATGTGATCTCAATATGTATAAAGACCCCTGAGCAATCTTTAGCTGAGATAATTTGGTCAACTATACATCAAAAAATAGGACATTGTCGATTCAATGTCCCAAACTAGGAATTCAGGCAGGTTTCTCCAGTACAGGCTGAACTATCACTATAGTTTGTGATATATGATCAGAACTATGGAATTCTTAAAGTCAAGGCTTTTTACTTGTTTAAGAAAAAAGACTACTGACTTACAGGAAGTCATTCAGCATATAGTAAAGATGGTTTGAATGGAGTAGCTTTGAAGTAGGTAGCAAAAGCTCAACAAGTTCCAGTGGGGCACAAATAGTGTCACCAGAGTATTGAAGAAAGTATTTGTTGTTCTACATAGGTCTGCTTCAGTGCTCCCAGTTCATGAAAAGTAATGTAAGTGGTGTAAACCACAACCATTCCTCTTTGTTCATTTGTTTCATCTACACAGAAAAAGAAAAACACCTCAAAAAAACCCCAAAGACCCAAAACTGAAACAAAAACCTCCCACCTCTTCACCAAAATAGAGAAAAAAAATTACAAACCACATAGTGAAATATGGAATGCTTGAAATCAGAAGAAATTTTAATCTCTTTTTGAGAACATATCACTGAATAAATGCATGGTAATTATAATGAATATATGAATAATATGTGAGTTTTGAAATATTTTTCTTTTTTTGCAAATGTAATAGTCCTATTTCATATCATGCACTGTTTGGAATGAAGTATTTAAGACAGCACTGTGCATGGGATATTTTCATCAAATGAAGTGAAGAGATAAATGACCATTTGAAATGAATGCTAGCCGGTAAACTTGAATGTAACCAAAAAATTAAGAAACTCTCTTGGAGAATTTTTCATAACACATCTTTTAACATTTGAAAGATACTTATACATTTCATCAGGAGTAAGGATACCTTTTTTATGTTTTGGGTTGTTTTTTAATTACGATAGTAACAATATTACTTTTTTAAGAAGAAAAAAGCTGAAAATATCTGCGTAGGCTTGAATGGCCTGACTCCTTAGAGACAATTTCTACATTGAAAACTCCTCTCTTAAAAATGTTTTGCAGTCCCCCTATAAAACATTTTCAGCACATTTATTTTAGTGACATTATTTTAACTGAATAGATATCATTCAACTATATTTTAAGTATGTATTGCTAGAACACAAACTGCATTGCATCAGATTAGATTTTATTGCAATTTGAGCATCTATTAGAAAACCTGTATATAAACACATGGAAAAAATTAAAGAAGAGTTGATATTTGCATGATAGATCTCAAGTTTGACTCAATTTTGAGACTTATGCACCTAGATATTCTGGTCTGATTGCTTTCCACAATGAAGTATAGTGAAAATTAGGAACAATTTTTTTTCGTAGAGAATTGAAAGTGGCTATGTTAGACAAATAAAAATAGAATGAACTTGTATGCAAGTCTCCCCTGCCTACTGTGTTCTTGCAGGTAAATCTTGCCTACTGCCTTTAGCCTTGCAATTTGGCATAAAACCTTCTCAGTTCCTCCTTTCCAAGAAATTTTGTATTTCAGTCAGTGCTGAGATGCTGCTCTCAGTACTCTCCGTAATCCCTCTTTCCTGTTTGACATCCTGCTTTTTATCATGTTTCTTCCAGTGTTATCTTCTGTCTGCTATATCCTTCAAGGTCTCAAAACATTTTTCTCCTCCATTTGCTCAGTTGTTACCAAGCAAAGTAAAAATATCTCCCTCTATGTCTCCCCTGAGCCACAATTGTATTGCAAGGAACAGAATGCAGCTGAAAACAAACAGATCAACCTCACAGAATTGCACACGCCTATACATTTGACCAGAGGCATATGTTTCCTCAACTTGAATGTCACCCTTTACACAAGAAATGGATCACATAGTTCTGCTTCAACAAGGAAAAGAAATAATCTTCCAGATCAGTTTGCTGAAATTTTACTTATCCACCCTTGCTTTAACTTTACTTATCTACCCTTACTGTCAGTAAGCCTTTCTGTACACCATCCCTCTTTGTATGTCATGCATACTGTACCTGAATAATTTCTTCAGTTCCTGAACTAGTGGTTTAAATAGTTATGGTCCTTGTTTCTCAGCAAGTTACCTGATGACACAAAGTTGGGAGGAGTGGCCAGTGCCTCAGAGGCCTGTGCAGCCCTTCAGAAGCATCTTGACAGGATGGAGAGATTGGCAAAGAACTGCTTGAAATTCAACAAAAAGAAAGACAGGGTCCTGCAACTCAGGAAGAATAACCCCTTGTACCAGGGAAGTCTGGAGGCTGACTTACTTGGAAACAGTGCTGCAGAGAAGGACCTGGGGGTCCTGGCAGACAGCAAACCATCCATGGGTCAGTAGTGTGTCCTTGTGGCCAAGAAGGCCAATGATATCCTGGAGTGTATTAGGAAGAACATTGCCAGCGGGGCAAGGGAGGTGATGCTACCCCTTTGCTCAGCCCTAGTGAGCCCACATCTGGAGTGCTGTGCCCTATACTGGGCTTCTCAATATCAGAGAGACATGGAGCTTCTGGAGCAGGTCCAACAGAGAGCTACAAAGACAATTAAGGAGAAGGAACATCTTGATTATGAGAAAAGGCTGAGGGAACAGGGACTGTTTAGTCTAGAAGAGAGAAGACTGAGAGGGGATCTCATCAATACATATGAATATCTTAAAAAAGTTTGTCAAGATGATGATGCCAGTCTCTTTTCAGTAGTTCCCAGTGACAGGACAAGGAGCAATGGCCATAAACTAAAATACAAGTAGTTCTACCTGAACATGAGGAAGAACTTCTTTACAGTGAGAGTAGTAAAGCCTTGTAATAGGCTGTCCAGAGAGGTCATGGAGTCTCTCTCTCTGGAGATATTCAAAGCCCAGCTGGATACTTTCCTGTGTTACCTGCTTTAGGTGACCCTGCCTTGGCAGTGAAGTTGGACTAGATGATCTCCAGGGGTCCTTTCCAAACCTAACCATTCTATGATTCTGTGATTCTGTGAAGAGGATGGAGCCAGGCTCTCTTTGGTGGTGCCAAGCAATAGGACAAGAGGCAACAGGCTGAAACTGATTGTCTTGGTTTGAGCTGGCAAATTGCCAGCCCTCCAAGACAGAGGATTAGAGCCTCCCCCCAAACCCAAGGAAACGGAGGAAAAGAGAGGGGAAGGAAAAAACCAACTTACAGCCACATTTGTAGTAAAACTACATATATTTTACAGACAGGATAAAAGGCAACTAGGAGACAGTACAAATATTCACACAAGCTAAAAGCAA
>JAWWLZ010000082.1:70647809-70661012 GCA_035041345.1 Poliocrania exsul
AGATCAGCTGACAGCCCCCAGGCCCAGGCTGAACTTCAAAAACTCAAATTTAGGCCCACCTAGGTGAACCCATGACACTGATGCACAGGAAGTTGCACCTGAATATGCGGAAGGACTGAGCACTGAAGCATTTTGCCCAGAGAGGTTGTGGAGTCTTTGTCATAAATGATCATAATTGTATGCTGTTGCTTTAGGACAATGAATTGTCAAGGCAGGTTGAGAAAAACATGAGCTGAGCCCCTCACTCATCTTGCACCTCACTCAATCAAGAGCTAACACTGAATGCTGTCTGTGGTGAAGCAGAGGCCCTATGGCCCAATGTTGTCTCAGTGAGGCACAGAAGAGCATCCAGGTCTCTGTATAAGCAATAGCCACACCCTTCATTGTGCAAAACAAGTTTTGTTATAAATCTGGTTCATTAAGGAGAAAAGGAAGCACACAAAGACTCTCTTATAAAGGTGAGACAGCCTCTACTACTGTTTCTGTGTGCATGAGGGATGACCAAAGTATTTCTCTAAACTCTTTTGTCAGCTATAAATTCTGACCAAAAGTAACCAAGACCCTCACTAAGCCCCATTAACATATTAATTTATACACCCCTCAGGAGGCAAATGAAGGCGAACATGGGAAAGGTAATACATGTATGACCAAAGTCACCCAACCCCACCTAGAACATCCAATTGTCCCATCCTATTGGGATGGGCCAAAATTAATATATAAAAGGAGGGCTTTGGAACAAAAAGGGCTAGAGGGAGAAAACACCTCTGTCTCTTTGGAATCAGTGTATGGACTCTGTTTATCTTCCTCTCCTCAAAGCTTATTCTGAAGCCTATGGGTGAGGTTCATGTCTCCAGCTGTGTTGGAGAACACCTGGAAACATTAATTTATATGCATAACCTATCTATCTATCTATCTATCTATCTATCTATCTATCTATCTATCTATCTATTAGATATGTCATACTATACTTTCTGTTGGAACACATATGACACACTTCAGTTAGTACATTTATTACCAGCAATCCTGAACCTGCTTTCCTGTTGCTTCAATAAACCATACTCAACATGAATCTGGATCTTGCAAGTCCTTATTCAATGTGATCAGACCTGACTGATAGATTACATCATTTATGTATCTGTGCTCATGAAAAGGCTTCTAAACACTGTCAGACTTATACTGGTGAATTGGCTATAATTAGAAATTAAACCCAGCCACAGCCCGTGCCTCTGATCCCTGAGGACCACCTGAGGAACATATAGGGGTTTATTTTCTGCTAAATTCCTAAATCCTTAATGAAACAGTCTCCTTCAAAGCAGATATTCAAAAGCTATCTGGACACAATCCTGAATAATGTTCTCTAAGGTACACTACTTGACCAGGGAGGTTGAACTACATGACCTTCAGTGGTCCCTTCCAACCTTAAAAATTATGTGCTTCTGTGAATTATGCCAAAAGAAAGCAACAACCTTAAAGGGAACAATAAAAAGTTCTCATCCCAAACTTAATAAATAAATAAACAAACAAACAAGCAAATAAATAATAAAATTCCTTAGGTACAATTGTTAAATCATCACCATTATTTGTTACAAGGGAAAAAGAAAAAGCCATCTTACCAAATAGTCACAGTTAAAGCAAGTTGCTGCTGTGGAAACACAGTGGGAGAGTAAAACCTGTTTATGACAAGATAGGTGGGCATACTGTGAAGAACCCAGCTACAGTTAAATGTGGAGAGGTTTTATTTCAGGTAACCCACAGGAGGCAATAATATTCTAAGGGAGAAGTGGGAGGACTGTGACAGAAAGAAATGGAGAGAAAGGAAAGCAAATTTTTATTACTGAGGGTATGGCTAAAGTATGTGTTGTGCTCTTAAGGCTACAAGGGAAGGCAAAGATCGTTTTTATAGTGTGATGATTTTTCTCTTTCGCCTATTCAAGTCCCTATCCTAACTCATGGCATGTGTGACATAAGCTACCACATTTTAAGTGGGCAGTTTTCATGTGCTGTTAATCTGTGCTCTATCCCACCAAATGATACACTAAGACACTTCAGGAGAAATATGGCTGTGGCCAGGTGTGCTATAACAGGAACAATAGAGGGAGACATGGCAAACAAAATAGAGTCAAAAAACTTTTATCATGTCACACAGATATAGGCTTACTACATCTCTGCTAATGCAAATATTCCTCAGGTGAATTATTTTTCTTTTTTTTTCTTTTTCTTTTTTTTTTTTTTTTAGTGGAGTAAAACTATCTCAGTTAAAATAGAATTATTTGGTCATGTTCACAGATCTAAGTGGGTACACAAGGTACATAGGGATGTCATTTTTTTCCATTAGCCATAGAAGAAGACAACATCAGATGAAAATGTATCAAACTGGAAGTGCTGGTCTTAATCATAGAGGGCAAACATAAACATGAAAAAATATCCCACAGCTACTCTTTGAAAACTCTCTGAATCACTGGCATATCACTGAAATAATGAAAACAATTGTTTGAGATATTAAAACAGTATCCATCACTATAGTATCTCCATGTCATTTCTGTTACAGTCTAGGCCCATATACAATACCCCATGACATGATGAAACACGAATACTTCCCATTCTGGGTAGTTATGCTCAGGTGAGTTACAGCAGATCAAACAGGCTGAAGTAGCAAGAAAAACAATTACACTTCAAGGCCATAGTAGTCCATATGTGGTGCAACAAACCATTTTATAGCCCCATATCTTGATTTGTTGGTCTTCATAAAGAATTGATGTTGATTTCAAATAATAATACTGTCCTTATGCCATGATTTTTTATTAGTGCATTAATTTTAGAGCATTTTCTCCAAATTCAGTTTCTGTATTACAGATATAAAGTCCTTTTAACAGCACTTTTGCTCCATGATGTTTTGGGTTTTTTTGCTCATGAAACAGCAAAGTCACTGGTCAATCTTGCCTATGTTTCCTTAGCAGTTGATAAAATAGCATTGAATAGTTTAATCAGTATTTATTCTATTTTCTGACTAAATTTGAAGCTTTTTCTTGATATTAAACAACACTTTGGGGAGCTGGGGGGGTGGGGTGGGGGGTGGGGAGGTGATAGTTTACTACCTTTACAGAAAAATAACTTGCACTTTGAGGTCAATGGGACTACTCATGCATCCCGGTTGGGAGTAAAGCTGCAACATTCATTTCTTACAGTGTATTAGAAGTCATAAAACAGTGCTTTTGCTCTCCACAAGATTTGTTTCATTGGAGAAGTCAAAGGCTGCAGTGTAAACAGGAATTAGCCATTTCATTGCTGTGAAATCAGAACTATCCTCAGAACACAGACGGGGCCATATAATAAAATATGAGAACATGCTTCTTTATGCACTGTGTCTCTTCCACTGGTAAAATCTAAAAAAAACCCAAAAAACCAAACAAACAAAAAAAACCCAAAAAACAACCAAAAACCCACAAAAAAACCCCAAAATCCAAAAATCGGGGAAGACACTTTTTGCTCTTGTACTATTCCATTAATTTGAATGGAATGTTAAAATTTATTCTGTTCATTAGAATCAGTAAATAGGTTTCTTCCTGTATTCCTTCGTAAATTTCACAATATGAATTTGACAAATAGCAGGCTAATATCAGTAATGTGATTAAAGGAAAATCAATATTAAAAAATACAGAACTAAAGACAAATAGAGTTAAAGGAATTCTTTTCCTTGATTTTCTGAGAGAATAATAATAATGTTACATGAGACAACTACCACTAAAATCAAAGATGATTTCTAAGGGTGTAATAAAACAACCATTTACAATTGCAATAAGAACATACCAATGGGTTTTGGCAGTTTTATAATTTAATCACAATTGCATAATTAAAATATATGCAATTCTAATTATTCAGCTTCAAACGGAATAATTTCCAGTGGAAGCCACCCATATGAAAAGGCTAGTAGGATGTTGAGAAGCAAAATGATCCTAAATGATGCTCTCTGTGTGTGTGTGTGTATGTGAGTTATAAGTCTTCACTTCTATACTTTAACAGACTGGGAGCTGAGAAAGAATATAATACTTTTTATAAGAATATAAGTGAATAACAAGAGGTTATAGGAAAAGAGTTTGAGTAAATAGGGCTGTGGTTTCAGGAGGAAATTGCATAATTTGCATCCAAGAAAGTGAGTATGGACTTTGGGAGAACAGTTCTTGATGTCTGTCTAGACATTCAGAATCTGACAAATCAATACTAGAATGAGATCAGTACTATAAACCATACAAGGCTCAAAGTAGAAAATTAGAAGAGAAGTTTCAGAACAGCCATTGTCTAACTGCAATAGGGTAAGATAATATAACCAGTTTTAAGATAACACTCTGTGAAAAAGAGTTAGGTAAGGAAGTTACTTGTATTACACTCAAAATCTCATTATGGACTAAAAGGTATGCACAATGTCTACAGACTTAAGACTTTGTCCAGGTAAAGTCTTTACAATCAACATACACTGAACAGGTATTATTAGTCCAGCTACAACACTACTAACATAGTCTACATGAATAAGGAAATATATAATTAATAATACAGTTTAAACCCCATTACACAGAAACTCTAATCTCTACCCATTTTCCTTGGAGGTGTGCCCATCCTTTCAGAGAGCTGTGTGGACTGTGCAAGTCCTGAGCTAATCTTGAACAGTTCCATTCTGGTGCTGGAAGTTCCTTCCTTCCTTGTACTGGAGTTTGTTTCTGGTTTTATTTACACATTTTCTTAGTACTTTCTGCTTCCTTTTTTGCCAGTTTACAGTTTTAAATTAGGACACTAGGCATCCTCTTATCCATTTCTGAGACATTCTATGCCAACATGAAATAAAAATGAAACAACATAGAATAAAAATGAAACAAAATTTCCACTGTTTCAAAATAATTGCAACAAGAAATAGTTAATGATGCAAATATTTCTGCTAATGTGTGTAGGAGGTTTATTATTATTTTTTAATTTAATCAACAAATGTAAAATTTTCAAACTATGGAATCATCTCCAGAATGAATAGTTCCAAGTAAGTTAGTCCCTGGAAAGATCTTATACCATAGTGCTAGATAAAATGATCACCAAAGAATGCCAGAGATTGAATCAACATGGCATATTTTTTGTTTTTCAAATGCTGAAGAGTGTATTGACATAGGGTAATAAAAAAATTCTTATTTTCTGAGGAGAAAATAACATAACACTTGGAAGATTTTGTTTGTCATCTGCAAAATATCAAAATATGGTGAAGAATAAATGTGATCTGTTGAAAGACTTAAACAAGAAAATCTGCCTGTCAATCTTATTTGATAAAAGCATCCTGCAAAGAGGAGGAATTGAGGAATATTTACAATATAAGCTTTTCAAAAGTTACAGTTTAAGAAGCTTGTGACTAAGTGAAAAAAAGATGTCTAAAGATTTTGAGATAGAAATTTCTGAAAAGGATAAATGAAAAATGTCATACCTGAGGAAAAGAGAGGGAAAGAGAGGAAAAGAGGGAAATAAGAATTTACTGGAAATAAATTTAATTAGTGAAGGAATATGAACTAATATTCAAAAATGTTGAGATCATCTAGCATTTTTTGAAGCTAGTCATTTATTAAACATCTCTGTTTCTCTTTTCTATCATTTTTTTCTGCTCTGCAGAATTCCTCAAGTATGGGTAGAAGTCCAGTAGCACTGCAGTTCTTATTCAATTGTGATGTAACATGGACAGCACAGAGAAAGAGAACAATAGACTAGAATTAAGGATTGATTAAAAAATACTTCTGTAAGCATAACTCAAAGGAAAACATTTTGGTTCTTGTCCAACTCTGGTAAATGGCTGTGAGAGGGGAAGCAGCAGAATGGGAGGCAACACAATGGGTGTGAGGGGAATCATCCAGGTCAGCATGAATACAAGCACAGGAATACTATGGAGATATCAGTGTCCATTGTTTGGTGTGATTTACACCCTCATGCTCCCATTGTATTGCCATGGCAGCCATCAGTAATGTTGAAACATTGAAACGATCTCCCAGGCTGCAGTGAGGAATTTGTTGGGGTTTTTTGTTTGTTTGTTTGTTTTTTTCTTGGAATACATTCTCTTTGGGCATCCTTACTTTTATGATTTCATTTAGTTTCCATAGATTTATGCTGATTATAAAATGAAACAAATGCCTCTTAGGCTTTGTATGTCAGTTTCTGCTACATACTTTATGAGTCTTTATAGAGTGATAGGTATTGAATATTTCAACCACAGGAAACAAATTAAAATAACCATTAGAATTTGAGACACAAAGCTATAACCTGTGAACAACTAATTAGGAACTTATTTTTCAATTAAATTCTTTTTTAAGTTCTTATTTTGTACAAAAGAAGTGAGTTTCGGCACTTAAAAGTCAAAGAAGAATTTTTAATTTAAAAGGCAATGTATTTAGCTAGGCCTTTGAGTTTATAACCCGTTTAAGTAAAATCTTATGGTATAATGATTAAAGCCAAACTTTGTGGCTAGGAGAATCAGTAGTTAGAAATTTGCTTACTCATTGTGGATAATTACAAAGAAAAACCTTTTATTTTCTTGCAAGATAGGATTGACCTATGGTAAGGAATGATAATAATTAGTTATTATAATTGGAAAAAAGAAAACACATTCATTTTCATAACTGACAACCATTTTGGAAGTGTTAAAAAATTAAAACACTGCATTTAATTGCAATGAGGAAAATGGTTCAGATTTCACTTTTTCCCCCCACTGTATACATTTAGTTTATAGCTTAAAACATGATAGACATATTTCTATCTCTGAGAGTCCAATAGGCCTTTGCATGTCTGCAGCAACTTATTCACTCCTTAAATAGTATCAGCTACTTTAAAATGTAGCCAGTGAAACATCTATTTACTTTTAAAGAAGAAATGCTAGGGTTGGTAAAAGAGAAAAAGAGGTCTGAGTCTCTGGAATGTTAATGCTCTGCAAGTTAAGAATAAAAAAATGTACATTGAAATACAACAATCTGATGGTGAGATTTATGTGTAACAAAGAAATGTGAAAGAGGAGCAAAGGAACCACACAGAGGTCCCTGTGTCCAATATGAAGCATATGTAATTTTCAGGGAGAGGCCAGAGAATGGGAAAGGGGAACTTTGAAGGTTCACACTTCCTGTATGCCTGAAAAAGCATAAAATGTAGTGGCTAGAAGAAGACAATGCTAATACTAAGAGTACTAATATGCATATATATTATTTCTTTGCTTCTAGTTTGCATCTCTATTACCACATTATGTATGCAGAACATTATATAAATATATAAAAATATATGTTTATAAAAGAATTTATTTAAGAAAGCTCCATGCATATAAAAACCTATAAATTGATAAATGGTTTAAGTATTTGTGTACCTTACTTCAATAACTTTTTCTTTTCTGATATCTAGCTAGAAAAAGACCATATATTTGGGTCACCTGATTCCTCATCCTGAATATAGTTAATATTGCAGAGGATTTTCTATTCTAATGGACTATCTAAATAAGAATATTTTTTTACGCTGGGATGGCATCAGCAGTACAACCTTTCTGAAGAAAAACCTCCAAATTTTTATATTTTCACTGGTTTCAACCCCTTTAAAGCCTGTAGAAAAAAATATAACCATTTTCTTAGAGTATCATGCCCTCTCAGACCACTGTTTTCTAAACTTATGTTCATTTTATTGTCCAACATAAAACTGACATAGTTGTTACTGATGAAAAAAAAAGAACCATTGAGGCAAATATTAAATAGTTATTGCTAAGTCAAAAGATTATGGTATCTTTCACTGTTCAAAAGCAGAAGGACATAAAAAATGGAAACTTCAGGAAGGATGAGATTTTAGGTGGAATGGTGTTTCAAACATTCAGAGGAAAATACATTTTGAGTTGGCTAAATTCTGCTGACTTAAGTATCAGTTTGTGTATGGAAATTCGGTAGCATTTGCAATTGTTGCCAAATTAGCTGTATGCTAAAAACAAATGAAAATTCTGACTTTGCAGGAGTCAGCATGCAATATCTGTAAAGCACAGTAAGTAATAGGAGTTAAATTTCATTCCCAGAGAAGTAAAAGCAAGTTTAATAAATTGCTCTTAGCAGCAAACAGCCACTCTGGTAGAAGTCTTTCTGCTGATATCCATTCAACCAGGTACTAGAATTGCCATATTACCACAAAATTTTGCTGATTGTGTATTACCATCATACTGTTTCTAGGAAGATTATCCAGTCTTCTGGGGTTTACTTTTGGTTTTTAAATGAGGAAAGACAGGATTCACGCATATCTAGTGTGTCCATCAAACATGATATGAACTGTATCTATCCTTCAGATTTACACATGTACAGCAATAAAAGTTTAAGATCATTAGTGTTATTAGTGTTATTGAAACAATGTGGAAATTAGAGTTAAGGACATTAACTTTGATGAAGAAGATAAATTTCTTGCTGGTAAATGTTATTATTTCTGATTTCTTGTACTTATTTTACACATTTTGCCTTTTGTTGTTTATGGTTGACTTAAAATCATAGTGCATCTTCATCACCTTCAGAATGCATGAAGGGCTGGCTGCCCTTAGGGGACAGGGAGCTGGAAACCCAGGATGATCTCAGGGAATTCAGTGTCCTCACTGGCTGGCACCATCTCTCAGGTCTGACCACAGTCAATAGAGTCATGGCTATAATGGGGTCTTATCAACATCCTCAGGCATGGCAAGTTACATACCAGAGTCCATCAAGTGGCAGGAAACCAGGACAGGGCTGGAAACATGGCTGCAGCCAGGGTCCAAATCCTCTTCAAGGGACAGGAACATGGATGGCCTTTAGGCCAGGCATTCCTATTGCATCACTGGGGTAGGGAAGCAGCCTGAAGGGAAATGGGCCTCCTCAGTCTCTGTGAAGTCAGAGAAGGTCTTGGAGGATACTCAGCAGGGACTGTAAGGGCTGCTAGGACCCTTAGAACCCCAACAATCATCCTCAAAGTGATAGGCTCACCTCTTCTTCTATTTAAAATGCAGTTTGTGTGAGTTTCCCCCTGCACCACTCTAAGTTGGAGGAAGTTTCCTTTCCTATTCCAAAATTAGGAATTGAGTAGCTATGAAGCATTGACTTGCTATGAAGAGGTCATACAGATTTATCAACTACTGATAGGGACAGTACACATCAAGGACAGTGATAGATAAGTTCCTCTGTTTTCCCTCTCTTTGTTTTTATCTGGACACTTGCTTTTAGTGTGAGAAGACCAGATGTTTGAAAATAAGTTTATGATTTCCAATTTTTCATAGTAAGTGTGCCATCACCAAAAATCAGAGCATATAGATTGTGATAGAAGTGACTGTGAATATGTAAAATAAATGAGGGTTTAACTGATCATGAAGAACAAAGGCATCATTGCAAGACTAGAAAGTATCTTGCATAGAACTTTTGCTTTATGAATTTAAAACTTTTTATCTGTAGAAGTTTAGCTATACAAGAAAACATAGATATGGGAGTATAATTTGAATTGTACATAATCCATAACCTGTAGATAAGGACTAAGCTAAATTGTAAATAAAAATACTTGTTCTTGAGAAAGTATCTTTACATTGAGAATTGTATTGCAAAGCTAATATTACTGATTGGATACTGCTGATGTCATTGTTTAGGCTATAGCTCAAGCAATTTCCTGAGTCAATATCCTCATGCAGAAGACTTCTTCATGAAGCACAGTTTAGGATAGAAAACAAACAGAACAAAACCAAAATTAACCCAAAAAGTATCAGAAATAAACTTGCAATGCCATAGTATAATGGTTGCCTAAAGATCTTCAAAGTTCTGACCTGAATGTGCATTGCCAAGCAGGCCACAACAACACAGCACAACAGCACACAAAACACTGAGAAACTGGTATGTTAGCTCAGAACAATGTTGTTGTGAGACTTGATCCACTTGGACAGTGAGTGGAGTGAAATATAAATTCATAGATCTAAGCCCATGTGGATATTTACACTCAGTTGTGTAAGTATTATTGATGGTAGCAGTGATCTGAAAAACACAGAAATGGGCAGAAAACCCTACAAATAATTAGAGAAGGCTGCATAGATATGTATTCTGCTCTCATATTTTAAAGGCATAACTTCATCTGTCGCTCATAACAGTCCCAATATAGGGAAGACAATAAAAAGGTGATACCTCTGTAGTACACTTGCTAGAATATTACCAATTTTTAGAAGTGTTTTAGCATCTGTTGGGGATTACATAATATTCAGTATTTGCACTAAAGAGACCAGGTGTGTGTCTGCAAATTGTGAGTAGGAAGAAGGTTTCTCTGTTTTCTTGCCCGCTTCTCCATGTAGATTACGAATCCCATCGGATGTATTTTGTGGGATTCCCCACTGTTACTATATGCACCACTTGAAAAAGAATATACTCTCATACCTTCAAAATGGCATTTAGGTTGCAGAACTATGATAAAACAACTGAAATAATTGTTAATGGTTTTTAAGATAGAATTGTGAGATAGTAAAACGTCAATAGATATCTATAAAATGAAAGGAAAACACAGGGCAGCCCAAAAGGAGAGAAAGCTTTCTGTTTGTCCACAGTATATTTTGTCACAAAAAAAAAAAAAAATAGAGCTCTCAGATGAACTTTAAAAGCTGTGCCATTACACAAAATTGCAGACTCCATACTGGAAATTAATCTTGATACACATATTGATGAGGGGACAGAGAGAGATATGAATGTGGAAGCACATAAAAAAAAAAACAAAGAGGGGCTTTTTTTTCCATTTGAGCTAAACATTGAAGGACTTTCTAGGGTAATACCAATGTAAATCACAAGTAATCAATGGAGTTACTTTGGCATAAAATTGCTGCAAAATCAGAATGGAGGACAGGGTGTTTACAGGCCATTAATTTATAAGAAAACAACCACCTCCTAAGTGTGAAATGTGTACCTGAAAGCTGTTTGAAATTTTGCCATCTATTTGATTCAACTTAACATACACTTTAAAGAGATACACCTACAGAATTCAAGCAGCTCTGACATCTGCACAAGTAAGCTGCACTGTCTGTGTGGGGGAGGCAGGCTGACATTGATATGGCTCAAGAAGGACTGATCCTTTCAGAAATATCAGTATTTTAAAGTCTCCACTTTCCTCAACAAAAACACATACATTGAAAAACAGCTTTTTCTCCTCTCTGCTATTTGCAGACTGTAAAACAAATTTATGAATTTATCAGTTACCTAGAGTAACACCTCAGATGGTTAGGGTCATTATATAAAGAGAAGAACTGAGTGGGCCCTTTATCTGCATGAACTTAATGAAATCTCATACTGAATTCACCTCAATTATTTCCATAGCAGAAATAAATCAGGCTAAGTTTTGCAAAAAGAAAAATTGAGGCCTGCCAAACTTCTACTAAAACTTACTTCTTTATGCCTCTGAGGAATCAACGTATGCTTTTCTTATTCTTAAAGCAACAAATGGAAGTGCATCAAATTGGCAGCTTTTCTAGACTCATTCTTAATCTTTATTTTGAGATTCTGATTGTCCACAAAAAACTTTTGGTCTCCTCTTGGTGCATTGAATTTACCTGTAAGAATGTATTTCACAGGCCTTCTGCAGTGTAATTGAAAGGAGCTCTTTTTGTGGTTTGCAGCCGTTGCAAGTGGCAGAATAAAGAGACTGATACTGAAGCTGTGAGCTGGATGACAAAATTTTTGTTTGCATAGTAAGTAGAAAAGCTGTACAGAGACACAGAAGAAGGCTTTAGATATTTAGTGTTCTCACTGATCATTCTGAATGTAATTTTTATATTACAAAGGCTCTTTTATACAATTTTTCAACATTAATCATAACTACCATAAAAGTCTTTCATATTACCTACCTAGATAAAATTCAATGTTTTGTTTAATGTCTAAATCAATACAGTAGGGGAGATGAAAAAATTACAAAAGAGGTAAAATGACTGCATAAATCAGCATGTAAAAATATACAAAATAGTAAGCCTTAGAATTGTTGAGGTCTTTCTGTAGTATCATATTAAATACTCTTTCAATGCAGCTTTAATATAATGCACATTGATATCTTTCTACAGTGACTAATATTTACTTTCCTTACCATTCTCTATAGTTTTCTAACTAAATCAAAGAGCAATGATGACCTTCTGCATTTACACAAATATAAACTGAGTCATTTTAAAGTTGACTAAAACACCTGCATTTCAAGGAATCAAGCAGACTCTTTTTATCTGTCAAAGGCATCTTTTTTTTCCTAAACTGTCGGTAGAAATCCAGCTGTGGTAAACAATGAAAAACTAGAAAATATTTCAGAGTTATATTTTCCAATTATTTGCATGTGTTAGTAGCAACAGTGTAGCCCAAGGTGGTTGAAAAGATGTGGTAGTTAAGGATATGATTTAATGGTGGACTCTGCTGTTGTAGGTTTATAATTGGACTTAAAGGTATTTTCCAACCCAAATGATTCTATGAAAATGTCCCAGTTCTTTTGAAAATTAAAAACAGCTCCAGCTAGCTTTCTTTTAATATTTCAGAATTGGATTGTCTAGACAGATACATTTTTCAAAACAACTCTTTCTAAAAGAATATATTATGCCTAGTTTATTGAGGTGTTAAGTTTTACACAATTAGTGAATGACTGTAAATTAGGATAAGAGAAATTCTGGACCAGTAAGCTTTGGCAGAAAAGATACCATTGCTGATGTCCCAGAGGCTTTTGTAAAAACTGTACAAATAGTCCTATGCTTCTAATAAAGTACCAAATATCTGTTGTTGCATACATATTGCTGAAGAGCAGTTGACTCCCTGCTTCTTAGTGTTTCCACACGCCCTCCTCTCCTGCAATATTAGCCAGTAGCAATATCTCATTTTGCTATGTGTTTTCAGCAATAGATGTCAGACCTAAAATTTCATAAGTCAATCCCTTAAACTGTAATAAATGCCATGACAGATCAAAATGATTTTGAAGATGACTCCATTTAGCCAGCACTTGTTGCATTTGATTTGATTTGTTTGTTAAAACTGAATAGACTACCAGCCTCATACATTCTGGGCTAAGAATATTTCTGTTCCTGAAGCCATTCCAGTGTGTACTGCAGTATATCAAAGAGTGGAACACAGATTTTTATATGTACTGCCATTTCAGATGTGAATTTAGCAATTCTTAGAGTTCCTATTTCTGTATTGTTTTCTGGGCTACTGAATTTTTAAAGATTGG
>JAWWLZ010000082.1:70661112-70688400 GCA_035041345.1 Poliocrania exsul
TTCAGATGTGAATTTAGCAATTCTTAGAGTTCCTATTTCTGTATTGTTTTCTGGGCTACTGAATTTTTAAAGATTGGAAGCTCTATTTCAGAATTTTACCAGGTTTTCCTCACACTTCCTTTTATGTTTTCAGGGTACACACCTTTTCTATCATCTTAATGGACTTTATTATTGTTACTGCTCATCTAATTCTCCTTATAATCTTGAGGAAACAAAATTCATCAGCTAAGAATATTAATTCTGAGAAGTAATTTTTCCCATCATACTAAATATAAAACTTTATACATAAGTTTAGATATTTTGTAAAATCCTTAGATTGCTTTAATAGGATAGAATGTAGCTTGTATTGTGAATGAGAAAATTGACAGATAATTCTGTATATGTGTCTGATGTGGGGAAGGGCAAATATCTCAACCCAAGCTTTTGAACTCTCAAACAGAAGTCTGCTGCTTGCCAGGTACAGCTTGTAAATTGTGGCAGTGACTTGTTTAACCAAAAGTGGTACCTCCTTAATCCTCCACTTCAACAGATATGAGAGAGAAGCACCAAATTGGAGGTCCTGAAAAGTACAACTGACCATAAGAAAAAAAAAAAAAGGTGCAAAAACTTACCTCTGGTGAAGCTACATTGATGGTCTCTAAACATCTCCCTTTCCTCTATAAGTTTTGACATGTTTTTTGAGAAGATTTGTTCCATGATCTTACTGGGAATGGAGGTAAAGCTGACTGGCCAGGAGTTCTGAGAGTCTATTCTGTCTTTTCAAAAATAAATGACTGTGATATTTCCTTTTATTTCCAGTCACTGGAGACATCACCCAACTGCCAAATTTCTTCAAATAAGATGTATATTGGATTGACAACTATACCAGCCAGTTCCTTCACTATCCTTCTCCTATGATGTGATGGACTTCATTCCCTCAGGCCCTGCCCTTAGGTTTAGGAGCAAAGGCAAGGGAATGGACATTATCTTTGAAAATTAAAGCAAAAAAGTTGAGCACCTCTGCCTTCTCCCTATTGGTTGTCACACTCTCTCATATGTTTTTTTACTCAGGGGAGTGGTTTTATTTAGTCCTTTTTCTTTTTTCTTTTTTTTTTTTACCCAATGTATTTGTAAAAGCCCATCTTATGCTCTGCATCCCTTCTCAAATTCAGTTCCAACTGTGCCTTAGCTTCCCTGATCCCATCCCTACATATCTAGGCAGAGTACTTCTTCCCAAAAAAGGCATTCCTGGTTCCATGATCACTGTATTTCCTTACACTTCAGTTTGACCAGGAGATCCTTCCTGAGCCATGCTGGTATCTTGTCTTCCTTTCATGATTTCTAACACAAGGGAATCAATAGATCTTGCACTCTTGTGCTCCAAGAATAAATGTCCTCAAAGAGCTGCCAGCTGCTCATTTGTTCATACTCCTCGGAAAAGAAAACCATTTACTTTATCTTCCTATGTGAGATCCTTGACAAGGAGCTAGCTCACTAAAATTGTCCCATATACATCTGGATTGCAGACTCAAGGGCACTAGCCAGGAGCTTCCTAATTCTGTTTCCAACAAGCTAAGCAGAAAGTTAAGTAAAATTACTCCTATCTAAAAATCTCTAGAGACTAAAATAGATCCTTCTTGCACAAGATATTTTGGGCAAGATAACACAATTCCTGGATTTTTTTTAATCATGTTCTTCAAAAGCTGCAGTAAACTGGGCATTTTGAGAAGGATGGGTGTCAGTAAAAATAAAAGGCAGTGTCAGTCAGGTAGGCATCTATGTTCTGTGGCAGCTGATATCACTTTCTGATCTTTTTCCAATCAAAAAAGGGACACGTGTGATTAATTTAGAAAGGAGAATTACTTAAAAAGAGGAAATAAAATGTATCTGAAATTTTATTCTTTCAACATGCCTGTTGGGAATAGATCTTAAAATAAAGAAATATTTTACGTTTTAAAAAGAATGAGATTTGAGCTACAATTTTTACATTTTCTGAAATTATTTTTAACCATAGTAGTCAAACATTTTATAAGGCAGGGAAAATGTTGTGTTGGTTTGGGGTTTTTTTAAGGATGTATCAGGTTTTTTTCCCCCACATTTGAAGACATTTTAATATAACACTTTTCATTGTATCACTTGCTAGAGTATGACTTCAAGTTTTGTGAGATCTTTTCAAAGATCATAGGTGAAACCCGTAGTCTATCCATTTTATGGTCACTGAAATGGTCCTGTAAATATCAGCTGTTAAGTAGGAGACCCTTTATAACATACTTAAGGATTTAAAATACCAATAGGTCAGACTACTTAAAAGAGCAGACTATTCTCTATCAGAAACAGGATTATAAACAAAATAGTCTATGATAAAAATTAAGTTGACTATATTCCTTCTATCTTATAACTTTAGCCTTGAAATTAGCCATTCAATTGAGTCTTTTAGACTCAATTGAGACACTGAGTGTAAATACTTGCTTTTGATATATTTTTTGTTTGTTTGTTTGTTTTTTTGTTCCCTGAGGTTTTAGAAAAACACATGGATTAATCACATTTAAAGAAAATAATCCTATTTGTGTGGGGGTTAATGTTTTTGTTTGTTTGTTTTGGGGGTTTTGGTGGTTTTGTTGTCATTGTTGTTTGTTTGTTTGTTTTTTCCCCCCAGACTTCTTTTACTGTTTCTAAAACTACTTTTCTGGTTTTACAGATTTCTAGTTAGTACTAAAGTTTCTAAATATGATTAGCAGCTCTGGTCAAAAGAAGTAGCTATACTAAATAGATCCGGCAACATTACTCGTCCACTGTATCTTGTGAACTATATCTTTCCCCAGGCTTGGCTTTTGAGTTGAGAGTCTGATCCTTAAAATCTCTGAGTGGTTTGTAGCATTGTACACTTTAAGGCTGAATATTTGTTGTTCACACCTAAGTATATTTAAGAAGAGATATAAATTCCTTAGCGACTTTCTGGCTTGTTGATGCCTCTCAGACTGCAATCTGGCTGTAATTATAAAGCAGACAATCACTTGCATAGGAGAACTCTGACAAATTCAGGTTTTGTCAGACACTTCTACATAAGTCCAGGATCTGTGGCTGGATGTGTGTTTGAAACTAGGATATGCTAATTTTTTTTTTTTTTCAGTCACAGGGTCTGACCAGCTTCCTTCAAGAACAAGCAGACTCTACTAATATTAATAGAATATAAGACCTTAACGTGCTTATCTTGAGTAACATCCAATTTCACCAGCTCCTGTGCTTAGAAGCTATTAATAATGGCAATAACATTTCTCAGAAGATGTTACATCTAAAGAAAAAAAAAACAACCAAAAAACACTATCTGAAAGTATATCCATGGATGATGTTTTCTATTATGAATATTCACAATTTTGCCTATATTGGTGGATGCTATGTTAAAAATATCCCTTCATTACCGTGATTCTCAGTGCAACTGAGGCCATAATTTTCAAATGTAAATATTACACTCACTGAATGAAAAATAAGTATCAAAAGCACATTTCTAAACTGTACTTGCATCTGTACTTGAATTCCCTTTTGTTCATGCGAAGTGAAATTAAGTGTGCTCCATTGTGATAAGTTTGTGGCAATGTGAATGCAATCATAACTATGGATATCTTCTTCTTGTTTGTGTTGTGGTGTTTTTTTTGTTTGTTGGTTTGGTTTGGTTTGGGGTTTTTGTCAGTTTTTTATTTGTTTGTTTCATTTGGGATTTTTTCTCTTTTGGGCAGCTACATTTTTTTCAGGAATTTTTTGGTTATTTGACATTTGGTTTGCTTGCTTTGCTTCTTAAAAAGGATCAGAATTTCCTTAGTCATAAAATACACGTACAAAGTGATATGATTACACTAAAAGGCAGATATTTATAAATGGAGTTCTTTTTGATCATATATAACTGTTTTATTTTTATTTCCCCTGGAACATGTTCTGCTTTGAACTTTTTACTTCATCCTCAGGAAGAAGAGGCTTTCAGATAAGAAGCTACTAAGGAATAAGAACTATACTTTGAATTCCTGCCTGGATTTGTTTTTTTGTTTGTTTGTGTTATTGTTTTTTGGTTTGGTTTGGTTTGTTTGTTTTTTTTTTGTGTTTTGTTTTTTGTTTTTTTTTTTTAGTTTGTACATCTCTCTTTGTTTAGAAAAAAATCAAAGAATAAGTTTTCAATATTTTGTATTTTGTCTCCATTAGGTACTCTGTGATGACTAAAACCTTGACATATAATATAAATTATTTGTACAATTTTCTTTCCAAATCCTAAACTAGTTTTACAAGTGTTTGTAGATAAAATTCAACCTCTGCCTTTCCCTTGTAGGAAATAGTTGCTATAGTCATTCAAGGATATACTTTCAGGCTACTAGGTCTGGTGAAATTTCTCTAATGTCACATACAGTTGATGTCAGGTAGAACAGAAGTATCAGCTGAAAACAAGGTTTTCTTATTCTAACACAAAATCCTAATGTGTTAGACTGCTCTTTCAACAGAAGAAACATAAGAAGCCTTTGGACTGCTTGTATAAGGATTTGTAACTTGTTTGCTTTTTCTTAGCCTGCTTGCAAACTAAACTTAAGAGGCTGATATAAAAATACTGATCAAAGTTCCATGTTTTCCCTTGAGGAGAATTCATATAACCCCACTCTACAGCTTTGATGGAGGGCAGATCTTACATAGGCTGCTAACACAGAGGTTAATCGTACATTCACTGAGCAACAGGCTGGATGAAATATTTCAGAGAAAAATAAAAAGGAGCATGAAAAGTAATGCATAAAATAAGAATAGTAAGTATAGTTTAGCATAAGTTTGGGTCATTGAAAGAATAAAATATTTATAAAAAACATGGCTTATCTGTAAATCAGATTGCCAACTCCACAGTTAGCAAGGAATACTGCAGTGGATAGAGTCCTGCTCTATACCCTATTTTAGAACACAAACTATTGTTTTAGTGTCTGCTATGGTATGTATTCACAACAGTTCTAGGATACAGACACTTGCTAATGATCTACTAGTGAAACATAAGAGTCCTGAAGTGGGTTCTATCATTAAACAACCATTCCAACTTTTGTATCCAGTTATCAATTTCAATCTAGACTGAAAAATAACTGAATGAAAGCTTTTCTCCTTGATTACCTATTAACAAGGAATTTTTAAACCCTTTGAAATATCCTGCCTGTTACTTGTCAAAGTACACATATTTGGAACTCAAATACTGCTTACAGATATGTATTTAGTTCTTCATTCTATCCAAGTCTCCAACTGAAAAAATGACATGATTTCATTCAATTATTGGCATGCACACAATCCCTGGGTAGTTCAGGTTGGAAGGGACCTCATGAGTTCTCTTGTCCAGTTTCCTGCTCGAGGTAGGGTCAGTTGTGAGGTCAGACAATATTGCTCATGTTTTTTATCCAGTTGGGTGTGTTGAGGAATACAGTCAGTGCTAGTAGCATAGTGTGCAGTTGTAGTGTGAGCTGCAGGTTGAGCTCTGGATGGTGGGAGCCCCAGGCAAGAGGCCACAAACTGCTGACCCTTTGCACAAAAAAGGGCATGGAGACTTGTCATATATCCAGGTGACCAGACACTCAGAGACACAACAGGAGCCAAGGAGTCAGCTGGAAGACCCAAGGCTTTGGTGCACTTATGCTGTGAGGGTATATAGGCCCGGAGTTTCCTTTGTTCAGGGTCCTCCTCAGAGGCACCCAGGTCAAACTGTTTCTGTGTTACTGTATCATGAATAAATTACTTTAAGTATCAAGAAGTCTGAGAGTCTGCTAAGGGAAACCTGGAGTACAGCCCATAATGAAACCTGGTCTGAATGTGAGAGTGGTGTGTGGAGGAAGTCAAGCTGGGCACCCCTATGGTCACTGGAGCCTCTCTCTGGCTGCAAAGGGGCTTCAGTCTCAGCAGTTAGTCCCTGGCAGTGGGAGCAGGCCAGAATGCCTCCTGAATGGTCAGACAGGAAACTTACCTTAACAGGATCTCCACCTCCAAGGATGGAGACTGCATAATTCTCTTTGGGCAGCCTGCTTCCATTGCCTGGCTGTCTTCAGTGTGAAAAGCTTCTCCTTACATCAAGATTGAACACATACTTTTTAATGTATGACAACTGGCTGTTGTTTTCTCACTGTGCACTTGAATAAATAAATTACATAGGGAAATAATATGTCTTATTTTTAACAAATCTTTCTGTGTGTCTGTCCTTCTCTGCAGCCTGTTTAAAGAAAAGGCACAATGACACCTCCACTGGTGACCACACTGGTGCCCACACTGTGCTTGGAGTCACTAGATTTTGCCACCATCCAAATAGAGAGAGAATTCAGAGTTAGGATTCTAACTTAGATCAGGTGCCATGGAAACATAGGATAGTAAAGGGCAGTGGTTTGTGGTCTACATCTACTCATCTGGTGTTTTACGGGAACGCTTTCCTTCCCAGCATAGAGTTCTATAATGGTGGCATTTTCAATCACCTATATAAACTTATACATTAGTTTTCTTTAGCTCTTTGGTCCAATTGGACACCCTTGGAGGTAAAATCACCAATTCAACTACTTGGCCAGTGTGTACATAATCAACTGCAGTTCTAAGGAGGATGGCAGATAAGAGATACATTCCTGTCCATCCAGAACCCCGAAAAGAAAAAAAAAAAACAAAAAAACAAATAACAAAACAAAAACACGGAAAAAAGGATCATGGAGAAGATCTTGAAGAAGTAATGCAAAAATGTAGTAATATACTTTTAGAAGTAAACTCCATTTCATCTCACTGGACAAGCCCAAAATATAGTTAAAAGGCAGGTTGTCCATTCAGTTAGTACAAGATTTGCATGGGTAGGACTTACCTTTGCAGATATAAACCTGCTTTCTAATTATAATATCTTCATGAATCACTTGGACACATAATTGATAGGGACTGGAAGGAATATTTAAGGAAGTTTGCAGATGACACAAAACTCAGAGTAGCTGTTGACTGCCTTGAAGGCATGAAGGCCTGTAGAAAGACCTCATCACAGGACTGGGCAATCACTAATCATATGAAATTCAACCAGAGAAACTGCCAGAATCTGCAGCTGGGATGAGGCAATCCTGGATGTACATACAGACTGGAGAATGAGGTTTTGGAAAGCAGTGCCATGGAAAGGGACCTGGTGGTCCTGGTCAGTGTCAAGTTGAATATGAGCAAGCAGTGCCCTGGCAGCCAGGAGGGCCAAACGTGTGCTGGGGGGCATCAGGCACAGCATCACCAGCTGGTCAAGGGTGAGGATTATCCTACTCTGCTCTGCATTGGGGCTGCCTGACTTTGAATATTGTGTGCAGTTTTGGGCACTGCAATATAAAAAAAAAATTATGAAGCTCTTAGAGAATGTCCAAAAGAGAACAATGAAAATGGTGAAGGGCCATGAGGGGAAGTTGTATGAGGAGCTGCTGAGGTCACTTGGTCTGATCATCCTGGAGTAGAGGAGATTGCGTGGAGACTTCATTGCAGCCTACAACTTTCATGTGAGGGGAAGACGAAAGGTAAGCACTGATCTCTTCTGTTGCATTATTTAACCTATAGTACCTCAGTTTGAAATAAAGAGAATTCAATAATATCCTATTTTTATCAAATCAAATGGCATTGCTATTTTTTTCTCCTATCAGTTATGTGGTTTTTTGATTAATGAGAGAACAACAATCTATAGTAATTAAAAATCCAAAAATCTCTAGTTACATGCCACATGCATTTCCAGAAGAACAAAAATATTTTTTATTGATACTCTTTAAGTTGGACATATGCAATGACGAGTACCAGAAATACAAGTAGTAAGATCTCAATAAAATTATTTTTTGTGTTGGTATATAATGACTACATAGTGAAAATTTTCCATACCTCTTTTAGAATAAAGGTAGAAGAATTAAGGCAATCAGATGAAAAATAATATTAAAAAATCTAAAATTGTTTCATAATTGTATTATCAAATATGTTCTCTAAGATTTCAGAGATTTTGTGAGATTTATGATCTTGAATTGTACTGAGAACAGTCCTCAGAAGTAAGTTTTCAAGAAGTTGTGTCAAAACTATGTTCCTTATTCAATCTCTTGCCCTCTTTCTTGAACTGTGTTTACCCTTGTACACTGTTAAAATCAAAACACAAGAAATAAACTCTAACAATATAAAAAAAAATCCATAAAAACAGTGGATGCACTCACAAAAGAACTGTTTCTGATGTTGAAAAGAATGCAGTTTGCACACATAAGAACCGTAAAAAGCTGAAATTGGTCCCTACACATGTAAATCCTTGTTCAACGTCTCTTAATAAGCATTTCCAAGTCCCTAAACTGAAAGTTGGGAAGGTATTTTAGCTCCTTAAGTAGTTCAGAATGCTTATTCAATAATAGACCCCTGTTCAGTTTGGGGATGCTCCTTAAAATGTACACTCTCAAAACTGAGCCATGGTGTACAACTAGCATATTTTTTCTTGAAATAAAAACTCCTTACAATCCCCTTAGCCAGATTCTTATGCTTTCTCTGCAACTTCTTGACTTCAGTGACACTCTATGGTAAATTGGTTGTCACATAGCAGTAGTCTCCTGCGGTGTGGCACAGTTTTACTAATATTTACTGAAAAACATTCAAATGTAATGTAATTGTAGGTAATTTCAACCATTTCAGTAATGCATGTGCATACTTCTTGAAGGCTGTGCAAAATGCTTTGCTTGATGGAGATTTATAATAACCCTCTTGGACTATTGGTCCATGTCTTAGTTTTCAACAGAACATTCCTTCTCACCAAAGTTTTCTTCATTATAGAACTGGTGTTGTAAATTCACATGAGATATGAATAGTCATTTTTTAGAAAAATAGCTGCTGTGCATTAGCAGCCATTGTTTCAAACAAAATTAGAGGACAATCTGAAGCCAATCAGTATCTTTGTATAGCAACTACACATTTTCGTTTGAGACCTGAAAACTAATTAGCTACCCAATAGAACCCAATACTATTCAGTAGTCATCAGCTGTTGAAAAACAGCGATTATGTTCCATCACGTGGGAAATTTGTGTACTTAAGGACAGTTTCCAAGGTAGCTTTCACAGAAAAGTTATTAGCCAGCAAGTCCCCAACCATGGATTTGTATGATAGAATCTAATAGTTCCGAAGAAGCTGTAATGGTCTATTGGGCCAATAATTTACATTTTAAGTAGGGCCTAAATAGGTATTTTTCTGACAGACTGGAATTGTTATGGTGCACTGGGTCAATAATGTATTCTGTAAATACTCTCTAAATAGGCATTTACATAATTTGTATATTTAAAAATCTGTAATTGAGCATCCACACAGCAGATCTTAAAGACTTCATTAGAAATAGTACCATCTATTTTTGTGTTTTTCAGGGAAAAAAAAAAAAGAAAAGAGTAGATTATAATATTAATGAATCCTACAGATATGAACATGTTGAATAATTGAATTTAGTAAAGGCTTGTGTTTTTAAAGATCTCTTTTTGCTGTGTTCTTTTTGATTCACTGCACTATAATAGCACAGTATGTTAATCAACTGTCATTCTCCAGTTTTTCTGGGACAGAAAACACATATTTTGGTAGATCGAGGACCAAAGTAACACATGAAGAAAATAGTTTTGTTTAACAGGCCCATTTTACTTACTACTGTGGCTACCATTATTTTTTTTTTTTTTTTAGTTCTCTTTAAAATATTTCCATAACTAACTAGCATCACAATTATACCTGAGTAGATGTTATCTTTTATTTTCTTGAGAATTTAGCTTCTAATCCATGGTATTATCTACAATGCCTTTACAGGCAGAGAAATGAATACAGGCATTCTAGAAGGTGGTTCACATGATCTATTTTGGTCTGTCCCTTTAAAGAAGATGAGTTATTCTCAGGACATATACATAGCTCTCTCTTTGACTGTAGAAGGACCCCAACAGCTACCTTAGAATTAAGATCTACTCTTTACAGTCAGAGGAGATTAATCTCATCCTCACAGAAACCCATTAGATGAACCTATCCTAGTCTTTTATGTTTTAGCTCAAGAAGCAAACAATTAGGTAATTGGCAGAGGGAATTTCAAGACTACCTCATATACCACTGCTTGCAAACCCCTTAGGACCATATTTACAGGTATCATGTAAACCGATATACTACTTTCTTTCTATACATGAACCAAAAACCTTATACATAAACTTAGTAGCCATATTTTTCTGCAACATATTTAATGTGCTTTTACTACTTAGCTTGGTTGCATACAAGAAGAAATTATATATTTAACATTAAATTCCCTTCAAAGCTTGAAACAATCTCAGAAGTAATTATTATTTCAAGTTGTCACATTCTCCCTTTGGGCATTAGCAGACAGTTCAGTCAGAACACTCAAAATGTGAGTTGATGTAGGTTAATGACAAGTGTCATGTGGGTTCTTTGGATTTAATAACTTTTGCAACAAAAAATAGTTTCAGTTCAAATTCAACTAAGTATAAAATTCAAAATGAGAAGTCATTGTAAGTCAGCTAAGCAATTCAGCATTAGATTTTTAGCTGATGCGTAAGTAATGCAGATTCAAAATAAGTATTCATGGTATTAATACTGCTCAGGAAAGATAAGCTTATTCTCCATGAAGAAGGTCAGCACAAGCTCTAATTAAGTCTTCAATATTAGATTAAGCAAATCTTAAATAAGATATAAATCTTGTCTGGGTTCCGGTAGAGATAACTTCACCTTCAAAACTGAGTGGAAAATGAATCCATACAGAAACATGGTTGAATTTAGCTCATTTAAATTTACCTGTGAATATTTGTGTAATAGAGGGGGGGTTTTTATGTTTGTCCATAGTCACTTTCTCCATATCACTGAAACACATTGGGACAAACTCTTCCCATCTTTGACTCCTTTGTTTCAGTGAGTGAAAAAGGATGAATGCATTTCAGCCCTTTCTACTTTGCAGAATAAAAAAGTAAGTACAGCTTCATAATCCTGAATTCGTTGTCCATTTTATGCATCAAAATAATTTCAGAATTAAACTACTGAAAAATGGCAATCACAATTATGAAATGAAAAATTGCATTAGGACATGTCTATGTCCCTGAATAAACATAGTCCAGAGCAATATTTTCTAGATTTTAGATATTTTTTGTTCTTATATTAGCAGAAAAGAACCAGATCAGGTTTCACAAAACTGTCCAATTAGAAATTTCCTAGAGTGATAATCTGTAATGAAATATAAAAGGAGGTTAATGATGAGCTTGGCAGAACTATCATTGATGATAATAAATATGTGCGGCTCTGTCAGTCTTGGAGAAATATGTGATTTTTGGTCCCTTTGCATTTTCTGTGTGTATGTGCACTGATGTGATATGTGCTATAGTTTCCATTGACTATGTTAAATAGCTTACTTATATGCTTGAAAAACTTATAAGATAAACTCTGAACTTTCAAGCAGTATATATATATTTATATTTATATCCAAGTCATGAACCTTTGTGTTTTTTTCTTATGCTTCCTTTCAGTGAAGCAATCTTCTCTAGATGTCCCTAGAATCTGATTTGAAGTATTGCACTCTCTCTTGCTTTTTGTCTTGCCTTGCACTACCATTTTCACTGACTGAAGTTTTTTTACTGTCAAGGCATCTGGATCTTCTTTTATAGCATCAAATATCATAATAATGATGACAACATCTTACTCTTTCCATCTAGTGAATCTCCTTGTCTCTGAACCACACTTGTTTAAAATACACAGATCAGATAGATACATCTAAATTGAAAAACATACAAAACCTGGTAAAGTCTGTGCAGGTCTGTAAAGGGGAAGGCCTAATATATGTTTTATAGAAAAGTTTCAAAAAGTTAATCTCATGTCACCTGAATGGCAGCAAGAGATGCAGCCAAATTATGGGGCAAATTTAATCTTGATCGGTAAAGAATTTATATATAAATTTGTTGGAGAGGTTTGCCCTCAGCCCCTGCATTGCACGATCCCACGTTAAGAAGCTGACAGGCTGGCAAGGTCAGGGTGACCTTGGGACAGCCAGAAAGTAGTAAACAACCCCAAAGCAGGCAAGGTCTGGCCAGTCTCAGTGGCGCCAAGTCCTAATGCCCGGCGCGTGAACAGGTCGTGATCCCTGGTCTGCAGCCAATGGGAGCAGCCCCCCCAGCTCATGAACAAATCCCTTGGACCTATCCCAAGCCACTTCCGGCTGCGTGTACCCCTCTAAAACCCTATATAATTTTTTTTAACCCCCCAATAAAGGAGTCTGAACTTTCTTTTAACCATTGGAGCCTGGACTTTATCTCCATGAGAAGACATTCAGGTATCTAGACGCTAAACCCAAGGCACCATGTGAGATGGGCAGGCTGGGGCACGGAAAAACCTCTCGCTAAGAAGCAATGCGAGTAATTTTTCTCTTTATAAATTCACTCCTGGTTAAAATGCTCCACAGAACATCTCTCTGCAGCTGTCATGAGTAGCATTCCTGATCCTAGCAAAGGCAATGGGTAAAACTTTTTGCCTGAAAAGATTGTGGAGAAAAAGACTCCAGGCAAATTTACTAGGAGATAACAGAGCAGAAGCTTTAATGAACACTGGTTTCTTGGTTTTTATAACAATGTCCATCCAATCCCCGTTCACCCATCCCTCAGTCCTGCCCTGTTACACCCCTGGCACACCCCATCCGGAATTGAGTCTGGGGGAGTTTTAGGACCCCTCATTCATCATCTTCATCTTCCTCATATCACGCCAGGTTCTTTGGAGCCCTTCCAGCGTTCTGCTCTTCGAGGTCACTCTGCTTATGTTTGTATCTCTTGGTGCAGGCCTTGAGGTGTTTTTTCAGCCATTCTGCCTTGAAAACAAGATTAAACAGCTAACAAAATTTTGAGGGGTTGATATGGGCATGGGGTTGGTATGTATAAACATTGAACTACTGAGGTTACTTTTACAGGTACATTAAAATTTACATTCACTATAACTACTTCTAAAATCTATAAAAAATCAAAAATCAAAAATCAAAAATAAAAAACCTCTGAGGCATCAAACTTCTACTATCATCAGAGAAGTCTGCCTGTAAGTTTGCCTGCTTTATTTTGCAGTAAAGCTCTCTGCTATTTTAAAAGAGAAAGAGAAAGAAAAGAAATAAACTAATCTTACTTTTCTTAGAATAATTGTAGAGCATGGCCAAAAAGTACTTGCAGTTTTGTTACATTTTATGTGTGATCTATATTTTCATGAGTGAGATTCTTTAGAGAACAGAATAGGGAAAAACAAGTCATGTTACTAAATATACATATATTCATGCTAGCAATGCAAAGAAAAGTAATCAAAATTCCAAAACTATTATGCTGCCTAAAATATCTAAAGAAGGGGAATAATTCAGTTAACTCCTTCCTTTAACAAAAAATCTGCTTTGTCACCTCTGATATGTGAGTATAACTTCTCTTAGCTCTGTATTCCTCATAGTCCCTAGTAGCTTTCCTGGACATTCTCATGTTACTGTTCAGCACCTGATGCTGTAAAATAATGAATGTTAAGTGGCAGACTGCATAATCAAAATCATTTCAATACATCAATCCTTGGGGCTTTTTTGGATATATGCTTAAGGCAGCAAAATATCCATTACTTGGAGATAATTGTACCAAACACAATATTCTTATACTCAACAAGAATTAATACTAAAATTCTGAAGACTTAACCTCTACCTAGCAGTCACACAACAGTAATATGTTGGTCCTCAAAGGCTTGTGATTCACCATAAGCAGCAATGTTTCCTTTGGTGTCTTGCACTATGTGACATCAATTCTGGTAATTCACATGCAGCTAGCAAAAAAATCCAGTGAATAACTTACTGCCTTTCAGAGGCAGAGTGGTTGAGGATAATGAGTTGTGAATGAAAAGAATTGTGAATGGAAGCAATCAAGTAGACAACCATGTATATTTCTATATATCATGTCTAAACTTACTGTTAGCTTTTAAAGTTGGAAGGTGTACTCATGGCTTGAGTCCAGCCCTATTCCACAGGTATGAATTTTAACTCTTTTTTTATTATTAGACACTAACTCTAGTGTAACTAGAGTAACTAGTGTCTAATCATAACAAAAATTTGTTCCTCTATATGCCTGACTACAGTCTTGCTGAGATAGAAAACTTTGTCCCATGTGGGTGAGCTATCACAGTGGCACCATTGTTAAGAGTTATTTTCAATGAATTTTAAAATTTCAGTCAACTGAGTACTTCAGCTGTTCATTATTCTTCCAGAACTTATTTTCTTAAGATAACATAATTCAGGCAGCTCACTTTGAACAAATAATGTGAATTTCTGACTTTCCAGTGTTGTGCTCAGAATGTCTTACTCCTTGCTCAGATGTAGGAAAGGAAATCCAAACTTAGAAACATCAAATACAAGCCTTTACTTTGGAACAATACTTCAGTTTCTTATTCTGGGGCAGTAGCTCTCTATTGTTATTAATATAGTCTTTTCCAAAGAGTAACTAAATGGTGGCAGAGAGAAATTCCATATTTATTGCTCCTTACTGTTTCCCTTGTAACTACAGTCTTTGAGTTACAGAAAAGCTGTTCAACTTCCAGGCCTGGAAATTCATTTAAATTCAGTCAGGAATGGAAAAAAACATGTCATATCTTTTATTCATGCTGTCTCCTTGTATACATTGTCCTCAGGAAAAAAAATAAATCATGATGTAAAAAAAAAAGAGAGGAAAAAAAAGAAAAACTAACCAGAAAAAGAACATCCAAGACACTTTTGCTTTTATAAAGTAGAAATATGATTCAAAGAGTTCAGTATTGATGCATACTCTAGTCTCAAGCATTTGTGATTATTAATTTAATTTTGAAAGTAGTGACTTTAATGATGCTCTTTCAAATGGCTATAAGAAACTCCTTATTTCCTCAAAACTTTAGCTTACTTCATGACTTCTAGTCTTTCACTTGAGTAATATTTGTGTCCTTTCTTAATTTACATGAGTGCATTTAAATTATAAATAAGGAAATAAATTAATTCTTTTTAATACTCTAGGTTTTCTGATGTTCAAATAGATGGAGAACAATCCTACGAAATAAGAAGATATTGTAGTGGTGATAGGTAAAAACAACTGCACATTCAAAGTTAGCCTATCAATCCCTAGACTAGTTTAGGATTATTTTTTTTTTCAAAGCTTTTAGGTATGTAGGAATGCAAATAAATGCTTTATAAAACACCAAATAGTTCCTAGCATCTTTTGAATTTAATATCAATTCTGCATTTCTGTTTTGAAAAAGTACCAGTTTTCTATCTGCTTCTTTAGACACTTAAAAATTTGGGACAACCATGAAATTTGGAAAAAGTCATTACTTTGTAGTCATGCACTCCTAACAATTCAAAGCTACAGCTTCATCATAAATAGACATATATGGGCTAATTCTATAGCAGCTCTTCAGTATAGTCTGAGTTCTGGGCTGTTGTGCATACCTACATTTGGAATGCTTTAAACCCAACATATTTATACTACTCAAAATCTTAATTACACGTCTGGGTTGCTATATGAACATGGCTTTAAAAAACTTTTTCATCTACTTACAGAAATTCCTTGATAAAGGATGTTTTCCAAAACATAGCCTACCTGGTTTCTGGCCCATGTTGAGAACTTCTGGTGAATAAGATCCAAAACATCTCTTGTAATACATATGTTCTCATTATATTTGTACTTCATTTCAATGAACACAAACTCTTAGCTGTTTATACTGGGGTCAGCTGTCATGAAGTTAAGCAAAATGCAGTCTCCTTGAACACTGAAATTATTTTTATTGTATTTATGCACACAGTTTAGTACCTAAAGGAGCTGATATAGAATGCTATTAAATAAGAATGAATCTTCTTGAGATATGCCCAGTGTTATAATGAAACTATTTCAGAATTTTCATCCAACAAATGGCTGACAGGGTTATTAGCCAACCAATGAGAAATTAAGACAGGTACTGAGATACCAGACATTGTTTCATGTTCTCAGGAATACTTAGGTTAATTTTAATACTATTAGTTTATCAAATTCTTATGGAAACTCTGGTCCCCTAAGGAGTAAAATATTCAACAGGCTTATTACTGCTCAGTTTTTGCTGAAGTGCAATCAATCAGAAGGTAAATTCTGAAAAAGAAGAACAGTTTATCTTGACCTCTAAGTGAATAAAGAAATCCCTATGCACTATCAAAGGTTGTCACAAAACTGACATTGACAAAGAGTGCAGCACTAGCTCCAAAATATGGTCTCTCTTCAGCAGCATATATTTGCATTAATTTAACTGGTTTGCAGACATTGCGATATGCATGTATGGTGACGTTTATGCTGAAAACTATGCTTATCTATATACAGTACAAAGTCTTAGCAAACCCCTCATATTCTGTACCTCTGTATTTCTTGCAGTTTAGCCCTTTTTTTTTTTTTTTTTTTAAATCTTGGCCATCAAGGTAATAATAAAATGTAATTTCATGCCACACATTTTGCAGTTTAACTAAGCTAACACTTCATGCTTTCCACTGCAAGAGTTCCTTCAAGCAGCAGCAAAAGATCATGCTGCAGTGCTGTAAGTAAGGGCTAGATCAGAGAACCTTTTGGTAAAAATATATATTTGATATTATACGAAGGTCCTAATAGACTCTATGGGTAACAACTCTATAAGACAAAATGTCAGCAGAGAACAAAGGTAATAGGTTCATGAGATTAGAAACATAAACTCTTTGGGATTTTTTGTGAAGGAACTAATCATTCATGTTTTACAGCTCTGCTCTCCACAGCGGCTTTTGAAAGACATTATTTTATGAAAAAAAGGTTGGAAAAATATTATTTCAACTTTATTTTATCTTTTTTTACCTTTCCAGACTGTTTTCTTTCCCATATCTCTTTTCAGCAGTAGAATATATAGATTAGACTCCCTGCACTAAGGGAAAAAGGCTGTGGCCCTGGTGCCGCTGTGGTCCATTAGAAACACCCTGAGTGGGTCCAGCTCTCCCCAGCCTGGGTCACTCACCTGGTCCCTCCAAGACAGGGAACCCAGATCCCCCAGCACCTGCCAGAACCCACCAACACACCAGGGTAGGGACAGAAAGTAAAAATGAAGGAATGGGAAGGAAAGAACTCTCAGAACTTTTGCTGATAAGTAAGAGAGAACAGCCTTCAAAATAGCCTTATCAGATTTGGTGTGTATTTCCGGTCACAGTAATGCAGTTTATGCCCATCTATAATTTTTAGGGGGTTTAATTTTACATTTTTCATTAGTTCATTTTGGGGTAATTTGTTGGTTTGCTTCCTCACCCCAAACCTATTTCATTTATTCACTTACTTTTCTTTTCTTCCCCTCCCTACCCGCCCCCCCCCAATAAAAATTTTCTTGCAGAAAGGTGCAGTTACTTCTACATATGGATTTCCATAAGGGCTGTACTCCAAAAGGAATGGAATTTCTCCTGGATGTGAAACTCCTGACCAATACTTAATGCAAGAACTATACTTTGTTTGCATTTATACTTGAAAAAAATCAAATCTACTAAAAAATATTCCTACAACTTTGTTCTCATTTTTTATATACCATAGTAAGCTTTCATGTTGTTGCCATGCTAGAAGTTGATCCTATAATGAATGAAAATAGTTGTTTCTATGTTACATACTGTAGGTTTATAAAATGCTAAGTTTTAATGATACAAATTATGAACAATAACACTGACAACCCACAAAATAATATCCTCAGGAAAGTACCTCTTCTGCCTGACATTTGCTTGATTTTACTTCTAGAATTCATACTTCTAAAATTCAGGAAAAGTATTACCACAAATCAAATTTTAAAATAACCATCACCTTTTCACATATTCCCTTTACTGTGCAAGTCTTAAAATAATGTGTGTAATTTTTTTTTTTTAATACCACAAAAGGTGCTAAGATTTTAGAACCAACTCTCACCAGCTAGCTCTGTGCTAGCTAGCAATACATTATAGGATTGATGTTGTTCAGATAATTTATTACACTAATATATCATCAGTTTGACTGTACTATATGATGGATGAGTAATACATCTTCCAGACAAAGATGTCAAATACTGATCCACTTGGAAAAGGAACAACTCCTCTCTCTGTGTGTTTTTCTAAGTTTTTTTATCTTAAAACTTTATAAAATGCTTTTAAAATTCAATTCAAATTATTCATTTGGGCAGCCAACACATTCCCACATAGACAGGGAGGTTTGTCACAGCTCTGAGATCTGTTGATTCGACAGAACTTTTCTTCACTTTCAGTGTGAGAAATGATAGAAAGTAGCTTCCTTTACATGCAACATATGGTGTTGCATAAGGTAATAAATGTCACCCTATAGAAGCTCATTACTAGATTAGAAAATGCACTCAATGTTTAGACAGTCTGTAACTACATTCTTCTTCTTCTTCTTCTTCTTCTTCTTCTTCTTCTTCTTCTTCTTCTTCTTCTTCTTCTTCTTCTTCTTCTTCAATCATCATCATCTCAAATTTTATCTTCTTTATGATAAATAGAATTGAAACAGTGCTTTCATATGAAAAATAGACATTGAAGCAATTTTACCTATGGCTTGTCTCGTCTGTTAAATTTCTTCAGGAAGATATGATTTAAATGAGAAAATCTGTATTTTTTTTAATGTAATGACATTACTTTTAATTTCTAGACTACCATAACATGTCTGTTGAAAGATATATCTTTGTTCTTTTTTAACTTTGGTTCAAAATGACGAGGCTTTACAAAAGGAAGATATACAGTTACAACAGGAAACATGCTGCCTTTAGATTTTAAGCAAAAAACGTGACTGAGGGTAAACCTTACTTCTGCTAAAAAATGGTTACATGTAGACTACAGAAATGTAGGTTTGCCATAGTTTTTAATATTAATAAAGCAAACTATTCCGAAAGGCCAAAAGAACATTCCCTGCTTGTTGGACCATTAATGTTAGTGAGAAAAACAGTGTAAATGAATTGTATCAGATATCAAATAATACTAAACATATAGAAAACTTCTGAAGGAGAAATTAATTTCCAATTGTATATAGTCTTCAGTGAGTCTTCAGGACATTGGGATTCAATTGCTAATTTGGCTATGAATATTTGTTCCTTTTTATGTTACTTGAAAAACTTTTTAATAAGGGACTCAGATCGAATGATGATGACCATGATAGAAAAATGTATGTATAAAATAAGAGAACCAAGATATTGAAGTACCTTCTTTGAGAATCTAGCTAATATAGGACCAAGAGCCATGACGTAAAAAGATTAATATTCTGTAGAGTTAAGCAAGAAGCGGCAGCCAGGAGAACATAAGGATACCTAAATTACTAGCATTCCCTACCTTAAAAATAAAAAATTCGTCCTCACTATGATAATTTCTTCTTAATTTCTCAAAAGTTCAGTTGTTCTTGTTATGTATACAAGGTAGTCATACAAGATTCAATGTATTTGAAGAAAATTAGATTATACTGTATCTGAGAAGGAAAATAGTAATGGCTGTAGAAAATAGAAATAGTTTATTATGTTCTTTGTGTCCATCCAATGCATGTTATGTCAATGTCAGAGTACCCTCTTTTTATATTCTTACAGTACTGGAATAAATCCCAATTCTTTTGGTCTTTGCTTTTCCCTAATAGGGAATTGTGTTATATAAAACATTTGGTACAATAAATCATACTGATAATTAAATTTAAAAAAATTATAAAAAAACTGAGAAAGCTATTATTTTTCGAAGTTCAGTAAGCTACTTAATGTAGAAATATATTTAAGAAAAAAGTTCTTATTTCAGACTATAAATATAGAAATGAAAAATATTAATTAGCTTTAGAGATACAACATATCTTTATTAATGTGTAGTCTCTTAGAAGAATACCATTTTAGCAGAGCCTAAATGAAAAGTTACATCATATGAAGACAAAACAGTCCTTGATAATTTTCTTACCTAAAACCGACGTTTAATCTATAATTCTATTCTCTTATATTATCCAGTGGTATTATACACTAGACTTATTAAATTTGTATAATTGCAGTAAGCTGAAACTAGTTAAGAGAATCTATATTTCATTTAGTTTAGCATTATTATTAAATTTAAAATCTCTTTAGCAGAACTGAGATCAGATGTAAAAACTCTCCAAGGAAAAGTGACATCTCGTTTAAAAAATGGTTCTTAGAGATTGTCACGAATAAGAACAATTAATTAGCTCTATTAAAAAGAACTCAGATCTTAAATTTTATGCTCTACTTTGTATCAAAGCACCAAAAGTTTGCACCACATTCCAAATTTTATAATATCTGGATATCTGGTGTCAGTATAAGAGCTTAATTATGCTTTATTCGTATATTGTTGATCTTAGAAGATCATGAGTGTTTACAGGAAATATAGAACAAATTCTAGTCTCAGAAGTTAATGAAATAAGTGAGGGTTTTTTTCAGCAATTTCAGGGTCAGAACCTTAATGTTAGAATTTAATTTTCTCACATCATTCTATTAAAGATGTCATATTCAAATTTAGTTGAAATACATATTCAAAGAAATGGATTCTCATCTGAGTGATTTAGGCTTGCCTAGGCAGACTATTTTGATTTGCAAAACTGTAAAATTAAAGATGGTTATCTAATTTCCTATATTTCCTATGACTTCTATAAAGTTCAGTTCATCTGGAGTATAGGTCCAAAGGGAGAAAAAAATGTCAAACCAACAAAACAAAGCAAAGAAACACATCCCACACCTCCAACCAAAAAAAAACCAAGCCCCAACATATACATTTTTAATGATCTAAGTTTTCAAAAATGTACTGCTGTATTTTAGATTATAGTCATTTGAAGGTGTGACGACTGCATACAGGTGATGGGATGTGCTCCAAATCCATTTCAGAATTCCTGACATATTTTTGTCAGCTTCAAAGAAGTTCTATATAATACATGAAGAACTCTTTCAAAATTATTCTATCTCGACATATCCTCATTTGCCACTATATGTTTGCAATGTGTTAAGATAAACCAGTGCTACTGTAAAAAGAAAATGTACAATCATTATCAACCCATACTTTTAGAAGCAAAAGACAGAACCCCCCCATTTATTCTATATCTAAGAAAAGTTTTCAAAATCAAAATCTTTTCTGCTTAATGGAATTCCAAAGAAGCTTGATCAATTAAATTTGGAAAAATTTGGACATATTTTCATGAATAATTCTAAAATAGAGAGACTATCCTGCCCTTACAATCTAGACTTATATAGTTTTAATACCACTTCTTTCATAAATAGATCAACCTGAGATAAATCAAAGCACTCTTTACTTGTGAAGACAGTAGGTCATTTTACCTTAAGTTTAAAAGACTGGCAATTCTATCATACTTTTAAATCTTTCTTCTATGCATAAGAATTCTCCTTTTATTTTGATAGTCGTAAATCCCCACCATTTTGCTTTCTGAGTGTTTTTATGCCCTTTTTTAGAAACTGTACGGGTACAAGTTTCTAAAATGTACTGACTTTAAGCACATACAGTATAAATAAAGCATTGTTATACCCTAATTTGAAGCAGGTGACATAAAAATAATGCTCGTTAAGGGAAATAATATTAAACAGAATAAATATAAAGAGAATATAAATAAACATATGAATATTTGTTTTAAATATTACATAATAATATAGATCTCATAATAAACAAACAGACAAAAAAAGTGATGTGGAAGATTAAAATACAGATCAAAATTACATATAACACACACACACACACACAAAAAAAAAAGATTTGAACTTCCCCAAGAATAGAGAATCATAAGTAACATTAGGAGTCAATTTAAACTGGAATATACACGGGAATATAATTCAGTAACTCAGAATATGAGGCAATTTCATCATTGTCCTGTCACCTGAGCAAGAGCTCAGGTGCCCATTTTTTATCACCTAGATGCCTGCTAGGATTTCCAGGCCAGTTGGGTGGTAAGATGTGGGTGAAACTGTCATTGATTTAGTGATTTCACTTTTGGAGAACAAAACCACTCAAACTACTTTCCCAGGCTGCTGATTTTTATAAATATAGATGATATACTAGAATTTTAGAATGTAAGGGAGATCACACAGTTACTTGTGGAGCATAAAGTAGGAGAAAAATTATCAGGCCTAGAGTACAGCAAATATTTTTGTAACAGAAAGGGCTCCACATGCAACTTTGAAAATTGCACAGAGAATGCAAAAATGTATGGGAGTCTGCATGTGTATATCAAGATTGGTTTCCATGTTACAAAACATGAAGTTTAATGGCCCAGTGCAGACAGCTCAGTGACAGAGAAACAAAAAATCTTACTGTTTCTGAAAATATGTAAAACTATTTTTCTTAATAGCATTGATAATAAAAAAATATAAAATCTGAGAGTAGGATTACTGATAAATATACTGATTAATTAATCACAAAATTTTTGGAATGTTATGTAGTTTGAATAAATTTTCAAACTTAGCCCTGCCAAAAATACTTTATACTCCATAAGATATTTAAGGCTACTGTCTTCACCTACATGCTTGGTTGGTGTTTCTTTTCCTCACAGCTAAATATAAAGATCTCCCCCTTGAGCAACACTGGTAAGATGTACTTAGCAAGGTGTAGGTTATTTACTGCAAAAAAAAAGGCAATTGAACAGTCCTAAAGGACAAAGCAATTGTCCTTTGAAGTGTGTGATGTCTGAATGGTGGAAGAGCTCTACATGAGACCTCAGTGACACAAAATGCAAAAAATACATACATATATATAAATATTTATGTATTATTTTTATATGTTTATGTATATAAAAATAAGGAGTAGTAGAAGAATGCAATGAAATGGAATTTTATGGCATCTAATCTCACTGTGAAAATAACATTTAGACAGTCTGAAGAGTTTCATCATTTTTACTTTTCTAAAGTTTAATTGGGGTTAAAAAAAAAAAAAGCGAGATTGCAGAAAAGAAACAAAAGAAGACCAATGGATTGTAACCAATTAATGGAGAAAAGAAATCCCTTTTAAGTAGTACTTGGAGATCTTCATTTGTTTATTTTATTACATAGAAGGTTTTGATCTCTGTACATAAATATTTTTATTAAAACAGAAGTAGAGAGTGCTATGCAATTCTACTACTACCAGAGAAAGTAATAAAAATAATTCAATTCTGGAAGTTGAAATCAAATAATCTCAAACGCAAAGAATACCTTTCTTTTCCTTTTGACTGACCAACCTTTTAAACAAATGGGTCACATCATGATCCGTAAAGGTTAGGCACAAAGATTTAAACTTGCAAGGAGTTCTAGCTGAGATGTGAATATTGAGAATTTGTATTCATAAGTTACATACTCCTAGCCTTTCAATTTGTATATAGTCACTCTTTGTTGTTGGTTTTGGGGTTTGGGGGTTCTTTTCTTGGTTTGTTTTTGTCTTTGTTTGTTGATGCTGTTCTATTTTGCTTTGATTGTTTTGAGGGTTTTTTTGTTCAACTTGTTCAGCCTACCTGTACTGTTTCAGCTTTACTCTATAACATCACCTCTTCCTTCTAGGTCCAATCAGCAGTTGAGTTTTCCCTTGTTCATGAATTAGCATCCTGAATTCCTTCATTCCCTACCTTGTCCACTATTCTTTATGACTGTTTCTTTAAGAGCTATACCTTCCCCACACTGAAAAGTGCTACACTGTAAAACCTAAAACAAGCTTTGGCCCTGTCAACATTTCTATTCAACTGTTCATTCAGTGGTTTTGAAAGAAACAAAATTACCAAAGTACCAAAAAGCTCCAAGTTCAAGACCATAAAAATACATACTTTGATGTAACAATATCCTGTCACACAAGCAAAACCAACAAGATACTTATTCAGTTGGTGATTGATTGATTGATTGATTTTTAAATGAGTTTTCAACAGCATAAAGAACTGTGAATTTGGTTTTTTTGTGTTTCTGTGAGGGTTTTTTTTTGGCATGCGTAGCTATCATCAGCTCTTCTGCTTTGTGTTACAGTTATGACATCTCCTGCTGTGCTGCTTTTTGATAGGAATCCACAATAATAATTTTGAAGTCCAATATCATATTTTGCACTCAAAAAATCGACATGAGATTTCAGGATGGATCTTATATTGCAAGTCTAGACCAAGTAATAGTTAACCAAACAGCCCTCTCATTTTCATAGGAACATGTTTTTCTGAGCAGGTGGAGGTTGATTTTAAACTCTTCTGTGCAGATTCCAAACAGCTCAGAAATAAAAAAAAATCACTCATAGCCTAGGGTCTCCATAATTCTGTTACTGAGGCACTTTGCCTATGAAAATTTTCAGGGAGCCAGGCACAACACTATCACAACTGTCTGGCTTCCAGGCAGACAACTTGGAGTGTGGGTGCAGCGTTTCGGGAGGAGAAAGACCAACCAACGCTCTCCACAACCACTGTCATGTGGAACAATATCCCCAAAACAACAACAAAAACCCCCATGAACCAACACCTAGAAATCCTAGCAAAACAAAGAAGAAACAAATTCCCTAAAAATTTGGTGTTAAAACCTAATGTCTCTTGATGTTTCAATACATACAACCACCGTTAAGAAGATAGGGAATGAGAAATAGAGTTGTGATAATCAGTCAGTCTTTTCCTCTTTCTTTCTCTAGCTTTTCTACATATGCCTCAAGGAAGATAAAATGTATTACAGTTGAGATGTCATAAAATAAATATGAAAATTCAATCCCAGCAGTCTGTTACGGAAACTGCCAGACTACCTAAAAGTCATCACAATAAGGTGGGAAAACACATCAAAAAGAATTTGATCTCCAAAATCAGAGATGGATTTCTACTTATCAGCATTGTAAAAATTATCACCACAAATGTTCATGGATGCACCAACTTATACAGCATCTCTTACACTTTATCACCAAAAAACTAATTTCTCTCAAAACAGCTTTAAAGAAGTGAGAATATGTGGCAGTTTATTATTGATGAATCCTGTCACAAAATAGTATCTGTTTTGTTATAATCACCATTACATATCATCTTTTTTAGTGTGCATTGTTATGAATTAATTGGGTTTTATCTCTTCAAAATAATTCTAGGAAAAAAACTTTCACACTTGCACAATTTGCAATGATTTCTATAATTTTATGTGGATTTTCATGTTTTGTTTTCTTTTTATTTTTTTGTTGGTTTGTTTTTTGTTTTGGTTTTGGGGTTTTTTCAGATTACACTTGAAATAACAAAACATATCCTGTCAACATATATCCTTAGAAAACAGGACAGAGGCTCAATTTCTGCGCATAAGAATTCCATTAACTTTTTTTTTCCATCATATTATGTCACTCATATAAATCCAACATAAACCCTTGTTAGCATTATTGTATGAAGTAAATAATAGGCACTCTTGACATCATTCTCTGATAAGACTAGCTAATACTGTGCTATCAAAAAGTACAGAGGAAGATTTGTGATATACTTTCTTGTCCTCACATCACTGCTTGTAAATGCCTTGATCTTCAAAATTGCAGCTAGATTAAACAATTTGATTCAGTTTCCAGTGTAATGGCATGTATGGCTGTAATTATCATGAAGGAACTATTTAACAGAGTCATGTTTCTCCCCTCTCCTGCATATCTCTTATTTTTCTTTTAAAATATATATCTTATGAAAAACAAATATAAATGCCTACATTTATCCTTAGTTGCCTGTTAGGCTGTACAATAAAGCTATGCAGGTTTTCTGCTACATACAGTAATTCCCTAAGTTAGAAACGGAATGTTCCTCCCACACCAAATCCTGAACAAATGCAGTAGTAAAATTGCTTCCTACAATGCTGCAATATGTCAGCTGTCAGGTAAAATGTACTTATTTGATACTTTTTTATTGGACAAAAGTTCACAACTTAGACATAGTTAGACAGTAGATCTGTTAAGTCTGACACAACCAAAAAAGAAACACTGCATTTACACTTTACCTTACACCTTTTTTTTCCCTCATGATTCACCTCTAGACATATCCCTGTTATCCAGTCCCTGATATAGTCTCATCATGTGCATGACCTCATGCACATCTTAGAACTAGATGTGTGCCACAGGACACCTGGGTAAAAGTAATAGAAGTTTAAGAAAATTCACATCTCTTTTTCATCTCTTCAAATGTTCCTTGTCATCCCACTTGTTTAACATGGGATCTATCCCACATGCTAGCTCTCTATTCCAGTCAAGTTACCAAGGAAAAACACTGCAGGGAGACATGCAAACAAACTGCTCCTCCAGACATTAAAATGATTAAAAATAATGCCAAATAGAAGTACTGAATGGTATAAAATGACTCTAAAGGCCAAATACTTAACAGTTAATAGCATGCCACCATAAAAAATCACTATCACCAGCTGTACCATATTTCCAGCATTTTAGACTCCTAAGGACTTCACTGGAAATTTAGGTGATTCATGCAGAGAAGGCAAAATTCACTATACAAGAGAATAAAGGACATGACTTTAGACTTCGTGTTTGTAGTTCTTGTTTGGCGTTACAGAATTTCTCAGCCGCCCTAGCATGTTGTCATGACTTTCTCCAGACAAACAACCCAGAGAGCCACTACTAACACCTATTAGAAGCTTAACTTCTTGCACCCATATGCTAACCAGTACAGTTTATGTGAAAATAGCGCAAAAGATAAGAAACCAGTCTCTCCTTAAGAATGAAAGATTTAACACACTATGTAAGGACACCTGTCTTGGAGGGTACATGATGATTCACTATGCAGACCTTGTCTTTTGTTTTCTCTACCTGTAGAGTTTAAACAAAAGTAGATGGAAAAGGATTGTGGATCTTGTCCAACAGGACAAGAGGAAATTACTTCGAGCTGTTCCAGGGGAGGTTCAAATTGGATATCAGGAAGAATTTCTTCATTGAAAGGGTGGTTAAGCATTGGAACTGTCTTCCAAGAGAAGTAGTGTAGTCACCATTCCTGGAAGTGTTCAAGAAATGACTGGATGTAGTCCTTAGTATTATGGTTTAGTTGACATGGTGGTATACAGTTAAAGGTTGGACTTGATGATCTTGGAGATTTTTTCCCAGCCTTAATGATTTTATGATTCTATGAAAGGAGAAGGGCAGGGAGGGAAATGACAACATTTATTTATGAGTTTGCAAAACAACTCCAAAGTGATGTTCTGACTGAAGTATCAGTATCCCAAGTTCATTTCAGCATTTTAACTCTTCATACTTACTATATCATGCTCATAGTTTGAAGGACAAAAGCTGACATTATTCATTAAGTAGATAAAAACTAGAAAATCTATGGGACCAGATGGGATTCATCCCAGGGTGATGAGGGAGCTGGCAGAGGAACTTGCCAGACCGCTCTCCATCAT
>JAWWLZ010000082.1:70690853-70701532 GCA_035041345.1 Poliocrania exsul
AGACAAGAATTTTCAGTCTCTTTTATCAAGTTGATACAGTGTTTACCACTCTCATCATGAACACTATTTCAACATATCCAGATGGATTTTCCTTTTTTCACAACTTATGACTATAGCCTCTTGTCTACTGCCATGGACTCTGAGGATTTTCTATAACTCAATATAATGGAGTTTAAACTAGCAATTATGTCCTCCATATCCTTCTCATCTCCAGGCTAAAAAAAGCCACATCTCTCAGTCTCTCCTCATGTATCATTTTTTTGAGGCCTTTAACCACTTAAAGTGCTACTCTTTCTGAGTTTGTCAATATCTGTCTGGCTCTGGCAAAGTACCAGAGGTTCACTTGCATTTCTGTCCTTTCTTCTGCCTTCCTGTCTTCCTTACTACCTTGTAACTATGTATTGATTGTTTATATCTTGTTGAGAATACAGGAACAAGGTTCTCTTATGAGGCTTACTTTCAGGGCAATGGAGTAACAAAGGAAGAAAAATTCATTCTTTACTTATTTTCCTTATATTGTTTTCAAACACAATCATCCATAATCATCAGCTAGTTAACCTGCCTTTTTCAGCTTCTTATTACCAAATTAATAATCCAGTTGTGTCTACCCATGTATCTTTCCACAAACTTTAAAAATACACCTGTTGCTGCAAGCTTTTGGATATCTACTGACAAGATAAATAAAGGAGAACAAAAGGAGTAGAGACTTTTCTATTCTTTCTGTTTTCATATGATTAGAGCCATCTTGGACTTTTTTCTTTCCTACACTGACTAAGAACTATCTGAAACACGTTATTAATCTACTGTTTCTTTGGTAGCTCAATTTGTGTGTTACATTTTTAGCATCCAGAGGCCATAAGTAACCATGAACAGACATGCTATCAAAATAATTACCCTCTCAGAACTGGTTTTGGTTCTCAACCACACAAGTATTCCTTTAATTTCCTATGACACCCTTCTGATGGACTCCATACCCTTGTAATTGATATCATCTTGTAGCCTCAAATACAACTGCACTACAAAAAAAGCCCTTGAAATACAAGTAATCATAAAAACTTTTTAGTTGCATATTTGAGTGTAATCTCTAAACATCTGACAGGGGAGAACTTGAGATAGGCTTCAGAATTATGATGAAACTTGAGCTGAAATTTTGATGAAATATCTGACATAACATTTTCAGAAGCACATGAAATTGGTCTACTACCACTTCTATTACATGACCTTATTCTTTTCAGCACAAAATTAGTAGGGAAAAGAGCTAGGCACATTGCTGATAACTTTTAGGTAAGATCAATTTTGCTGAATGTTTAATACTGTGCAAATATTCTGATTGGTTATCCACATCTTTATTGTGTATAAAAATGCTTTGAAGCAATTTAAAAAATATTTTCAAAACTGCAGATGGGGAGATCAGAACTGGCTTGTAAACGTAATGTTAAAATAAGGTCCTTCCAATGATGGGATATTTATTTAATTTATATTTCTTCTGGAATTCTATATGCATTGGAAAATTGGAAACACCACCACAAAGAATGTAAATTGACTAGTTTTTTTTGTTTGTTTTTGTTTGTTTGTTTTTGTTTTTCTAGGGAAATAAAAGGCCACCAAAACTTAGGCCACCAGCTGACTCTCTAACACCCTCCATACCTCCCACATCTGCAGCAAAAGCTTTAGATTAACAGAGAGGATTATGTAGAAGGAAAGTATTTCTCGTTATGAACTTATAAATGGTGACTTTCCCACTATAGGACATAATTGAATAGTCATAATTGAAGTGCTCAGTTAAAAACAATCATAAACCTCACTACACAAACCTTTGGATATCGTTAAACAGGCAGTCAATTAGGCACTATTTTGAAAAATAAAAAATAACAAATCTTAATTTAAGACCAAGACCTCCATTAAAGAGCATATCTGTCTCCATCTATCAGCATTTCAAATTCAGGGCTGTGTCTCACTGGGGTCAGTAGAGAGAAACACACATATAGGGAAAGTACCTAGTTAAATACCTTCTTTAATTGATCTCTGTATTGGATGATTGCTCAAGGATGTATAATAACAGACATATTATTTCATTTTTACATTTTTAAAAATAGTCACTTCAGATAATTAGTTTGTTTCTACTGCTTCAGTTATAATTTGACTTTGCTGTTTGGTTCTTTATGTTTAGTGAAGGGAGGGTGTAGAAACAGGATGAACATATAAAGCCTAGTCATAAGTGTGGTTATCCACATACCGAGTCATGCTGCTGCATCGTAATGTTTAGCCAGTGGTTTAATAGCATTCAAATTTGGAGCATATCCTCACCATCAAGGGAAAACAGAAACAAACTAGACGGTCAAAGTGAAAAAAAACTAGATACGTTTTTTGGCATTATGTAAATTACATATTACCAATCATTTTACAACTATCATCTCAAATAAGTAACTGTAAGCCTCATTTTTTTTGTAAGATACATTATAGCTAGTTTAATTGCTAATGTCATAACACATAAATGAGATGTCTGCAGTTGAATCAATAGCTGTCTGATTTTTTCCACTGAACGTGATCTTTTTCACTTTCTTAATTGGGAGAAAACTGATCTAAAAGCTTCTAGTTTTGCCTGCCCAGGCAATGTGGTTTTTTGAGCATGGGGTCTGAATCAGACACTCAGGTCTGTCCCAGCCCTTTTTCTTAGCTCCAAAATCACATACATCAGCAGTCACTGGCATACTGGATAAATAAGATTCACTTAGTACCCATCATGACAAGACAGGATAATTGTAAAATATTGTGTGTTGCTGACTCTTGAAGCAGCAAACAAAACAATTAATGTAAACTAAATTGAAGAAGCACCTGCTGTGTGTGTTTTGAGGGTGGTCTTTTCCAGGCAATTAATTCAATTGCCCAAAATGTAAATATCTGATGAGGTAAGCATATCAGTATATGAAACCACTCAGTTCACACTGCTGCTTTTTCTGTCAAATGTTGAATATGCTGAAGCACGTTCCAGCTGGTGTAAACTGTATCTACTTCACTGACGTCAGCTGATAGTTTTCCCCATTGAATATGTGGCCAATTTTCTTTTCCCACATAGGATGCAAGTAAGAATAAAGAAACAAAAAGGTATGTATATTTATATTTACATACATTTGTGATTACTTGTTCCTGTTAAGAAACTCAAATGTGAGTTGAGAAATTTACCAAACCTGTATCTTTGCTACCTTTTTCTATCATTATATGGACACAAAGTGTCAAGGATCATGCACAACCCTGTGTATCCTCTTTCTTTGCCTTCAGAACCAGAGCATCCTGTGAAAATGGAAAACCAGGGGACTTGAGATGTCACTTACTCCACCCTTCAGTCAAGTCAAGAACTGTGATAACTAAAAATTTCCAAACAGGTTTTTTATCTAACAGGATAAAAACTGGCAGTGATAGAAGCTCTGCATTACCAAAGGAAATCTAGGGAAGAGACTACTGTATCAGTAAAACAATATAAGCACTGTAAGTGGAGGTTTGACTGAATTTAATGCAAGAAGAATACACTGGCAAGAGGACTATGGAGCAAATCAATCCATGATTTAATCCCACTAAATAAAGTGGAAAACACTGGGGGAATGCATCTATATTTTGCAGTTCTAACTTTCATTAAACAAACAAACAAAACAAACAAAAGCAAGCAAGCAAACAAGCAAGCAAACAGACACACACACACCCCAAGGTAAGATTATGTTATTATCTCTAAAACATTACCTTTTCAAAATATCAATGTCCAACAATCAAGTCTACTAAGGTGACTAAATAGCCATCACCCAGCCTAGAGGGACCCTTGAGGCACCACTGTCAATATACAGAGACATTTTCAGATTCTCCCATAGAGTAATATGTACTACAAAAGCAATGTTTGCCTTGCAATTAAAATGACACAAATACAGACTAAAGTGTTGGAAACAAAAAGCAAATTCCCAGGGGAGCAAATCAAAACCACCTCAAATAACATTTCATTCTGGTTCTTGGGCACAGAGCATTACAATTGGTTTTGCATCTCAGCTCTCCAAACTACCCTATACCAAACATACAAGAAAGATTAAAGAAGTCTTCTTAGCCTCAGATTCAAATGGAAAAATCTCTCTTTGTAAGAACTTTTTGATATATTGATAATTTATTTCTCAACCATCACCTTTACTTTTCTTCCTGCCATGAAATTGTCTTGCTGCAAAGACAGTACTTATGCAAAGTAGTCTGCATAGTGAACTTTAAAAACTATATTTTCAGCAAATTGTGTAGCGAACAATCAAAATATCTTTTAGTTTTGGTACTATTCAGGAAGACACAATGGTATACATTTAGATAAGAATCTTTCAGTCTGTTCAGTATATAGCTAGCAGTTTGCAGCATAACAGAATAACAGTTTGCAGGAGGATGTCATCAACATCTTCCAGGTTAAAATAAGTTAGAAGTTCCCATCAACAGTTGAAAAGCTTCTATCAGAAATGTTGACTTGGAGGAATATGCCAAACAGGGGTTATATGAGATATCCTTATGATCTGATTCTTTTTTCTTCTTCTTCTGTACAAGATTTACATCCTTAAAACTATTAATAGTGTCTTTTCAGTATCTGTAATCTGTCTAAAGCCCTTCCTTGGTCTCTTCTGACTAGATAATTCAGATTTTCTATGTTCTTCACAAACAAATTTCTAAAAGCTATCCCCATGGGGAATTATCTGATCACTAATTTCTTCACTTCCTTTGAAGCTACCAGTAGGACTGTAAACAAGATGAAAAATAGACAGTGGTGCTATGGCCAAGGACTTTTTTTATCCTATAGCTTGCTGGTAAGAACAAACCTTTTTGTGTTCAAAGGAGTAGAAAGATGCATTTACTGTCTTTCAGGGGACTGCATTACCCACCAGACTCTAGGTTCTTTTAATTATTTCTGTCCCATTTGCTTTATCCATTTACTTTGTCACAGGAGAGTTAAATACTCTTTAGACAGAGAATGGATCTTTATATAGCAGGAATGTCTTTGCAGATGCATGGATGGACACCTGCACACTTTCTGATAGTCTTGAAGTTAATTATAACTGTATTGAGTGAAGTTTCCTCCATGCAGTTTAACTGTATGACAGATTTAGCCTTCTCCTTTAGTCATCATGTTGAAGCAAATAATTGCTTCTACATATAAAATATGGAGAGAACTGTTTTTGCATTTACAGAATCACAGACTATTCTGAGTTGGAAAGGACCCACAAGGATCATTGAGTCCAACTCTTAAGCCAATGGCCCACATAGGGGATTGAACCCATGACCTTGGCATTATTACAACCAAGTTTAACCAGCTGAGCTAATCTCAGAGTCTAAATTGATGCCTTGAAGTTCATAATGGGCTTAGTTAACAATTTTATTTCACAGCATATGGTAAAAGGACTCTATGCAGCACTGGTACAAAACAACCTTAGATTGCAAATAATTATACAACTAATTAATTAAGTAATAATATTACTAAGAATACTACTACTACTCCAACAACAATAATAATGAAAAGTGTAATAATGATAGTAACAATGATGATGATGATGATGATGATGAAATAATAATAATAATTAATAATAATAATAATACAATATTAAAATATTAAATAATAATAATTATGATGATGGATAATAGCAACTTATACTAGTAGTATTTTTATACTTCATGCTTGCTTCTAAATCTGAGGGACCTGTATTAAAGTCTATAACCAGAAAAGAGTAGGACTATATTGGCCTTTGTTAGTAGTATGATTCTGTTACTCTCTACCTTTACTGCCTATTCCCAAAGGCAGAAAGGAAAAGGAAAATTTGAAAACATAGGAAATTAGGACTAGTATAAACATTACTGCAGAGAATATACCAGAAAGTACTTTACTACTTGCATGCCTAATAATCATCATGTGCAACATCACAGATGATGAAAGCACTGAAATTGTCAGCAATTTATTATTACCTTTGTTTTTAAAACAGAACCATCATCTTGAAAGTTTGGGCAAATATGCAAACCAGCCTGTAGGGTTGACTGGGATCTTTCAGTTTCCTGTGAGTGTATAGTCATGGGCAATGAGAATCAGATTATCATGGATCCCAGCTATGCCCACAGGAGTGTTCAGTTCTGGAAGCAATTAAAAATAATTTTTCTGTTCCTCAGTACTGTCATCCCACACAATGACAAGTCTTTGAAAGTAAAAACTAAAACTCCTTACACATAATTATCTAGAACAAACTGATGAAAGAATTAAATATAAAGCATTCTGCTCAAAGACATTATCATCAATCTACAGTTCATTCCATCACCACTGATTTGAAAAGGCAGAAAGATAGGCAAAATATCCCATTCTCTCACAAAGCCCTTAAGGGACAGAGACAATGTTCTCAGACCCTTAAACTTCCTAATCTTTTTTTTTTTTCTTCGTTCTTATTTTATTTTTAATCTGGTTATCTTAGCTCCATGAGTGCAGTCCCAAGTAGAATATACAGAAATAAATAGACTTCAAAGGCTTAAAGAAATTGTTCTGAAAAAATAAAATAAAGCATTTAACCAATTTAAGATGTACTGACCTTTCATGTGATAAACAATTTTAGGTGTCTAAACATCCCAATTTGTGCTCTGACCCATGAAAGCCAATACTGGAAACCTTTTTATGGGATGACTGGCTTATAAAATTCGGTTCTTTCTTCTCTTAATAAAGTAAAATTGTTAGTTCAGCAACACAGTTGAATGTTTTGATGTAACCTCTGCCCAGTTTTATTCAATGTGCTGTTTGTCATTTTCTTCAATGAAGTGCGAATTTTACCTCTTTGCTTTAGCTTGTCAGCTAAAGATTTCAGATGCAAACTGTTGAAACAGAAGCTGAATGTGAATAAAGCTTCAATCTTTAACTGTAAATCTTTTGCAATTTTGCTTCACTTATGCCAAATATAATGAGATTGGACTAGATTCTGTTCACTGTTTCATCAGTAAAGCTAAACTACTAAATTCAGGAGACTGCAGAAGGGTAATTGGAAGTGCATTTTACCCCTAAATGCTTCTGTAGCTAATCTGTCAGTAGAAACCTGTATAATTTTCCAATATATATGCAAGATGAGCAGCATTGGCTGGATGAATTGAAAAAACAGAAGTGTCATACTCTACATTCAGTTTGTTTTCATCTGCATCACACCTGTGGCAATAACATTTACAATATAGGTGGTGTATTTTGGTGAAGGAAAAAAAAATAGTTAATTTCTGATCCTGAAAGCATGTTTTCGGTTTTCAGCAAATATATTCCTTTTCTAGAAGTTCATAATTATTTTTGCATGAGATATTTCTCTTTCATTTGAAAATAAAAAATCTTCGATAGATAACAAAATATAAGATAAAGCCCCACGAGATCAAGCCCATAACTCATGGTTTTTGGGGAGGCTACCTTACCAAGCACATCTGTGTAAACACATACTAATTTTCTCCATAGACTGTGCAGGGAGACAGTGTCCTTAACTCTTGATAGTTTTAGACTGAAATATGATAGACAAATACTGCTATGTGCATTTCCAATTCTATATTATTGTCTGGTGTACATAAAAATATAAGGATGTTTGTCTTTTCCAGACCCCATAAATATTTCCCATTGCCTTCCATAGAACCAAGTTGGTGTACTTATTTATCTTATTCTTTATAAAGAATAAGTTAAATTAATAAATGAGAATTTCCCAGAATATTCCACAGAGACAGCTCCCATCTTCAAATGCCCCTCAGATGTGGCACCTATTTCAACGACTGCAATACTATTTCTACTTTCAGGGAGAAAATAGACCCATGAATAGATTTCTCGAACTAGGGACACACTTCAGCCATAGCCTAGAAACACATTCAGAGAGAGGATAACTATCGGTACATTTTCTTAGTCCCCTGTACGAATTTCACAGAGGATGTTTGTTTCCTTATCAAGACACAGCTCAGCACTATGCAGAGCAGAGACTGGCCGGGCTGCAGCAAGAAATCAGCTTGATTTTCCATTGTTAAGATATTGCGGTAAGAGGTATTCTGCAAAAATCCATTTAAACAAAATGAAGGAAAATGGAATATATGATTACTCCTTTTTCTAATTAGGAACATACTCTATGTGCCTCAGCCTGTCACTTGCATTTGGGAGGTACCCTCAACAGACCAATCCACAGATTATTTTCTTTAGCAATCTACCAGAGTTAAATAGGTTATTCAGCATGACTTTTTTTTTCTCCCAGTTATTTTGCTTAGGGAAAGATATTAGCCAGCCAATTTTGCCAAACAAAGGATCCCTTTTCCCTTAAAAAACCCAAACCAAACCAAAACATTAAAAAAAAAAAATCCATCAGCCCAGTCCAAGCAAGAACACCATTCCTTTGATATAACTATGAAAACTGCAATGCTGAAAATGTATCAAACACTTTTGATAGCTTGGGTCTATGAAACTGTCTTAGAAGACAGATATTTGGTAAAGAGACTCCGCACATTTTAATTAAAAACCTAATGAAATAATGTTCTATCAAATTATGTTGGACTGAAAGTTACAATATGTGCCAATTATAAAAAGTTAATTAAAATTTCAAAATTAAATCAAAGTATATTAAATTTTATTGACAAAATAACAAATATAGCTGCTTGTATATGATTTTCTAGATAATTAATTCTTTATAGAGGAATCAGTAGCCTCTTGAAGAGTTCTGAATAACAAAGCTACCAAATTTATTTTGAAAATGCGTAAACAAAGTTGCAATGACATCTAGGTCATGCAAGGAATTGACTTGAACTCAAGATAGAAGGTCCACTGTAGTTCTACTAAGACTTTGTTTTAGAGACTATATAATCATACAATGGTTTGATTTTATTTGGAAGGGACCTTTCACTATTATCTAGTTCCACAGGCAGGGACAGCTTCCAGTAGACCAGGTTGCTCAGAGCCCCATCCAGCCTGGGCTTGAACATTTTCAGGGTTGGGGCACCCATAGCTTCTCTGAGAAACCTGTGCCTCTGTCTCACCACCCTCGTAGTGAAAAATTTCTTTCTAAAGTATAATCTAAACTTACTCTATTTCAGTTTAAAGCCATTCTTCCTTGTCCTATCACTACACGCTCTGGAAGAAAGTCACTCTCCATCTTTCCTGTAGGTCCCCTTCAGGTACTGGAAAGCCGCTATTATGTGACCTCAGTGCCTTCTGTTCTCCAGTCTGAACAACCCCATCTCTCCCATCCTGTCTTCATAGGAGAGGTAATCCATCCCTCTGATCACCTTCTCAATCTTACTCTGGACTTTTCCAATGGTTCCATTTCTTTCCTGTGCTGAGGCCTCCAGAGCTGGATACAGTACTCCAGGTGGTATCTCACAAGAGAAGAGTGGACGGACAGAATTGCCTCCCTCAACCTGCTGCCTTTTGCTGCAGCCCAGGATATGGTTGACTTTCTGGGCTGTTCATTGCTGGGTCATATTGAGATTCTTGTCCACCAGCATTCCCAGGTCCAAATCCTCAGGGCTGCTCTCAATTTGTTCTCTGAGCAGCCTATATTTGTGATTGGGATTGTCTTGACCCAGGTGCAAGGGCCTTGCATCTAGGTGTTTTTGAACTTCATGAGGTTTGCACAGCCACACCTCTCAAGACTCTAGTCAAGGTCCCTCTGGCATCCCTTCCTTCACTGTTCATGTCATCAAAAAAGTTGTTAAATAGAGCCAGTCTGGTTAAGTTTCCTGTCTTTCAGTAAGTGGGGATTTCACTGGACTGTCACAGCTTCCCAAATATGATAGTAGCTTAACAGCGTCCTCTGTCAGATCCGTCAGGACCTACAGATACATCTGATCAGGTCCCATGGAAATGCACACCTTCAGGTTTCTTTGATGGTCTTGATCTTCTAAAAAGGGAAGTTTTCTGTTCTCTCAGTCCCTTCTTTTACCTTCTGCAACTCAGATGGTGTATCTGGAGCACTTGCTGGTGAAGAGTTAGGCAAAAAACCATTGAGCACCTCAGCCTTCTTTACATCCCAGGTAACCTTATCTCCCATTTCCTTCCAAAAAGTACACACTTTTCCCCTAGACTTTCTTGTTGCCCTTGACATGCCTGTCCAGGTTTGATTCTGTCAGGACTTTAGCGTTCCTAACTTTATCTGTGGCTGTTCAGACAATTTCTTTGTATTCTTCCCAGGGTACCTGTCCTTGCTTACATCTTCTATAGGTTCCTTTTACTGTTTGAGTTTGCTCAGGAACTCCTTGGTCATCCACACAGGCCTCTTGGCATTTTTGCTGACCTCCTCTTCTTTGGTATCACTCCTGATGATCCTTAAATATCACCCAGCTTTCTTGCACCTCTTTCCCCTGCAGGGCTTTATCCCCTGGTACTGTACCAAGAAAATGCTTGATGAGGCCAAAGTCTGCTCTCCTGAAGTCTAGGTTAGCAAGCTTGCTGTGCATCCTCCTCACAGCCTTAAGAATCCTGAGCTACTCCATTTTGTGGGCACTGCAGTCAAGGATGCTGTCTTGGGTTGAGCTGGCAAAATGCCAACTGCCCAAAGACAGAGTTAGCCTCAGCCTGAGAAAAGAGAGAAAGGAAGAAAAACCTCTAAAACCAGGTTTAGACTGAAACTAACTACATGTATTTATACGAAAAGAGAGAATTAAGAGGAGACTACAATATAACACACACTTACACAAGTTAT
>JAWWLZ010000082.1:70701632-70717966 GCA_035041345.1 Poliocrania exsul
GCCTACTCCAAGACAGAAGCTGGCTCACGTCTGGCTTGTACCTCGGCCATAGCAGAACTGACTAAGCCACTCCCACACACACTGGATTTTACCTCTTTTGAGATGATGTAGTATGGGCTAGAGGATGTCAGCTGTTAGCTAGCTCAGCCCAGCTCAAGAGAGCTGACAACCTCAGGCCTAGTCTGAACTTTAAAGCCTAAATGTAGGCCCACCTAGCTAAACCCATGACAGATGCTCTTGAGCTTCACATTTCTCATGAGTCCCTACTTGCTGGTGAGGGCAGGGTCCATCATAGCAACTCTTCTAGTTGGTTCTTCTACCATTTGGAGATAAAAAGAGTTATCATTGATGCATTCCAGGAATCTCCTGGATTGCTTATGCCCTGCTGTGTTGTCACTCCAACAAATAATTGGAGTAGCTGAAGTGACCCATGAAGACCAGTGAAGCTCCCACCTGGGAAAATGCTCTTGGCTCACCAGCCTGAAAACTTGCATGTTCTCCAACAGACCAGGACTTGTAAATGTGAGGCTGCGTCTATCTGTCTACAGAAGTGTCTTGGGTTGAGCTGGCAAAATGCCAACTGATGAATACAGAGTCAAAGCCTCCCTCTCCCACCGAGAAAAGTGAGGAAAAAAAAAAAAACACTGAAAATTCAAACTAGGTTTATACTTAAACTAATTATATATATTTATTTAAAAAAGAGAAAATTAAAAGAAAACTACAATATAACACACACTTACACAAGTTAGATATAACAACAATTTTCTACCTCCCACCAAAACCAGATTTCATTACTCTAGATTGATAAGGCGCCCCAGAAGACACCCAGCAAAGAACAGAAAGAATAAGAATAAAATGTTTCTACTTCTCTGAACTAAAACAAAATGTGAAGTAGCAGTGGGCAGCAGCCAAAGCCCACCTCAGCAGAACAGCAGCAGTGTGTCCCATTTCTACTGCAGACATGATGGAACTGAGAGAACACTCCTACTCAGCTGTATTTATATCTCAGGTTTGCATCAGCTGGTATGAAATATTTCTTTGGTTACTTAATTCAGGTGATACCTGTCTCTCCTAATCTATGTAGATTCTCTGAGCCTGCTAAATTGAGGGCTAGCTAAAACTAAAGACAAAACTACCACAAGAGGGCCTCACCATCTGAGTCTCCCTGCTCAGACAGCCAGTAGCCACTGTAATTGTCCTCCCTTTAATTCTGACTCATAAACTTTCTGTCAGTTCCTCATCAATCACCAGGTGGACCTCCATGGTTTCCAGCTGTTCATTGACAAAGAAGTAGACAACACCCACTCATATCCCTGCCTCTCTTTCCTAAAGAGCCTGTATTCTTCCATTCCAATACTCTATTCATAGGAGCTATTGCATCATATCTTTGTGATACCAATAAGTAGCCCTGCAGATGTGTGTGGTACAAAGAAACTCCTCTTGCTTATTTAAGTGGGCCTTTAAATTTAGTCTCTGCCTGGAGTGGCTGCAATTCCCTTGTGCTGCTCTTTAGGTGCTCTCCTGCTGACCAGTATACCCTCTCCAGGCTCTGAGCATCTCTTTTTAGTCCTGGCATGAAACTGGTAGGAGTGGGATGGCTTGTGGTTCCCCCCCCCCCCCCCGATAACTTTAGTTTAAAGCCCTCTTCATCAGCGTGGCAGGCCTGTGACTGAAGATGCTCTTCCCCTTCTCTGACATATGGACCATATCATCCCCCAGAAGACCAAGTATTTCAAAGTGAGTTCCATGGTCTAAGTAGGAAAATCCTTGCCTTATGGCACCAGTCTTGTAACCATCTGTTGATTTGCAAGATTCAACTGTGCCTTTCAAATCTCTCTCTTTTGAAGAAAAACTACCTGCACTCCATAGACCTCTACCACCACTCCCAGTGTCCTGCAATCCTTGATATTCCTCAGGCTACTCCTGGTTGTATCACTGATGCCCAAGTGAAACAACAGCAGCAAATACTAATCAGTGGACTGCATGATGCATGGTAGTCTTTCAGTGATATCCCTGGCATGAGCCTCCAGCATGTGGCACACTTCACTAGGGAATATACCAGCTCAGAAATTGGGTACTTCTGTACCTCTCAGAAGAGAGTCACCTACTACATTCACCTTTATTTTGTTGCACTGGTTTCCACATGAAGGGAAGACTGGGCTGACTTACTCAGCTCTAGCGTCTCTCCTGATGTGATGTGATCTTTCCTCTTCAGTCTACAGAATGGTGAAGCAGTTCTGCAAGGACCCCTCAGGCTTGTTGGGGAAGTCTTGTCCTGCAGGTCCTTGCCATTTCAAGCTTCCATTCTTCTGCATTATTGGCCCCCTCCCTTCTGTATACATCAGTGCAGGAGTTTTTGGCTATTTGGCCATGGGCTGTGGGTCCACTGCAGACTGCACTTGGACGCAGCTATCTAACTCCTTCTCAGCCTCCCTAATGTTATGCAGCCCACTCAACATCCTGCAGCTCAGCCACCTGCTGCAGGAGGTCCTCCACCTGGGCACACCTTGACACTTATTGCAGCCTGTCCCTGCTCCAGGAGAAAGATGCAGGCACTTTCTGAAGTCTAAGCTCACCACTATAGCCTCTCCCTTCAGCAGCTCCCTCTGGGTGGAGTCACTAGCCACCACTGGGATAGATAGTGCAGACCCCATAGCTGGAGCTGCAGCCTTGGCTCTCATACAAGTGTCCGCCATTCTGTCTTGAGGGTCAGGCGGGGTGAGTGTCCTTGACCAGTGCAGGTGATCACAGAATAGTGCCCTCTTGGATTATATGTACTTCAAATCTCTCCACTTGGCCATTGCAATGTCCTTACTTTGAAGAGGCACCCTCTCTGTGCAAACTGGCAACTGTAATGGGCAACATCACATCCTGGCCTATTTGCCCACTGGCACTCCCTAGGGCTGTCTTTCATGGGAGTGGCTGCTGTTACTCCTGGATCATGCCATGTCAGCCTCTCTGGTGTGAACTGAGAGCTCCTGGTGAGTCTCGATACCCTCCTAGTGTTTCCCCAGCTCTGGAAACTCCCCCTGTACACCACAATATCCCGTTCTACTGTGGAACACACTTGCACTGGAGCTGATCCCTTCAAAGAATGATAGCCAACATGGCTTCACTAAGAGCAATAAACTTGCTTGTCATGGAGCTTAAAGATTGACAAGCAGAGCATATGGTGCAGGAAATATCCAGGAGAGACAATGGCTTCATTTTCCTTTGTCAAATTGGATTCAAAGTCAATAGAAATTATTTTGACTCCAGTGGGATGATGCAAAGGAAACACTTTCTCAAAAGCAGGTTAGAGTAGAGTAGGGTAATAGTAAGAGAAAAGTAAGTTAAAAACAAAGTAAAGGGAAAATGAACTATCCTTTACTGAAGAAACCGTGAAAGTGATTGAGTAGCTTTGGAAATCTCACCCACTAACCACTGAGTAAACCATTAACCCATGACTTTCCTTAACTCAGCGACAAGACAATGTTGTCCTAAGCGCTCTACACAAGTGAGAACTTAAAATTGTTATTGTCTAATGTCCATCAAATACCAAGTAACAAATGAACAAAACTTCCCTCATATTTAAATACAGAAATAGAAAACCACTTTTTCTGGTCTAACCTCAAGAGGCAGCTAAGAACTTCATTGCTACTCACTCAATCCCCCACAATGGAGTGGGGAAGAGAGGAAGAGAACTGGAAGGGCAAACGTGAGAAAACTCATGGGCTGAAATAAAGATAGTTTAATAGGGGGCAAAATAGGGTAATGGGGTACCAAAAATAAACAAACCACCAAAAAAACAAACACCCCCTCAGGGAAGAAAAAAAAAAAGGAAAAACCCCATCAAACTTTTCTCAAAAATTTTTATCACTGAGCACGGCACTGTTTGATATGCAACATCCCTTTGGTGAGTTGGGTTCAACTATCCTGACTGCATCCCCTCCTAAATTCTTGTGCACTCACAGCCTACTTGCTGGCAGAGTAGTGTGAGCAGTAGAAAAGACTTTGATACCATGTGAGCAGTGCTTAGCAATGGCTAAAACAGTGGTAGGTTATCAGAACTGTCTTCACCAAAAATTCAAAACATAGTACTATGCAAGATCATATAGAGAAAATTAACACTAGCTCAATTGATGCCCATAAACTACTGTAGTGAAGAAAAATAAATTAGACATTTTAATTCTATTCCTGAGAACATTTCTTCTGCTTTTTTTGGTTGAATAAAACTCTTATCCAGGAAAATAATTTGTAATTATATTGTATAAATTTAACTTGCAGTCCTTCTTTCTCTCCTTTAGTACTTTACCTCAAATAAGATGCATATAAATTATGAAGTATGGCTGTCAATTTTAGATATGTTAACATTAAAGACACCTTTGTGCCTATCAGTCAGCACCTTTGCTTTAACCCTGTGACTCTGGCAGATAGATGCATGCTCAGACAGCTGTCCTGCTGTGGTGTTAATCAGATGAGAAGGATCCTGCTGGGAGTTGCGGTAATTACAGTGGGATAGCTCATGTCTTTCTGAACTCTCTCCATGCCTTCATTTTTTCTTAAGAGCAATAGTGATCTAATTAAAAAGAAATGTTAATTATGTCAGTTTATCATGTCCTTCTTTCTTGACGAGTTAGTTTAATGTTAACTATCAGTGTATAAGACTTCCCACTAGCAACTTTTCAAGTACAACAGTTCCCTCTTTTCCTTGATGTCAGCTACCCTAAATATTTTACTTTGATGATACAATAGTAAAAACAAGAAGATTTTCACATGCCTCTTGTTTGCCGATATTCAGGGAGCATCTGTTCTCTATTGACCTTGCTGTGCATTTTATAAACTCTCTCATAAGTATTTATAATTTCTTGATATTTTTAGAGCCCAGCTTAGCAATGAGATTTTAGAAAGTGCAAGTCAGAAACTCAGAGTCACATACTGGCTTAAACCTCTGCATAGGTGAAGAAGTTGCACGTCAAGGAAGAAGAGAAATTTTAATTTAGAATAAGACCAAACTAGTGCAAACTATTCACTCAAGTCCTTTCTAACAGCTTGCAATGTAATTTTTACTCAGATTCTCTAACAAGTGTGTTGCATATATGCAAGATAGCATAAATTATTCTGATTTATATCTTATTGTCAGTGGTGATAGTTATACATTTCCAATAATAATGAATATTTAGTTATATCTCTTATTTAATTTCGATTTCTGGACTTTTAGTTCTTATAAAACTAGAAATTTCATAATCAAAACTCTTCAATTGTGTTAATTTCTCTAAATAAAATTATTGCAGGTGTTCCAATCATTTGCTTCACATTGTTTGTTTACACTAGCAGTACTAAAGTAACTGAGCTTATGAGGAACATTTAGAGAATTCAGTTAAAATATCTGAAGTAATTAGCACTCATGTAATAAACACAAGATCATAAGCTTTTAACTTTATCACTCTGCATGTTAGTTCTTATAGTGGTGCAAGTGATGATATCTATGAGCTAAGAGGTATAAGACTGGATTGTGACCTTTGACTGCATTTGTGAAATAGTTCTTAGAAAAGGATGAACTTTTTCAGAAACAAAGATCCTGGATCATTGTTTCACTGCAGCAGCTACAAAACCCCCAAAAAAACCAACAAGGAAAGAAAACCTGAAGGCCTGTAAAACATAATTGGTGTTACCGTAACTGAAATTTTCATCGCAACAGATTCCAGTAATCTCTTCACCTACGTATTTGGGAAACAAATTTTATCAGTGTAACCATCAACACTGTATAAATATTTGTCAGACTAAACACATATCAAATTTAAATGGTGGTCCATTGTAGGCAGCATGAGTTACCAAAATCGAAATCCAGCTAAGGATTGCTCATCTAGGCTTCAAAATTATTGTACCTTTCTACTAGTGACACAACATCATGACAGTACATTTTGATCTGTTTTTCATTCTGTAATTATAAATTTAGAAATATATTTATATATTTTATAGAAATGTGAAAAAATTACACAAAATATAGTTATTATATAAAAATGACAGATTTATCTTTCCAGAAATTCTAGGATTAAATTTCCTTGAATTTGGTGAGTAAAGGTAACAGCATTAGGCTCTAGTGAAACTTTGACTTTCTTGAGTAATGTTTTTTGAATGATTCCTGAGATCTCAGCTGGTTATCCAGTGAAGTTTCAGACCTCGGAACTATTCAGGTAGAATGAATGCTGAGAACTGTTAGAATGAGTGATACAGGCAGCAGAATGGGTGAAAAGACAGATAGACAAATGGACATTTATGTCTTTATGTAGGAAGATAAAGTATACATATTGATTCTTGACACACAAAAATAATGAAGAGATGTTTAGAAATCATTTAACAGGTAGATTTTTTTTTTAAATGTAAATATAGAAAACTAATTCAATGGCCAATCAAACAGATTTATATGACAGATCAACTTTCAATCATTTTCAGATTAACTTAAATTTGAAGTCAGATTATTTTAACTTTTTCCTCAAATTAGCTAATATTCAACTGCAGAGCTGAGCTCAACTCACAGAAAAACATTATTTAGTCATTGAAGAAAACAATTTGAAAACATCAAGCAATACTTGCAATGCATTATAGGTCACACAGATTTCAAAACCTGCAGCTCTCTAGTCACAGACTTGACCTAGTAATAGGGTTGTTCTGGTGGGATGACCTTGGCTGGATGCCAGGTCCTTATTAAGCCACTTTATCACTCCTCCTCAACAGGACGGGGAGAAAAAATCAACAAAAAGCTCATGGGTTGACATAAGGACAGTGAGATCATCCAACAATTATTATCATGGGCAAATAGACTAAATTTGGGAAAATTAATTTATTACCAATCAAATCAGAATAAGTTAGTGAGAAATAAAACCAAATCTTAAAACACCCATCCCCCACCTCTCCCTTCTTCCTGGGCTCAACTTCATTCTCTGTTCATCTGCCTACTCTCCCTGAGCAGCATAGAGGGATGGGCAATGAAGACTGTGGTCAGTTCATCACAGGTTGTCACTTTACCTCATCACTCTTTTCCCCTGCTCCAATCCTCCATGAACTTCTCCAACATGGGTCCTTTCCACAGGCTACAGTTCCTCACAATCTTCTCCAGCACGGGTATTTTCCAGAGTGCAGTCCTCCAGGAATAGACTGCATGAGGGAGGGCCCTCATGAAAAAACATGTCCTGCCAGGAGCCTTCTCCAGTACAGATTATCCATGGGGTTATAGACTCATTTAGGTGTATATGCACTTGCTTTGACATTGAGTCCTCTATGGGTTGCAGCATGAATATCTACTTCACCATGGTGGTCTATGGACTGCAGAGGGACAGCCTGTCTCACCATGGTCTTCACTACAATCTGTAGAGGAATCTCTGCTTTGACGTCTGGAACTCCTCCTGCAGCTTTCTTTACTGACCTTGGTGTGCATATAATTTAGTTTTCCTTGACTGATTAGTATCAGCATTGCCTAACATTATCATAAGGTAGTGATGAAATGGTATGTGGTGAGAGGTGTGCTAAATCTTCAGTTAATATGGAAAGCTGAACTCTTCAAACTTTAGTGAAAGATGTTTGCGGTAACTGAAGACCTGGACTTAACATTAAAATAAAACCCATTCATAGCATGGTGCTACAGTAAGGCTGGTTTCTTTAAAGTATTTTACCCATAAATTTATGGAAAATGTATCCTTATTTAGTAGAAAAAAGGTCTTTCCTGGAATAATGCTTAGTTTTTCTAGGATATATGAGGCTAACATACAATAATCCACTTTGTTTCTATGGAAGTGTCCCTGCAGTTTTCTCCTTCCCACTAAAAAATGAATTATCTGCCCATTTTCAAGGTTGTGTTTAATTTCAAGGAACAGAAATGAATTATGTAAAGATCATGCAAACATGCATATTTCTTTTAAAAATATATCATTTTCATGACTTGAAGTGTAGAATTCTTCCTACAATCCAGTGTTCTACAGAAATAATGACAAGCTAGACTAAAGCCTTACCAATTAATAGGATCCATCACCTTCTGAATTGAAGATTTTTGCAAATCTTCTGCAATGTGTTCTGCCATTTCCCTTGTGATTTGGATAATATTAGTGAGGGGTTCTAGGCTCAGTTAAATATTATCACTATTCCCTTTACAATGCAGCATCAATGCAGCATAAACTGGTAGAGAGTGTGCCAGAAGATTCCCCTGCAGCAGCTGCTCATGCTGCATATGGCCTGCTCCAGCACGGAGTACGAGGCTGTGGAGTGCATATGGACTGTTCAACATTACCAGGTGCTCAGCACAGTACGTTCCTCAAGATCTCCAATACGCTGTTTCTGGCTACCACTATTAATCTATGTATCTCTTTATCAAGAACAACAAACACAAAAAGTTAAAACCTTAGTGTAATATCTTGTTCCTTTAAAATAAATCTGCTAAAAGAAAGTCTCAAGCCAATGTTTTTTAAGATATATATTTTTCAAACTGCCTTTCAAAATGCAGAATAATTAATACTTATAAAATGTCCTAGTTATTATGTATGCGTAACCAGTACTGACTTTTAGTTATTTGATGTCTTCCTCTTGATTGTTTTGCTTTTATTATTATCTAACTGCAGAGAGATTTGATGCTGATGCAATAGTAGGTAGCAGCTACAGCTAATTAAAATTCTGTTTCATTAAGCTTAGGACTCTGTTTTGTCATTTTGAATGGCTGTGATAAAAAAGTTAAGACAAAAATTAAACCACAGTGGTTATCTTGCTAATACAACTACTCTAGAAAGCTGGCCAATATTGTGAAAGTCTGCAATATTTTGCAAGATATTTCCTTGTTAAACCCGGCTTCCCTCTGAAGTACGCACACATGAACCCTACACTAATATGAGAGGATTTTAGTACGTTATGAAACAAAGCTATTCAGAATTAATGAAGCAACTCCTTCTGTCTGGCTACAGATATTTCAGCCATACATATAACAGTCCTGTAATTCAAAGGTAGGTAATGCTGCCAAAAACACAATCACCAGTCAATTGGTTATACTTGAATTGGAATACAAGTTCTTTCAGCTTCTATTTTTGTGCTCAAAGGTACATGTATCCTGTTATTCCACCCAAATACATTGAGCTTTTTTAATATTATCATTATTTAGAATACAAGCATCTTAATGAATGAATGAATAAATGAATGAACAAAAAAACAAATAAATAAACAAATAAATAAATGTAATTTGCAAGATGTTACAAGGTGGAAAGAGCACCAACTCCTACACCAAAACCATTTCCAGTCTAATTAGACACAGTGGGTAAGGCAGGCATAAGTAAAATACTCTCTGAGTTGTGTGTAGCCAAACAGCTTGTGAACAAAATGTTTATTTACTGATATTCAACTTTTCACACTAGCCAGCCCAGCAGAAATTTTCTTGAGGTCTCCTCCATGCAGACACATTTGGATGTAGAGCTACAGTGGTAGCAACCAGCTTTTTATTTGTGTCCATCATGTAGTAGGCTCAAAGCTAAAGTTCTATGGCAGCTACCATATGCTGTCACTGCTAAATCAATTAATCCATTTTTCAGCTTATTCCTCCTGGAGAGCTGGAGATGCAGATGACCAAAGGGAATAGACTTGCTGTCTGTATTATTCTTTCTGCTGAGCTATATACAAGCAAAGGCTGAAGGCTGAATATCATACCATAATACAGCATACAGAACATCCATGGAATTTTCTCTATCAAATATTGCTCATGTGGTATCAAAGAAAAAATTCACTCAGCTTGTTGAGGTAATAACCACAAGGGGAAAATTCTCATCCAAATATCTCTCTGGATTCAGAATGCATGTCAACATAGAAACTTCAGTTTCTGTAAATTATTAATCCATACCATTGAAGGATTTAGTGCTAAATGTTTTTCTTAAACTTGCACAATTCACATAAATATGTATATTACCTAAAACAGACAACTGAAGGGGAAATGCAAAACAAGAAATTATCAATACTGAAGAAAACAAAAGCCTTTAAGTTTTCCAGAACTTCCGAGAACATACCTATTTTTAAAAATTCTCCATTGAAATAGAGACATCTGTTCAGGTCTGCCTAGATTTTGTTTGATTTAGAACTAGCTGGATTTAGATTAGGAAGTAAGGATTCAAAAGAAGCTTTTGTCTTTAAATCCATGAGAAACTGGCTGTTTTCAATTTCTAATCAAGGGCAGTGAGCTTTGCAGGGATTTCTGAATGGGTAATAAATACTGGGCATGACGTTCAGCTAGGACACACATCCTACGGCAAATATCCTCAGTGCAGGTAGTAGAGGAAAAAATTACCTGTGACAGTTTCACGGACGATAGTTCAACTGTCCATATGGCCATAGCCAGGTCAAAGCCCTGAATCTACTGGGCTCTGACCTCCCATTCTTCTGCCCCAAATAGGAACAGTTAGGAATGTTCAAAAAGCTGAGAGGTAGCTACCAGTTCACTAATGCTAATTGCATTACATTGGAGGTGGGAGCTTTATTGCTTTAAAAATATAACTCAGAAAACCCATCTATTTCACAAATTTCCGAGGTGATTGGTACAACATATTAATTCAAATATTTCTTAAGATAGCTTCTGAAGAGATGATAGCAAAGCATATCTCTATCAGAAACTTTAAGTTAGACAGATGCCAACATTTTATTGTTATTTTAAGGAAAAAATACTTACAATAGTACTTTTATTTTATGTCTGGCACCATAGACTTGTGCATGTCTAAGTGGTATAGCAGGTTGCTGACCATTTTACCTTGGATTATGGGGCCTTTGTTCTGCTCCTTGCCCCTGTCTTACAGTTCCAGGGGCTGGGTACCTACAGAAAAATTGGTGTTGCTAATAGAGCCTGAGAAAAAGAAAGCATTATGTACCTCAACCTTCTTCTTATTCTTCATAACTATATTTCCCCCTCCATCCAATAAAGGATGAAGATTTCCTTACCGCTCCTTTGGTTGTTGATGTATTTGTAAAAACTTTTTTGTTGTCTATTATGGCAGTAGCCAGATTAAGTTCTAGCTCAGCCTTGTCCCTTTTAATTTTCTGTCTACATAACCTCACAACATCCTTGTAGTCTGCCTGAGTGAGCTGCCCCTTCTTCCCAAGTTCATAAACTGTCCTTTATTACTGAGCTCCAGCCAAAGCTCTCTGATAAGCCAGATTGGTTTTCTTCCCCACTAGTTCATATTTTTGGCAAATAAGGACAGCCAGCTCTTGTACCTCTAAGCTTTCCTTCTTGAAATATGTCCAGCCTGTCTGGACTCCTTTGCCCTTCATGACTGCCTCTCAATGGACTCTGTAAACCAGTCTCCTAAACAAGCCAAAGTCTGCCCCCTGGAAGTCCAAGGTAGCAGTTCTGCTGACCTACCTTCTTCCCTAGGAAACAAAAACTATCATTTCATGATCACTGTGCCCAAGGCAGCCCCCAGCCATGACATCATCCACCAGTCCTTCTCTGTTCACAAATATGTCCAGTGGGGTGCCTTCTCTAGTTTGCTCACTCATTAGCTGTGTCAGGAAGTTATTTTCCACAAACTCCTAGAATCGTGGTCTAGGAACCTCCTAGACTGTTTCCTCTCTGCTGTGTTGTATTTCCAGCAGACATCTGGTAAGCTGAATTTCACCATGAAAACAAGGGCTGGTGATTATGAGGCTTCTCCCAGCTACTTATAGGATATTTCATCTGCCTCTTCATCTTAGTTGTGTGGTCTGTAACACACTCTCATCATGATGTCTGCTTTGTTGGCCTGCCCCCTGATTCTTACCAGTAAACATTCAACTTTCCATCCTCATCATTAAACTCTAAGCAATCAAACCCCTCCCTTAGACATGGGGCTACTCCACTGCCTCTTCTACCTTGCCTATCACTTCTGCAGTGTTTATAGCCATTCATTGAGGCACTCCAGTTGTGAGACATCCCACCATGTCTGTGTGATGACAACTGTGTAATAATTCCTTGCAATGCAATGTCTTCCAGCTACTCCTGTTTGTTACCCGTTCTGTGAACATTGATGTTCATGCCGGGGATTCAGAGGTCAGAAAACATTCAGTATTACTTGCCCTTGTTGTAGCAATAATATTTGCTACATTCTTCTGGCTTGTCTGTAAGATTTTATATGGTTGGCTTAAGATGCTTAAGATGTATTTTTTTAGACCTTTTATTGACAGTAGTTAATTTTTTGGCTGGATGTTTAAGTCAGTATATATGGTACTTTGTTCTAATATGTGGAAGCTGATAAGTGAAATGAGCTGGGCAGTGAATAAATCTAAATTTCTAAAGAAACTATTATAATCAGGTACTCATCCCTGCTATGTCAGTATCTGACCACTGTTAAAAGTTAATACTGATTCACTTTAATCATATGTGAAGGGAACTTCTAAGGCAGAACCATAATCTCTGTGAAACACTATGTGGCCTCTATATGAAGTGTAGTGACAACCAGCTAGTTTCCTATAGCCAGAGATTTCATACAAGATCGCTGATTTTCTTAATAGGATAACTTAAAATTGATCTAACAGTGATCTAGTCATCTCACTGCCACCAAATAAGATTGCTGTGTAATAGGATTTTGTAACTTCCTGACAGAAGTTTATCCAGCTGGCTTTCAGTCTACCACGGACAGGGATCCCAAAATATTCTAGAAAATCTGTGCTAGTGTTGACCATCTTCACCTATATGAAGAGATTTCACATTTAAACTAATTGATTTTTGGGCAATTAAATGTACATGTAGTCTGTAAGAGATTCTAACACTGTCAGTTTTGCATATATCTCTGCAGTATGTCATTGTAGATGAGCATATTCCAAACTGTCTGCATTAAGAGTTTTAGGCTGTAGACATTCATCATCTCCAGGGTCATTTCCTGTACTAAAGCAGCATGAAAATATCTTGGACAAAAATATTATTTATATCTTATTGAATTTGATTGTCAACCTGTAGACTTAAATATATAATTTTATAATAATCTTGAGGAGGGGGAAATAAATATTGAAATAATTGAATAATGTAATGTTTACGATTTTTAAGCAAATCCTTGCCCAAGGATTTTTTAGCATAGAAATCAGTTCAAAGATATGAAAAGTCATTGTGCACATCTGACTAAATCATACAAAAATAATTTTGTATTTTAAAATGTATTCTAAATATTTTCCTTCTAAATTAAATATTTATAAGGCATCCATTCTTCTAGATTCTGAAAGATAGTTTCATGCAACTGACAAAATTCTGATAGCTTCTCTCACTTAAACAGATGTAGTAATTGCTAGATATTTCCTGAAAGAGTCAATTCTCCTGAGATTCTTTACATATTTACCAATTAATATGGATAGTTGGAGAAGTGGCCAAATATTTGTGATGTTTATCTGAAGCATATCACTGGGCCTGTTGTTCTTCATCCATTGCTAATGAGAGGATTAATTTCAAGCTTGTATATTTATGTTGTTGACAATACTATTGGTAAACTCTGTACCACTCAGAAGTCAGGGTGCATTTTATGATTAATTTCAATGAGGCCAGAATTTAATCCATTGTGAAAAAGCACTGTAAAAAGCAGGTGGTTCAAAATGAAGCTACAGAGCATTGCCTCTGATAGAATTTTGCAATCTTGCAAGAAGGTAAAGTACATAAAAGGAACATAGCAGTGAAAATTTTCAAATTCTCTATTACTTTACACATTGGGGAAGTTGTATATAACATGTATATTTGACAAGTGCAAAGAAATTCTATTCTACTCAAATTATGTCAATAGGAGTAAAACCAAGATTTGGATTTAGCAAATAACAAATTACAAATAGAGGGAATCTTCTCTTCTCACATCAGTAATTTTTTTATCATTTGTCATAAGGATACAAGCTCCTCTGATGTTTTTGATCCACTTGTCCTTATTTAGCTTCCAGATGTTAATTAATGAAATCAGCTGCTCTCGAGGTTTTCCTAAACATCCCAAAATTTCATCTTAGGCATTTAAGCTGTTTCATTAACTTCATCTTCTAGATATTTTTGTCCTATTTTTCCCATATTTATGTTCACTGTATTGCAGATTCATACAGCCTGTACTCATTATATAGAGATAATGTTGCTTCATCTTCAAATCTCTTCTTCCTAACCAGCTTGATTCCACTAGTTCAAAGACTTTCAACTGCTGTATGCCTTTGCAATGTCCTTCTGTATGAGATCATGATCAGTGGGTTGACTGTATTTCCCATTCGAAATTAAAACCCCATTCGTTCAGCTTGACTTATGCTTAGTGACAGCTCTGTGTATTTCTCACTGTGATGTGAATACATGAAGGGCACAGTATAAAGATGAACTGAATTATATTGAGTTGTGTGGAAAATGTGATTGGAGCAATTACCAGTGTCCAAGTTTTTATTCCTTTTTTCATTAAAGTACCTATTAAGAGAATGACACAGATAAATAATATTTTTATTAGTGTTTTGCCCTGTCTAAAATGTGAATGACTTAAAAAAGAAATAAGAAGACAGCAAAAATATAACATAAAAAAAGTACTTCCTAACTGTGCAAGTTTAAAGGTCACCAATGAAGTAAGATAAATGTGGTATTAATTATTCTGGCTTGCATAAGCGCAGATCAGAATATAAAAAGTAGGGGATGCTTGTAAAAAAGAAAATCAGAGAAGATAACCATTATGTTGTATCATGATCTCTGTTGAACACTATATTCAATATCCTCTACAGTGTAGCACTTTAGAGCATATTGCAATGCATCAGCCAACTTTGACCAAAACTTTCCACATATATGTGGGATTTTTTCCTATTTCTGTGTTTACAGAAATTTTGGATTGGAAAAAACCTGTCTGAATCAGTTCCAGAGAAGCTATAGGTCCTCTTAGGCTATATATCACATTGTTACAATTATTATTATTTAATATTAGTTGCTATCATTTTTAGTTTTGTTAACATTTTTTTCAGCATTATATTTTATTGGCATGGCATCATTTTGGGTTTACTGCTTACATTTCTGGCAAAACTATTACATTGTGGTGTATTTGTCATTGACCATAGTACTTCTCCACCTGTTGGGTAAATCTCCAAGTTTGGACTGTAATTTCAACTACAGTCATTATTCCAGTCTGGGAATGTACTGTTCTTTTCTGTGAGTTGTGACTATAGTTCATAATCAAGTACAGATCAGAAAGCTTCATTAAGTGTTCTGTCTACAGATGGGCTATGTAGGGTAGTCACCTTTCTTATTTTTTGAGGTGTTTTTTTTGTTTTGTTTTGTTTTGTTTTTTTTTGTTTTGGTTTTGTTTTGGGTTTTTTTGTTTGTTTGTTTTGTTTTTTGGTTTTTTTTAATGAATGTACCTATTTCAACCTCTTTTACATGTCCTGTTTGAAAAAATGATAATTCCTGTAAGGGATAATTCCTTACATGGAAATCATGATTCAATAGTTTGTTCCAGCTCAGCAGTGTGTTTAAATATGTTCTTTTAGAATATTCTAATTTGAAGCTTGTGTGAAATTTAAATTAGTTTTTAACTGTTCTAGTTCTATGGAGCTAGGATAATTTACACCAGCTCAGAATACGTCAATAATACTTACAGTTTTATTCACTTATTTATCATTTATCACTTATTTCATTCACTTAATTATCATTGTAACAATTAAAAGTTAATAAATTTTCTCAAGAAAGGGTGAAACATTTTTAAAAGTTTCAAATCAGCATTTTGCCTGAGAACAACTTAGCAAGGACCAACGGGTACAGCAAAGCACCAAGAGCAACTCTTATAGCAAAAATTCCTTTCCTGAGATGCACTAAAGAATCACTATTTAAAGTCTGTTGCTTCATAATGCCATTGTTTAATGAAGATGATGATAATGTGTCAGGTGGTGTCCCCTTCATACTGAATGGCAGTAGTGATAGGAGAGTCATGGCACAAAGTACTAGTACTATCAAAACAGTCATGTTCTTATGTAAATAGAAGCAACACTGTCGGAACTGTTACTAAAACATTGTAGTCTGGACGTTCTATGTTTTGAAATAACCATTTCTTAGATTACTATCACAGCATAATTGATTCAGTATCCATAATCAGTCTTAAAATAATTGTTAAATTAAGCATTGGTCTTACAGGACTATAAGACATTGACAGTGAAGTGTCATAAGAGTGAGAATTTACTTGCCCATGCTCCCAATATTCTAAGAATAACATCACAGCTGTTTAAATTGCAAAATACCTATAAAATTGTAAAGTAAGAAATGTCGTTTTTTTGAGCTCTCCAGGTTCCAGCGCGAGAGTCAAAGATGCAACCTTCATAGAAGTATAGTCAGTGCTCTGATTTATTGTTTACATTACACACACACTTATCACATACTTTCTGAG
>JAWWLZ010000082.1:70718066-70746825 GCA_035041345.1 Poliocrania exsul
CTGCATCTCCTAGCAGCTGCTGCATACCTTATTGTTTACTGCTCATCTTGAAGCAGGCTCAAGGATACAGGGGCCTCATTTCCCTTTCCATGGGCTGGGTTGTGCACAAAAGCTTCTAAGTTCAAATTTCCCCCAACAAAATTGTTCTATTAATTTTTTAATGAGAAAAGACACTCATGAAAAAAAATTAAACCAAGTTTTTCTTTTCATTTGATAGGAAATGCATGAAAATTAAACCCCCACAATTATCAGAAATAATGAACAATGTAGAATAATATTTTAAATGCAACAAAGCTATACTAGAAGAGGAAAAAAAGGTAAATCCTTTATAAATATTCCAATGAGTGATTTGAATATGGGGACTCAAACACTTTAGTCCCTTGAACCTATGAGAATTTCAAAGGCCCTTAGGCATATAAATCACATTTTAAAACTTCCTTTAACCTTAAGACTGTTAGTGAAAGTTGATTTAATTTCTAAATCATTTAGACATGTTTTAAAATGTTGCTTCTGGCTAAAGAAATTCCTGGACCTGTTTCATTATAAAGATTTCTTCTTTGCTTCTTTTTTTATGGTGTTCTCATGTAGAATAAAAGGGCAGAGGGAAGATGTTGGCCTCTAAGTTAATTTCAAAGTTCCTTATCAGCTGGATATAAAAATTTCTGCTGATCTTTGACAATGTGAATCTTTGAAGTATATTGGCTGTTATTTTCTTCATTCACAGTAAAAACAGAAAAGTACATTAACTGGCGCTTTCATTTTCAGTACGTGATTCCGAGTGCAGAACTCAGTCTTGTAAAGATCTGTAGTTACTGATAAGAATTAACAGTGTGAAAGATATGCTTGGCCTAGAGTTGTGCAGCCTTTTATATTTCATGTAAGACACAGACAAGAAAACTGCATGTTCATTCAAGCATTGGATAGATAGGCTGAAAATCTGTTAAATTAGTATGGAAGGTAAATGATAAGATTCAGACCTTTGCAGTGAACAGAGAAAAAGGATGAATCAAACCAAACAGCAATCTGCATATCTCTCCTAACCAAATCAAGAGGAAAAAAAGCCACAACTATACTAATCCAAATACAATGTAGATTGATAAACATATAATCCCAGTAGACAAGATACAATCTTTCTTCTAGAGTTAAGGGTGTAGAGAAGGAAAGAAAAGAACAATAGCATAGATTATGTGGTGTTTATAAACTTTACATATACATAGCAGAAGTTAAACAGAGGAAAAGTGCATAAAAGCCATTCCCTCTTTTGTGGCAGGCATATTTCCTTTGCTGATTTCAGACAAGAGAACCTTGTGCTATCTGAAACTGCAAATACTACTCCAGAAATTCAGTTTACCAGAGCATGGAGGACTAAGTAGGACTGAGTGTGATCATCAAAAAGAAGGGCTGATTAGTTGATCCCTCTTTCCTTTTTCCAAAATATAAAAACAACCTCTGCTTCATCCTAACATTGCAAAATTTTTCTTCATTTACTCAACCCCTTGAATGTGAGAATTGATTTTTCTTTCACACTGACCTGCATGGCCTGCCAAATTTAAGTGACAGTTAATCACAGAGCAAACTGGTCATAGGCCAGTACACCTGATGATGTACTGCCCAGCTTTTGCTCTTTCCTAGGCAGTGATTCACACTGTTGGATTGTTCTGCTTTAAAGGTAAACCGACAGGAGAAGTGAACCCAACACAAAAGAGATTATAAGTCAGAATTGCAATTTAATAACAATATTACAATAAATGCAATGGCACAAAGAGAAATTGGGTTTAACCCACAAAACCCAGATGTGTAAGCCAGCACCCTGGGGCACAAACACAAAGGGGTTTGTAGCCCCTGTGCTGAACCCCATGTGGTTACCCTAAGTCTAAAGTAAAAGGAAGCGAGAAACCTGTTGGTGCAGACGATGGTCACAGTCTGATTAAGAGTGGTGATCTCCTCCTGTCAATGTTCTGGTCCTCCTCTGGATCCAACAAGTGGTTCTTCAAATCCCCAAATCCCCAAGATTATACCCCCTCAGGTCCAGGTGGGACTGCCCAGTACCTCCTTCAGGGTGGGGAATTACACAATGGGTGATCTCACTCTGTGAGTCATAGGGTATTTTAAATCATTGATGGTCCATTAGCAGATGTGACACCTCGGGCTGGGTGTGGAGATGTTAATGACTCCCTGGAAGGGAGTTATCACAGCTCTCATCTCACAGGCTTCTTTCACACCCTGCTCACAACCTGAGGGGTCAGGTGTGCCCCAGGCAGCTGCTGCAAATGGTCCATTGTTAACAGTTCTTGGAAAATGGCATAGAGGGTTTAGAATACACAGCCTTTGGTCATGCCCACACAGTGATAAACTGGTTCCAGCTTGCTGAACTAGGACATGGGCCAAGTTCATACATACATATATATATGACAGTCTTCACTAGTTATAGAAAATAAGCATCCGATGTTGCAAAGATAAACTACATTCTTCCTCAGATCTTTTACTGGTGGAGGCAAACTGATCAGAAATTTTGGGCTGATAGGAAAAACAACAGTGGAAGACAAATGTCTTGGGTTGAGCTGGCAAAATGCTAACTGCCCAACACAGAGTGTCAGTCTCCCTCCCCCCATCAAGAAAAGGGAGAAAAGAAAAAAAAAAAACCAACCCAAACCTCAAACTAGGTTTAAACTTCAACTAACTATATATATATTTAAACAGAAAAGAGAAAATTAAAAGAAAACTACAGTATAACACACACTTACACAAGTTAGATATAACAACAATTTCTACCTCCCACCGAAAACAGATTTCATTACTCTAGATTCATAAAGCATCTCAAAAGACACTCAGTAAAGCAAAAGAGAAAAAATAACAATAAAATGTTTCTACTTTCCTGAACTAAAACAAAATACGATGTAGCGGCAGCAGGAGCAAGGTGCAGGACAGCTGTAGCTCTTGCTGCTCTACTGCAGACATGATGGCAACTGAGAAACTCCTACCTATCTCAGGTTTGTGTCATTTGGTATGAAATATTTCTTTGGTCGCTTAAGTCAGGTGATACCTATTTCTCCTAATCTACGTAGATTCTCTGAGCCTGCTAATTTGAGGCATAGCTAAAACTACCACAACAAATTACTCAATTCTGGATACATACTGACAGGAGCATAGTTCTCTTGTTTGAGACAAATACCAAGCAAATGACTGAAGGCAAGATAAAATTTTGAGATACGTAAGAAAGTCCTGTATTATTCTGTGTTTGTATTAATATCTTGCCTTTTTCTTAAGATTTTCTTTCCCAATTTACATATACCTGAAAATGCTTTCAAAATCAGATCTTCAACAGGGGATAGATATTCTCCCATAAAACCCTGGCTCCTCTAATGCCTCTATTTCCTTGAAATGATAAAACCAGAAAAGAGATACCATAAATCCTTGTCTTAAGTTTGTGGAGAGGTGAAAGCTTTGTGGTGCAGTATGACTAGAAGAATTTTTTTTTTTTCTGTATTATGACATAGGAATGATAAGTATCTAACCAAAATTAGGAACCTGTTGATTAAATAGATTGTAAGTGCCTTCCCCAGTCGGTCACATTTAAACATTACATCATGTTACTTTCATGGCTAAGGCAAAAGCAGTGAAATCATTATGTATTGAAAAAGTAGAAGCCAGCAGATCAAAATTGTTTATGACTGTTACTACTGGGTAAAAAAAAAAAAAAAAAAGAAAAAAAAAGAAAAAAAAGAAAAATCCCTGTAATACTTCTGATTAATTTTCATCATCCATTGAACAGCTAGTATGACAATCACCATTAATGAAGCATGAGATTTCATGCATTTTAGCCAGCCAGCAGGGTATGCTTCACCTTATGCTGATTCTCTTTTTACAAGGCTTCCACAGCCAGGAAAGTCAATGTGCTAAGGACACATATATACAATTCAGTCTTCTTCCGATATCACTTACAACTATTACTGCTTTTTAGAATGACAGCTTTCAACAGAGCATTGCCCTGTGAAATAGAGTACAGAGCCACACACTGTGAGAGGAAAAATGTAAAATCAAAGTAGTTTTGTAACAGCTACTATTCAGTGAGATTTTAGGTATTTTTAACAAAAGCAATCCAGGACTTTTTCTTTCTTATAATAAGCCAGTAATGGAAACAAAATATATTTTATATATATTAACTCATTAATAACATTAAAAACAAATGGAAGGATTTTTAAAAGAAGGCTGTCACAATTACACAAACATGAATACATGGGCATATGCAATGGAGTTTTTTAGGTGTGCCATTATACATATTACCTATATTTTCTTCCTAAACCAATCTCATTATAGAAAAAAAGAACAAAAACTAAAACAAAAACAAAACCTCTTTGATGTTTTTACACAACAGGTATAAAATAATGACTAAAATCCTAGTTCTAGTTCAGCCCCCAAGACTCTCTGTTAAGTATTTCACTACTGCCCTCCACATATGCTGGTCACATAAGATGAAGGATGAACTTAAGGTTTTTGTTGAACTGTATATGAAAATTAACAAATGGTGCCAAAGTGCATTCTTACTTAATTTTGGTATTCATTTCCATTCTAACATCCCAAACCTGAATTTGCGAAGTGCTACTGATTTAATGGAAAGTGTATGTATGGAAACTGTAGTAGAAAAATGAACAAAGGAAATCACTGAGGTGGGACCAGGCATCTGGAGGAGGGCAGCAACAGGTATACTTTCCCAAGCTTACATGTCAGATTTCAAAGTCAGGAAAGCACAGTTTAAAACTGTTTATTGTAATGGGAGGAGAGAATGTTCACCACAATATAGGACAGTTTTTTAGTCGTTCAAAGAGCAATAGAAAGGTATAATCTCATTACAGTAAGAAAGCTAAACATGACCTATGTTATTACAGAGATTATTGTTATTACAGAGATTAATATTTGGGTCAAAAGGAATCTAAAGAGCAAGCAGCAAGAAACTTTGTAAAATGGTGTTAATAAATAATATGGAAAGATATACACATCCTAGTAAAAAGTAAATATGTTCATTATTTTACTGTACAGACACTTATTATTCTCTGACCACCATTTGCTGCTGTAGATAATTTACGCAGGTCTAAGGACTTAAAAAAAAAAAGACTAAAATTCAAAACAACTGCTGTTGTTCTTTAAGATGATGAAACTGCGTATGTTTTCTTTGCCCCTTTCAGATCTGCTGTGGAATATAAAGAAGCTTAAGACAAAAGAAAAACCTGGAGAAATCTTAACATCCCAAATTGTGGCTAGGCAGAACAGAGAGAAATATAGAACCACAAAACCAAACCAACTTCAAAAACCCTCCAAAAAGTTAAATTGCCTGATTAACTGAAAACAGAGGGATTTAAATTCTTGTATGTGCATTGTAAAGACTAACTTATTTTAAGTATATGAACTAAATTTTACAATAAACCACAGCTGGGTCATAAGGAAATTATGAGGGCATGCTAAGTGGAATCACAAATGTATATTACAAAACCATAGAAAATTATACTGGTAATTTATGTCATAATCTCAGATAAAGATTTCTGAATAGTTTAGTATTAGTTGCAGTACTTCTGTCCTGATGCAGTTTTGCATTTCTTCCAGCGACTCTTCCTTCCTAAAAAGACCAGAAGACTTCCAAGTTAATTACCTGCTGAGTGAAGAATGCTCACAGGCTGTTTACAGCTTTTCTCTCTTGTAGGTGTGACTCACCACTCCAAGGTGTTGAACGAACTATTGAATTAGAAGGTATGTAAAAACTATGCAATAGCTTCCTTTTTGCACACTGAAATGCCAGGGGAAACAAAATGTATCTTCGAATCTACATGTGAAACTGAAATTAACCTACCTGAATACTCTAATTTTCCTAAAACGTGTCATGAGACTTTAAATGACCTCAAGTAACCAGTGCCTCAGTTTTCTCATTACTAAAATATGCCAAAGATAATTATTATCTACTCTGTATAAGAGTTAACACATGAATTGGTGGACAGTCGTTGTTGAGCTTATTTCAAATTTTTTCAGTGAGCCAACAGAAGTTCATCACAGCTGTTAGGGTTAAGAAACATCTGCTAGAAGGTATATTTTAAATAAATTGAAATAGTTTTATCATAGGAAGACATCAATAGTGTATTATTAAGGAATTCTATTAGATTAGAATTCTGATATTTGTTGAAATTTAAAAAAAACCCCTAATAAATAAATTGAAATTTATGAGATGCCACTTGCATCACTTGAAATATTAATTTGGTGATAAAACAGAAATTATACAGATTTAGGCATATAAGAAGTAATTAATTTTCCAATAAAAATATGAAATGGCATTAATGAATTCAGAGGCTTTTTTGGGGAGAGCAATGAATGAAACAATTTTCTGTAGTGCTGAAGGGAAGAAATAGCTTTATGTTTGTGTAAAAAGACAAAAATAACCTGGATCTCTTATTTTAAGTATCTATTCCTTAGCAATCTACTTCAGTACCATTTTCAGAACATCTTGCATAAAGCCAGGCATATCAAATTTAGTGCCACACTGAAGATTATCAAAATTCAGAACTCAATTAATGTGGAGATCTTTTAAACATAAGCTTCACTACAGTGCTACTTAGATAATAAAGGCAGGTGTAACAGTTCTGCAAAGTGATGAAGTGAGCCTTGGAAGTGAGTTCAAAGTCTGCAAACATAATAATAATAATAATAATAATAATAATAATAATAATAATAATAATAATAATAATAATAATAATAATAATAAATAAAAGAGTTCTGTGGGTTACGAAATACCCCACGCAACACCTTGGAGCCTTGAAGTAATTGGGAGAATATTTTGGTCTGTCCTTTTAATTTCAAATGTGGCGTTTTTTTCTGCAGAGAGAACAGAGTTTCACAAATTATATTTTTTTAATGAAACACTCTTTATCTGAAAAAATTATCAACCAATGCAGCTAATATCTTCATGCAAGGCTACCTCAAAAGATATCTCTGATTGCATCAGGTAAGGAGGAATGAAGGTTGCCCAGTTCGTTACTTATCCAGACACAAATGAAATAATAATGAAACAAACAGTGGAAAGTGTTCCCATTCTTTCTTCTGTAAATACAGGCAACAAAGAAAGTTTTAGTCCAGTTATTATTTGAAGGAATGAGTTATTGGAGTGGAAACAGGACACAGAAAGGATTCACATTACTATAGAAGAGCAACAGGCAAATACTCCTGATGATATCTAGAGTGACCTTATCATGGACACAAAAAAAAAAAAAAAAAAGGAGAAAAAAAATAACAGGAGATAAAATTAGCCAATTATCCTTCTGCAAAAACTTATGCCATGACAGACCCTGGAGGAATCTAAATTTTCGAGAGTGTTTTTTTTTTTTTTCCCATGTGTTCATGTAGTGATAGAATGTACTCCCCAGAAGCAGCGGATGCTGTTTAGAAGTTAGCCAATAGGAAATAACAGCTTTACTATTTTAATAAAATATGCACAGATATGGAGCTGCAGAACATGGAAAGATGTTATGAAGATACCCATGTTCCAAATACTTCTAAAATTTGGCATGTGTAAATGAATCATGCTCCTCTTCAGTGAAACTGTTTTGGCTGTATGTAAGAAACACTCTTCCTTACATCTGAACAGAATTCTTTGTGTATTAATGGTGTGGAAAAAGATCTCTTAGCTCTACTGGTATTGCAAAAGCTGCTCAAAATCTTGGGCTCCTGTTTCACTACAAATGTAATTTTTATGCAGAGGGTATTAATTCCTCCCTTTGGTGCCCCGTCTATGCCCCTGTGAATATCTCCCAGGATGCTATGGCATACTTCTGCCTTATGCTCAGATCCCTCCCTGTAGAGCTACTGCCAGTCAGGCAGTTCCCAGCCCGTGTATCTGCATCAGTCCTTCCTGCCACAGAGCAGCACTTGGCTTTGTCCTCATTAAAATGTATAAGGTTCCTGTTGGCCTCTGCCTCCACCCTGTCTGTCTGGGTGGCAAGATTGTCCTTGACTGTACCCAGTGGTGTTCCCTGCACCCCACTCATCCCCAACTTTGGTGTCACCTCTGAGATTTATCAGACTGTCTCACTCACCTTCTTCTGCAGGTCACTGATAGAGATGCTAAAACAAATTTGTTCTAGACAGACCCTTGCAATAGATGCTTGCCACAGATATCCAGGTAGAATAAGAACAATTAACTACTCACTCATCCTAACCATCAAACTTCCTATTTAGCCATGTAGTCCTCTACTCATCCAAAACAAAAATTCCTACTTTGATGCAAGAGTACTCGGGAAACAGGTGCTTTTCAGCTATCAATGGGTGGAGACCATTGCATGCTATTTAGCAAAACTTTCAAAGCTATTTCATGCCCTGGATTTAGGGGATTTTGAAGTTAACTACATAGAAATTCAGCTTTAATAAGCAATACTCAATCTCTTTGAAAACAAAACTTCAAAGCATGGTTGTACTCTATTTCAGTGAGATATTCTTATTTAATGTGTAGCAATGAATAAGAACAGTATCTGTAGCAGTTACTAAGTCTTCTAGATTTTTTTTTAAATACTCAAAGTTTAGTGACTTTAAATGACAAAACCTTATTCAATTTCCTTTTGTCTATGTGCTATGAAGCAATTTTTAAGACTGAATTACCCTGTGATTCTTCAAAACAATTTGACTTAAATCACTGGTGCAGTTTCATTTATAATCTGCACTGCACAAATGAAAACAGAAGGGGTTTTTATGGTGGTTTCCATTTATTCGGTCTCTGAGAACGATTTGCTTTTTCCTCTCCTCTTTAAACTCATTCAACATATATGTCAAATATTAAAATGTGCAAATCAGTGGACACATGAAAATGGTCAATTTCTGTAGTAATATTGCATATGAGATGTCTGGACTCTATCTGGACTACTCTGCTCAGTAATATTATTTCACCTCTCTGCTACAGGGCCTGATCACATTTGTCTAACAAACTTCTCTTCCTCTTTTTACAGTTTCTCCTGGCTCAAGATGATATTTTTTTTGCCCAGACAACATGTGTTTTTGCCTACTCAGCTCACATCTGGTCCCTGTACTTTTTTAAATCCACACTGCATTATTCAGTCACAACCCTAGTGCACTTGAAAACTTTCATGGACAGTTATAGTACTTTCTTCCCTTTCTCCAAGCTTGCACTCAGCATCATTTATTTTTATGTCTTCAGACTTTTTTATGGAAATATATTTCAATTTTCTCTATACTCTTCTAAGATTGGTCTTTTTCATTCATTTGCTCTAGTGATAGTGTGTTCAGTCTCAGGAAATATAGGGTTTTTGGCTTCACTAGCAGCCCACACTCCAGTAGACAAACAACACTGAGACACAGGTGCTAAGGAGAACAGATGTCTATTAAAAGGGTTGTTGTGGTTCTGCCTCAGATATATCTTCTCTATCTCCTAAAGAGAATTTTATGCCTCTGAAGAATGAAGGTGATCCAAAAGCCATAGACTTCTGGTCAACAGAAGGCCAGACTATTTGTCAAATGGTTAAGGTAGGATAGGTCAATTATATTTCAGAATTGGTTCCTTATCTGTATTAGTTTTATATGAAAATCTAATTGAGACTACACTGACAACATTTACCTGAGAGATGAATCTTCCCTGTAAGGTAACTCTTAGTTCTGAAGAAATCTCTGCATGACATTATTAGTATGAGGTTATGTTGCTCTTAACCCTGGGAAGACATGGCATAATCAAATCTTATTTTGTGTCTTATACTTTGAGACTTATTTAGAGGATGTGAGTCAACTAAAATATTTTACATGGTGACATACTGATAACAACATATGCCACAGTGATCTTACAGTTTGTTTATTAAGATTTCTTATTCATTCAAGTATGGCAAGACTCATCTGCTTGTAGAATGCTCAGGATATAGCATCAGGAGTGCCTATGAGCTTGAAACAGTGATAATATCCTCTGCAACCTTGAAACAAGTAGTTTTATGAACATTGAATCTAACGCATATCATAGAATCATAGAATACGCTGAGCTGGAAGGGACCCATCAGTCCAGCTCCTGGCCCTACACAGGACACTGCAAGAATCACATAATGTGACTGAGAGTGTTGTCTAAATGTTCTTGAACTTGGACAGGCTTGGTGTTGTGACCATTGCTCTGAGGAGACTGTTCCAGTGTCCAGCTGCCCTCTGGGGGAAAAACCTTTTCCTAACATCTAGTCTAAACCTTCTCTGACTAAGCCTCATGATATTTCCTCAAGGCCTGTCACTGGGCAAGAGTGAAAAGATCAGTACTCAACCCTCCACTTCTCCTCACGAGGAAGTTGCAAACTGCAATGAGGTCTCCCCTCAGTCTCTTCTTCTCCAGGCCAAACAAAGCAAGTGACCTCAGCTGCTCCTCATACAGCTTCCCCTTCAGACCCGCTACCATCCTCATGGCCTCCCTTTGGATGTTCTCTAATAGCTTAATATCTCTTGTTTTATACTATGTGCCCAAAGTTAAATGACTTTAATATCTGAGTTGCCCTGGATGAAGCTTTTCCTGTCTCTGAGGTGAGCAGAAACATTCATTCTAGCAGATATCAAAAATATTTATAAAACATTTGGAAAATTGTATCCTAAAATACCCTTTTTGAATCTCTGGCTATGTCAGCTGCATTGTCTTTCTACTTAATTTCCTCAAGGATTCACACATCTAAAATTTCTGTACTTCGCATATGTGGTTCACTTCTTTTGAGAGTGCTGTGACATTTAATTATGAAATATTATAAGATTTCCTAAATGTTTATGCTTTTAATTTCTTTCCTGCTGACTTAAATTGATGATAGTAAGAAAAGCACTATTTGAGAAGCAAAAGAAAACCACACCATACCATGTGACATCATGATTACTGATAAAAACTTGTGGGGAGGAAGTTTTTCCAAGGTAACCATTACTCAGAGACTGGTTGCTATCAATCTGCTCGCATGAGGTGGTTTGTAATTGCATTTGCATCACCTGTTGGATTTTGGGTGCTTTTAAAATTCACTTATTAAGCTGTTTATCTCAAGCCATGAGTTTTTTCTTGCATTTGCCCTTCTAATACTCTCTCCTATCATTCTGGAAGTGGGGAGGGAACAATGCACTGGTGGGTGCTTAGTTGCTAGCTGGGATCAATCCCCCACACTCTGGGACCAAACAAGTTCTGTTTTTGTAAGATAAGATGCATATGCAAAACAGAAGATGTTATCATTCCACACACAAATGTTTCTATTATGCAGTTAGCCTGACTTGTTCTGGATAATTTTGAACATTGCTTATTTTTCAGATATAGTCTTTTTATTTTTTTAAATCACAGAGAATATTTTTTGTGTTTTTCCTAATGTATCTATGCCTAGTTCCAGTCATCTATGTAGTAGTAAAAAAAATTGTGATCTTGATCTCCCAAGTACCACAGCATTTCCTATAAATAGGAATTACAATTCAATATCTTGTAGACATTTTTAAAAGTACTCCAACTACAGAAAATGAGTCAATATATCTAAGTCTTTATTATGAACTTATTTGAAACTTCTGGACAATGGAATTAACATTCAAAGATAAGATCAGACTTGAAGTCAGAAATAGTTTATAGTTTTAGGGTCATTTGAATTGGAAATGAGAAATACTTATTTTCTACCCTGAAAACGTTGTCTGATGAAGACATATGTATTTATGTGTTCTTAACCTTAGAGGTTGGACATGTCATTAAAGTAATGGCTCTCATAAGCTTTCTGCTGGTGGAGAAAATAAGCCTTTTGTTATGTATTGACATGGGATCTAGCTGTTAGGTAGAGTTGAAGTCAAATAATGTTTTTATACCTGATTCATAATCTTGATTTGTGTTCAAATTTCCTCTGAAGTTTCACATCCCTGACCACAGTGACGATTGAAATGTAGTGATAGATCAAATTACAGAGCTTTCAAAAAAAGATTTAAAAAACTTCACAGAACAGTTAAAACACTTTTTGAATGCTTCCCAAGGCTATTGATTACACAAAAGGTGTCACACCCCTCTAATATATTTTCCAATCAGCCAAATTTTGTGAGAGATCCTAGCCTTTGTTTCAGCAATAAACAGAAGTTACATAGTAATCTTGCCCATCTTTCTCACTCATTTGATCTAAATGAACTTAACATTCAAATAAATTATGTATGTTTGTCTCAAGACTAGTTTCTTCCCTGTTTTACTTTATAATTACTTGACTGCTCTTTAATGTAATTTGCACAATATTTTGGCAATTCACTGACTCATCCTTTCTACTTAGCACCAGAGTTCAGAGATGTTTCATAGGAAGAGGAATCCTCTTGACACTCATACCTTAACATTTAGCAACTTCAGATATGGAAAAGCAAGTCTCATTGTTTATAATGAAAATATATTGTTGTATTAATTGAGCAATAACTGAAATTTCACCCACAATTTGTTTTCCTCTATTCAGAGATCTTGCTGATAACACCTGACAGAGAAATAACGTTACAGATTAAACCATCACATTTATCAGCACCAGAATTTTAGCATGATATTCAAAAGTCTTCTCCTGTGAAAGAGGACATTTTTGTAATAACAAAAACAGGGTAAAGAAGACGTCCTGTGCCAAAGGGACTATACCAGAAGCTTCAGCTGCTAGTGGGTGTTGTGGGTTTCAGAGAGGACTGGTCCTTCTGAAGATAGCCAGGGAAGTGCCTGAAAATAGTCCTCACTGGCATGTAGAATTCAAAAGATAAAACTGTGAAGCAGTTACAAGCTGGAGTGTGGGAAAAGTTCCCGTCGATTAAAAGAAATGCATACTGCAACAGGGTGATACATTTGTGCAAGGGAGTCTTATACAAGCTAAGGCTGTTCTTTGGTTGTTATTTGGGAAACTAAAATCCCCTGGGCTTTGACTTCCCAACAAGTTGGCTGTCATGAAAGTCCACAAAGGCTATTGGTGAGTACAACGGTGATATTTCTTTTCTGCAGGAGAAAAAAAAAGTTTCTGTTGACAGTTTTTAATTGATTATGGTCCTTAAATGTCACAGTTCTGAGCTGGTAATCACAGAAGGCAGTGCTGCACTGGTTTAAAATAATTAAATCTTGTGTACCACACAGCTTTCATTCCAGTCATATTAAAAAAAAAAAAAAAAAAAAAAAAAAAAAAGAGAAAGAGAGAGAGAGAGAAGAATAAGATAAAAATTTTGGCTATGTGCTGACCTGGCAGTCAGTGATTTTGAAACAGTAAGAGGCTAAATACTGACAAATTTCCTGGAGAAATTTTTGACAAAGGGTTTTAATGCAAGTAATGATGCAATACATGTATTTGTTTATAAGTTGGAAGACAAGCATTATTAAAATAATATTGAAACTGTTAATTCAATGTTTAGGGAAACAACAATGGAGGCTAATGCTTGATCTTATCCGGCATTCCAGGTAACTTTTTGGTAGAGAATAAAGAATGATAACTAGAGTGAGAAATTGTGATTGATGCCCTTAAAAGGAGTGCCTTTTTAGACCAAGTAAGTCAGACAAAGCAGATGAAAACAAGGAAGTATTTATGACTTTGATAACAGAGAATATAAATAAACTTTCAAGCAGGATTTTATATGAATCCCCCTCCAAAAAACAATACTTGTTTATTTTTCAAGTCTAGGTGATATGATATTGCAGTACTTGAGACAGGAGCTCAGTTTTGTGGATGGTCATGAAAGGAGTTGTCTTATAAGGTAGTATACAGAATAAATTGAAAGATTAGTAAATTTCTGAGTTACTGATGATACCCAGATGAAAATAAATGCCGTTTAGGATGATATCAACAGGAGAAAAAGAATACTTCTTGAAGATAAGAACAATTCAGGATAACCTTCTGGATAAAAAGGAATTTGAGAAGAAAACCTGCAAAATATGCATATGATTTTAATAATGGAAAAGCAAATGAGGATTAGATGGTTATAAGAAGAACAAAACACAGTTGTCATGAGAGATGTCAGAGGAAGAAAGAGAATGAGGCAAAAGAAGAAAATAAAGGAATTAGAGGAAAAAAAATAGATAGATGAATCAGGTGTGAGCAGCAAGAGATAAATGCATGAAAGCCCCAACCAACCAACTAAAAGAAATCAAGGTAAAAAAAAACAACAAAAAACCAACCACATAAAACATGGAAGATGGTGACTCACCAGATGAATTAGCGTTTTTCAAGTTAAAATCTTTCTCATAACTCCTTACAATTAATTCTATACAAATATAATAAAAATAAACTTCTAATCAGTTTTGAAGTTTTACAAAGTTTTCTGACTCATGATCTTTGAAATTGGGTGGTGGGCATTGCTGCCCATTAAATCACTTACCACAGTAAGGAAACATTTCTTTTATGACTCTGTCTCCATAGGTGACCAAACCCTTACTTTTAAGATTATTTTAATATAGTGACATTTTTGTTGAAGAGAAGTGAAAATGCTGGAGGACAAAGCCCAGGTAGAATGAGACTTTAATTAGGTTCCTTGCCAAAGTATACTTCAGCATTCACTGAAGTCAAGAGAAAGCTGTTACTGCTTATGGAGGAACTGGATCAAAAATGCAAGACAAGATGAAGATTCCATAAGACTTCTTTGTTCTCCCCTCCTTTTAATAGAGAGAACAAAATCATATTTTTTTTCTTTTAAGGTTATATCAAGATTCGGACTAATTTTCATATATTTTATAAAGAAAAAAATATTTCTTTGTTTCCTGCTTTGCTTTGTCAATTTTTTCTTTTTTTCTTCATAGACTAGAAAAAGCAGAAGGAAAAGAATTTAGAAGAGTCTTCAGAAAAGTGCTACTAGATGTCACTTTTAAAAAATGGTTTCCTATCCTCTTTATATTTCTCTCTCTTCAGCAAATAGTTTTCTATTGCTTGTTAGGAAATTGGTTTAAATAGTTGCAGTACTTTCCCTGCATGTGAAGAACCCGGAACGTTGTGACCTCCTTGCCCTCCTTGTTGGGTTAAGGAAAATGGAAACTCTTGTATTCTCTGCCTTTTACTATTTTCTGAAGCAACTTGCCTCTGCAGTCAATTAGCTATAAATGAGAGCAAGTTTGTCAATAAATAAATCTTACTCAAAAAATCAATAATTAGTTGTCACTGTCAGAACTGGTGGACATAAAATTTTCCATTTAGGTAGGTATACTGGGGTTGTTCCTTTTTGTCAAAACATGGTGATCAAGAATTATATAAAATTATATAAAATACTACCTTGCAATGTTGTTTTGTTGTTTGTTTTTTTTTCCTTTTTTTCTTTTTTTTTCTTTTTTTTTTTTTTTGTTTCAGGCAGAAATACCCTCTGGGCTCCTAATTTCATTATGGACATTAATTTCTAAACAAACACATAAATAAAAGATGTTAATATTGAAGATTCTTGTGGTCAAAAGCAATTAATATGTGGATTGTGGGAAATAATCAAGATAGAGTATTTAAACTGAAGTTTCCTGTTTATTTTTAACGATATAAGCACATAATGCTTCATTCTCCTTGCAAGCCAGAGAGACTAGAAGAAATGTCAGTTGGAAAAGCAGGTATTCAATTTGCTAGTCACTTCTTTTAGCTCAAAAATAAACTTAAAATAAATAAAATCATAAAGCTACTAAATATGGGGAAACCCAGACTCTGTAAGATCAATTGAGAGTAATTGCAGTAGCTTAGGCATCTCAAAATACCAAACCTAAAAAACAGGCTTTCTATTGGCTCCATCGTTCTTTTCTTAGATCACAAGAAATCTTTTCAGCACTAGTTTTTTTAAATAATTTTCAAATTACAATAAAGGTATAATGTGAACAATTGTTGTATCTTTACTGTATCCCTGATTGCCTTGCAGCAAGCACGATGTGACTTCAGTACAAGGTTCTACTTATGTGAGGACAAGACAAGGTAGCTTGTAATTTTCACATGAGTAAACACATCAAAGGAAACTCTTTTCTCCTTAAAGATTTTAACTTGCACTACTAACTCAGATTAAAGCTACAAGAACCTTTGCTTTCACTGATTTTTTGTTGTATCTTGAGTCCTTTGATCCAAAAAAGGAATGTAAAACTTTATTTTAGTTATATGAAAGTCAGACTTATTCTGAGGTTAGAGGTTCAGCCCTGTCTGAAAGAGAAGAAAATATCTGTGTCACCTATTTCTTCTGTTTATTATACTTTCAACCTATATTTATCTTCTTCTTTCAAAAATCTTAGTGTAATTTACTGTCACCCAAACAATTATAACCCTAAGTTAAGTGTTACTGCTTTGCTCAAATAACAGTCAAAATGAGATGGAAATTCTTCTATAAAGCACATTCAGTTATGAGGTGGTACTTTAAAAAGGGCAGGTTGTCAGCTTTGTCCCTTAGTCATACTTGAATTTGAAGAGAACTCAAGTAGAAGAAGAAATGAGGACTACAGAAAAGTAGGTTAAGATAGTAACAAATACAATGCAATCTTGGATTACTAAGTAATTTTTATGCAAGCAAAGTTTTTGTTTTGTTTGGTGTTTTTCCTACTATATATAAAATAATTGGCATACAGGAGTAATTTTTAAATTCCTTTTGTCAAGTGACAGTAAAGTTTTAAACCCTAGAAGTACTGATAATAATAATGTCCCATATTTATTTAAATAAATGCAATTCTTTCTCTAATCATCCTGACCTGAGACAACTAATAGCTGTAAACCCTTCTAATTGCTTCCTAGAATAGGATTACTTTCACCTGACTGAGTAAACTGACATTTTAAATTGCTTTTTACAGTATAACAGGATGTGTTCTGTTCAATGCTGCATTTCTAATGTTCCAGTGTCTGGAAGAAGGATATTTTGAATTTCATTCACAATACTGAGGCAGGTGTTTAAAGAGATATCCAAAACTCAAAGAAAACACAACAAAAGCTAGCATTTAACTTTCAATAAAGAAGGAGAGGCAAGGAAACATGTCAACTTATGCACTCCTTAATAAACAGAATAACACTGAAGCTACTTAGACTTGCATCAAATTCATCTACATGGTATGCAAACCTCGTCCCAAAGTAATTTTATTTCTTTAAAGTTACATTTTGCATGGAAAAAATCACACAGTAACTGCAGGGATTGTCTCTGCTGAATGAAAATGAATTGCACATATTTCTCAACAATGCAACGCAATTACAATAACTGAAACTGCCCTTGAAGTTTAGAGCTTCATCTGGTTACTCAAATATGCAAATATAACTTTTTCCACCAAATTCTTACTGAAGAATGAATGAAACTTAAAGAAGATTTTTAAATATGAAGTAGAGATAAAGACTTAAGGGTATCAGTTTGAAAAGGATATATACATATTTGTACAAATGAGTCATCTCACGAAGTCAAGGGAACAGCTTATCTTAGAAGCCTAACATTTAGTCATATGCAGTTTAATGGACCTTCCTCTTATAATTCCTCATCCATAAAATTATTTCTGGAGGAGGAGTTGTAGAAGATGCAACTTCTTGCATTGACACTCACTGGGTACACATTATTGACTGCAGAGAAAAAATAGAAGGAATGAAAAAAACCAAACATATGTTGGAGGAAAAAAGCGTTCACTTCAGATGAAAGAAGGCTATAATGTATTCCCAAATCCAGAGAACATGTCCTGTGGCAACACATGATCCATGTTTAAAGAGTTTTAAAATTAGTTGAAAACACTGATCACTAATCTGTATTCGAGTGAAAGAAACCCCAAGACATCCTTAAAATTTGGATGTTAGCACAGAAGAGAGAAGTGAAAGTTTGGCTCCATAGCAATCATTATATGATTTGTTGCAAACTCCAGCAGATGTAGAATTTCAGATAGAAAGTTTAAATGTCCTTCCAAAATTTTCAGAATTAAAAGTGGTCTTATAAAAATTAAATTCATTATTACATTAAAATATATAATCATGGCCACTAAAACAATTCTTTAAAAATTATTCAACAGGAAATAAAATTAGTAGTAATGAAAAAGTTTTTCAAGTCTCTTCATGAAATACACATTACAATTTTTCCTCTCTAGCATCATAGCAATGAGAGTTTTGACTGTTTAGAGTTGACTTCAATATTTTAACACCAGTTTTTATTTCTTTTAATATAAATCTTAGCACTAAATTTTCTGAATGTGTAGTACTTAATCTCATAATAATTACACTAGCATAATCATTTCTTCTCTGGAAGTATAAATATGCACATCTAACTTTCCCAAATATCTTTGAGAACCTCCCATGAAAATATATTTAATCATAGACAAATACAAATCAAAGGCATTCTGGAAGAGAATATTGTTACAAAATATTTATGACAATTTAAGGGTTTGTATTATGAAGCTTTAAGCTAAACTGAACACTAAATAAAATCCCTGCTGCTTTTTGTTTATGTGTATTATCTTAATCTTTTGTTTAACTCAGGATAATGGGAAAAACTAAGGTATGCTCTCCAAATTCAAATGTTTCTACATCGGACTTAGATTTCCAAGTATACCTGTTAGTACAAGGCTGAAAATTCTATTGCACTGCACTAGAAATGCTCACAAGTTGTATTTCTTCAATGTAGATTGCATATTATTGCTTGCACAAGATGATTTACGTTGTAACCACAGGTAGCAGGAGAACACCTCTGTTATCTAAAATTTGGGATGTTACATGAAATTTAGGCAAAGAGATGGTCTCTTCTACAGAGACAGTCAGCTCTGTGTGTTCAGCAATCCCTTCCCAGTTATGAGAAATTATATCATGAAGGAGATGGACTTTTCTGTGGAGAAAGCATTGGCTGATTTCCAATTTGATTTTAGGGTAGCTGGGCTAATTAAATGACTGTTGAAGGCAGTGTCACAGATGCTGTGAGAGGAGCATAAGAGTGAAAATGGCTTGCTACTGAAACAGGAACATACATGCATCTAGTGGATTAATCAGAGATCTATTGTCAGTAGAGCCCCATATTCCTATATCTTGGTTCATCTCCCAAAGACACTGCTAAACAGTGCCTGTGGGGATGTCACTCCAGAGGGAAGAGCAGCATCACCACAAAGGCATTATGGCATTTGATAGCATGTTAGAGAATCTGCTATCTCCATAAGCAAGAAGAAGTTAACTACTGATTCATTGAGCTCACATAGCCAAAACTTTCAAACATTGTGAGGGTCTACGGTTCATATAATAAAAATCTTGAAAACATTCAAGGAAGTTGCTTAAGACTTCAGGATGTCTCCTTGCTGTGGAGAACTAAAATTATTTTCTGTTTGTTTTGCCTGACATAAAAAGTTGACTTTGAATCAAAAGTAATTTCCATGGAAAGTGTATGCCTTCTGGATTTTTATTTTAGTTTTAAAGAAATTAGAAATGTGGAAAACAAAAAGAAGCCTCAGAAAAATAGCAGAACTAGTAATGTTAAATAATTTTTAGATTTGAATTTAAAGAAACAAGGTTCTTGTTTGGCTTGTCACTTAAATCTTCCCTCAAAATCAGCAATTTTAGGGGGTTTTTTAAGGTGTTGTTTTTTACTCAAAAGTTAATTATTTGGGTATCTTTTTGATAGAAAGACATAGTGTAAGTTCTCCTACCTAAGTGAATTAGCCTCCCATACTTTTGCACTTGACCTGGAAATCCTGCTGTTCAGTGCATGTGCTCTACCCACAGCTCTTGTGCTCTTAGTGTAACTGATGCACATGACACATACCATTAATATTCAGACATGTAATTCACCACACAACAGTAGTTTGGCTGCATCTGAAAAGCCTTGAAACTACTATACATGTACTGTAATGCTGATCTATTTGTAAAGAATAAGACTGAAACATCCAACCAAGCTGTATCAGACATGACTACCCCAACTGGCATCAGGATGCCAAGAAGTCATGGAAAAGGGACAAAACTTATTGAATTTTGCATATTTTCAATGGCCTCAAACAGAGACAAACCTTGACACATAGTTGTGCTGCATGCAATTGTCCTGATATATCCATAAAAGAAAACATACATCAACTTAGTTTATTTCAGCAAGCAAAACCAATCAAAGTTAAAAAAAAAAAGAAACAGAGGTATCTGTTCTCTCCCACAAAGAGGCTCCAAGTTTTTCATCATCACAAAAATCAGGTATGCTAGATGAGTTATGTAGATTGCAATACCTATCATTATGGTTTATCAGGCCTTATATTCCTAACATTAGGAACATTATAGACGAGGTGCTCCAGTTTTGGGTAAAAAGATGTAGTGGTGTGAAGAAAGATTTAGTGCAGGAATGGGATCCCAGGTGGAAAGGAGCTGGGTGCAACACTGGTATTTCAAGAAATGTGGAGCTGTACCCATATTGCAGTCACAGTACACATCAAAGCATTAGAAAAAGTTTCCAACTGTTCTATTGGGGAATTCACTTCTTTTATCACCTTATAATCCATGGCAATGCTACAAGGTGATAATGTGCTTATGTGATAAAGCATTAACCAGTCAGCATTCAAGAAAGAATTGGGGGACAAGTTACCTTTTAAAGTCTAATGTCTAAGCATCAAGTTTTCCCTAATTAATAAATAAGTTAATGGTTCTTGAATTGTATGGACTACTTTCTTTGCCCAGTGTGAAAATTGGCCTCTTCTGTGAGCTTTCTGCTCATTCTGTTTTCTGTATTTGCATTATGATTTGGCTGAGTTATTTGGTTTCCTGCCTTTTTTTTATACAGGTTTGCATTTACGAGTGGTGTTCTCCTGAAAGCCAAATAGCCAAATTATGTAGTATACATTACCATATATCACCAGATGCCTCCCTAGATGCTGTTTCAAACATGCCACCTAGTTTACTGAAGCACTGGAAGACTGGAAAAAACATCACAAGAAAATAAAGAACCAATTCCCTCATACACACATTCCAAACCCTCTGAATTTTCTCACTGAGAGATCTGAAAGCATGATGTGCTTACTCATCACACAGGACATTGCTCAGTCTATCTTCGAGAGCATCCATTATTTCCTCTTTTGAAGCTCATGCTGAGTTAAGAGCTGCTTTGTGTATAAAAAAAGCAATAATTAGTAACAGATTTGTATGTGAGAAGAGAGTTTTATTATTACCTTGAACAAGCAATTAGATGGAAACCAGCGATAATGACACACTGACAACACTAGTATACATAAAAAAGGAGAATGAGTTAATCTTTCACTGTCACAGGAAAATCTGTTATTTTAATACTTTATCCAGCACACTTAATAATAACATTATCATGATGTGACGTTTATGTTCAATTTTAAACATATACTTACCCTAATATATCATATTAATTTAGTATGAATATACTTTTTCCAAGCTACTTTGAAAACTATTCTATAATATCATCCCATACATCAATTTCAAAGTGCTCAAAGGATAGCTTAATTTATAGCCTGAAGCTATACAAACTTGATCATATCAGGACAGCTGTCAGGAAATAATTTACCTGTCCTTTGAGAAATTTTCACGTATCAAAGTTTTCCCATTTAACATGAGACCACAAAAGTCAAAATCCCAAAAATAAAATAGTGAGAGCTGACTAATTCTCCAGTCCATACCCAGCTTAATAACACATATTGTATTTTGCATAGGCAATAACAACAAAAAACAGACACCGCTGACTTCTTGCTTTAAAATATTTTGGTTTGTTTGGTTTGGTTTTTGTTGTTGCTTTTTTGTTTGTTTTTGTTGTTTGTTTTTTTTTTACTTTGCTAACTTTCATTTACACCATTCACCAAAAAAACCCCAGAAGTATTAGTTAGCACTGTTAAAGTCAGCTCTACAAGATCCCCAAATCTGCACAGAAAACCATGACATTTGTCAATGTGCTTAAAGGTAATTGTTGATCTTAAGAAACATCGCACGCACACACCCCCCCCACACACACACATACCCCCCCACACAAAAAGAATAAAAATCAGAATATTAGTAATTCTCATCTAATTATTAAAATCTGCTGTTACTTTACACTTTTTTTAAACATTAACTCATATCCTTGAATATTGAATTCTAAAAAGTACACTCATTCTGAGGAACATGGTAGAAGTGATAACTATATATTCAGCACATGATTAGCAAACACTAACCATAGTAATAATAAATTCTAAACAACACTTCTTTAAGTGTGTTTTAGACAAACAAAACCATGTTATTTTCTGAAAAAAAAAAAGGGGGGACATCTGTTGGTAGTTATTTGCATGTTTACCCCATGTTTATTATTTACACTTTGTGCATTAAAATTCTGATTATTAAAAATGAATTAATGAAATCAAACCTTATGGCAATAGAGGAACACAACAGAATGAAACGGAAACTATCAGAATAAAGCAAATCTGCCCTGAAGCCCTGTTAATCTGAGGCTTTATGATTGCCTGCTGCTTGTGCTAAGATGTCAACAAATGAAGTGTTGTAGGTTTGGGATATTTTTAAACTCTAAGTGCAACTACCATCAGTCAGAAGAGAAATTACATTTGATTAAATGAGTATGGCTCTCCTTTGGGGTAAACTGAATGTGTCAGAATTATCACAGTGAGGCTGGCATTGCATCTGGGCTGCATTAATTTCTCTTGGAGGTCTTTAATGTCTCCAGAACAGTTCACACAGACCACATGCTTTTTCTGACACATCGAGCAATTTCCCAGGAGACCTTGCTTTGCTCTACAGTACTACAAACAATTTTAGGTAGCTTGACACAGGCTGAGTTTCAGCAGTGGTCTTATTTCCCTTGGATTTATATTCTCCTTAATGCCAACAACAGTATTTGTCCTTGGGGAAAGTTGCATATAGATGGATATTTTTTCTTTTTTTTCTTTTTTTTTTAAATTTTTCATTAGGATTATGAATGGAACTGTGGTTAAAAGCAGTGATAATACATACTTTAAGGCAAATCAGTGACATGTAGAATATTACCAAATTCTTTTCTCACTCTCACTGCATCCCTAAGTTGAAAGGGGAGCAAATTCAATTTAATCTTTTAAGAAGCTTGGCAAAAGGTATGTAAACTGAAAGACAACAGGATAAATAATTTAGAACTTAGAGAAAAGAGTCTTGAAAAAACCAAAAATCCCAGATGATAGTTTGAAAGAATGCAACTTATACTAGACGAAATCTAGCAGCCACTGGTAAATTAGTCCCCACATCAATTCTGACCACAGGTCTGAAGGATAAAAGATCGTTGTATCTTCTTAAACATGAAGGACCTTTTGGCTGCACTAGTTTTGCAGATTAGCAGGAGAGAATTAATTTTGTAATACAAGCTCTTGTGTGTTGTAAAACATACATTTGCAAGCTAAAGAGCAGCAGAGTGGTGCTTAGGGCTCAGACACTGGGGAAGAGTGTGAAAGTCCCCTCAAATCTTCTCAGATGCAGAAGAAAGAGTGGAGCAATAACAGGAGAGCAAGTGTTGAGGTAGGTTCACACCAAGGACCTGGTTTGACGGGACCAACAAAAGGGTGGCTGAACCTTTTTAATCTTTCCAACAGGGTCCATATCAGGGCCTGAGGAGAAGAATTGTAACTGGCAACATGGTAAAATCAGGTCAATAACTGAATCTGCATAAGTCATGGCAAAAGAATTTTTAATGATACACTGTATGAATGCTGAATGAACCAAGATTAAAGCATAGGCATTTGTTTTATTCTGCTCAGTTCTTACACTCAGACTAAGTATTATTTAAAGTAATTTTCCTAAACAACTGTGTAATTTTGCAAAATTACATTTACAAAAGAAAAGTCAGCAAACCCTATGTGAAAACAGTAAAATGACACTACTATAGAAAAGGTGTCTATTCTTCGTTATCTATTTGATCAGTTATGAGGGCCTCTAACCTGCGGACTTCCTTATTACAGTGCCCTCAGCTCTCTGCTTGACTTGACTTGAGAGGAAAGAAGAGAATTGACTTTATTAACACCACGTACACTAAATAGGTAAGTTTATCCTTGTTATGGGTTTAGCCAAGTAGGCCAGAAATTTAGGCTTTAAACTTCAGACTAGGCCTGGAATTGTCAGCTGATTTGAGCTGGGCTGGGCTAGCTAACAGCTGACTTCTTCTAGCCAGTAATGTATTCCATGCCATGTTACGGCATCATCTCAGAAGGGGTAAGAGCCAGTGTGTGGGTGTGGCTTGGTCAGTTCCACCATAACTGAGGTACAGACAGGATGTAGTGCAACCCCTGTCTTGCTAGAGTAGGCCTTGCTCCTGCTGCTGCCACTGCTTGCATTTTGTTTGAATTCTTCCCATAACCCCCTAGGGCATTTTCCCACCATTCTTTCCCTGATTGCCCCAGTTTGGTGCAGTGCACCATTTCCCATATAAGACTGTGTTTGGATCCTGTTTCCCCATTGGTCCCTTCTCCATCCCTCCCCTTGATTTGCATACCAACCAATGGGATGCCTCGCTCCTCCTCTTCTCCACCCATTGCCCCTCCCATGTTCTAGAGAATTCCGCTGTACCCTATATAAGCCAGGCACCCCTAATAAAGTTGCTTCTCCTTGTGGACTCCTGAGCTGTGTTGTCTTCTTTCGGGGGATTGACACCGGATCGGGAGGAGCCGCCCTGGCTTCAAGGGGCTTGATCTTAAGGAGCTATATCACTGGAGCTGACTATCAACTGCCCCTTGGAGCCGAAGACCCGAACCACTGTATCAGTGGATATCAATCATCGGCTGATACATTGCTTGTGGCTTGTATAGCTTATTCTCTTAGTTTAATTCTTTCAAGAATAGTGGTTTACTTTGGTTTGGATCTTTTAATTAATTTATTTTATTTTCCTCACTGATACAGTTGATGTAGCTTTAATTTTATATTTTCTTCTTTATTTGTTCTAAACCAAAGTTTTAAATGTGAAGTGTACAACAACTAAGCTCAGAAACACTCACACTTACTTTTTTCAACTTAACTTTTGGGAATAATGACTTTGGAAATTTTTTATTTTAATTCCAGTAACTGGCTTCATGAGTTTTGATCTTCAGGTTTGTGAATGCTTTTGATCACCCTTTTAATTAAATAGTAAATAATTTCCTTAAGACAGAGTGCTCCAAAGACAAAGAAATGGGAAACTGGAAAGATTTGAATATATTCAAGTGAAAGCTATGATTTGCAACTGGACAAAATGTGCAAGCAGATGGAGCACTGTTGTTACGACTTTATCTCCCTGAACAATGTGGTTACAGTCATTTGGCCACTGAAGGCAGTTTTTAGAGGTAAGAAATGCTGAATGTCTCCTGACAAGATAGAAGACAGCTCAGCATTGCCAAATGTATACTACATTTTTGCATGCGGTCATCTAATGATGTATGACCTTCTGAGGGAAAAAAAAAACCCTCATCTAGACACAGGTTGTATATTAAATTGTACTGGAGAAAGACACACACCTGTACCCTCTCCCATGCCCAAACTACAGCAACAACAACAAACAAATAAAAACTAGCAAAATCCAATAAAAACAGCAATACCATTTCCACAATTAAAAAGAAAAAGAAAAAAAAAAACCACTGTAAAACCCAAGAATACAAGGATTCAAAATATATTCATGGCAAAACCTGCTGCTGCTCAACCAGTAGGCAGCATGCTGCTGAACTTCCTACTGTTGTGTCAGAGAGCAGAAGGGCATATCCTCTTTCCGCTCACCAGAGCAATACGGAGACAATTAAGTTTTGAACAGGTTCCTGTTAAGTGGTCTGAAATCAGAGATATCATCTAGGAAAGACACAGCAGACAAGGGGAGATGCCCTAAGCTGTTTTATGACCGAGAGGAATAATTTCAGCAGTTTTATATGTTCTCTTCCTTTGCATGCTTTACACTCACATTGAGAGATCTTTGACTATTTAAATTGTACTTCAGAACTACAGAATTGTTTCATTTGGAGAAAGAGAGATGATCAAGTCCAAACATTAACCCAGCACTGCCAATTCCACCATTAAACCATGCATCTACGTGTCTTTTAAATACCTCCAGTGATTATGAGTCATCTACTTCTGTGGGGAGCCTATTCCAGTGCTTGAAAACCCTTACCATGAAAGAGTTTTTCCCAATATCTAATATAAACATACACTCCATAACGTAAAATCAGAGTCTTACAACATATGTTGCCAGGTTCTACAAAAGCCCTCTATTCAACACAAAAATAGAAATAAGTAACAGTAAAAACTGACTGTCACAACACAGTGTTGGAGACTCATTCAAAGACTGTTGGGGAAAGGAGCTGCATTTGTGAGAGGGTTCTTTGTGCCCTCGCCAGCCCACCCCACACAGTACCCTGGGTTTGGGCTTCTAGTCGCACGTGCGTATTCCCATAGGGATAGAGCCGTACGCTAAGGTTAAAAACAGGAACGTTCAACTTTATTCGGGGGGGTAACCAGGTTATATAACATTTTGGGGAGATAATGAGGACAATAACAATTTTTGATAGGCTGAGGGCCGCTGTCCATGCGGCAGCAGTGTGCTCTGATTGGTGGAAAAACTGGTGTTCATGCGGCAGTCAGCACCCCCCTGGCGCCAGTGAGGCTGTGTTTACCCTGGGTCTGAAGTTGTTTACCTGCTTTCAGGCTGCCTCAAGGTTAGACTGACCTTGTTAGCCTGTCAACTCTCTGGTCAGTGTGTTGTGCAAAGGAGGCTCACAAAAGCTTCCCCCACAAAAGACAAGTTCATAAAACCAGATACATCTAAACCACTGGTCTGTTTGCTGTTTAGGGGGACTCAGAAACAAAGTACTACAATACTCCATCTGGCCTTCATCCTAAGAGGATACTTATTCACTCCAGGATAATATTTTGGAGCATGAGTTGTTCTGTACCTCTTAGAATAATTCATTTTTTGAGCACTGTATATTGTTTTTCATAAATTACAAATATCTTTTGGATTTTGTATAAATTCTGAATCTTAATTTTTGGGTATTTTATTAGGCAACAAGATAACCAGATGATCATGCCTCACATTTGGATGTGTATATCTAATATATTTTCCTCTCAGCTGTCTCTTTATTCTTATTGTAAGATATGTTCCTCCCTAGTTTTTTGTTTGTTTGTTGCTTGTTTTTTGTTGTTGTTGTATTTTAGGTGTTTGGGGTTTGTTTTTTGTGTGGTTTTTGTTTGGTTTGTTTTTGTTTTGCTTTGGGTTTTATTTGCTTTTTGTTTTTTTTTCTCATCTCCATGCCTAATTTAAGATGCTTAGAAAACAACAGAAAACTGTAACTGATTTCAGATTATGTAAAGGCAATAGATAAACAAAAAGGATAGCATTTTTATGTTAACCTCTACAAATTCAAGTGTTGCTGTGTACATACTTACAGAATACGGTTATGAGGTTCCCATTATCCTCCTGGTAATATCCAGGAATTCAATATAATCTAGACAGTACTGCTTCTGATATTTGTAAATACTTCAGCTAACACAGAGCTCCCCACAAGGGGGTCTCCTTTAAAAGTTATGCTGCTGTGACAACAGCAACATTTACCAAAAATGTTTTATATTATATTTTATATTATATTATAGAGAAAAGTAATTACAAGAGACTTGAAGCCACAAATTTTTTCTAATTAATATAATTCACATTAAAACAGTCACAACTGTGTGAAAATAAAGGCCAGGGAAACAAACACTGCATAGTATATAGTTCTATAAAAGAGGGCATAAGGTTTTCATAATAAAGGAATGGGTATATAAACATGACAGCACAATATTAGTTCTCTCCTCCTATCACAGAGCAAAGCTATAAGAGTTGATGGAAATGGAATTTTTGAAACAGAGTGCCTTTTTTTAATTTTCAAATCAAAATTAAAGTCAAAAAAGCTAATAATTAAAAAATAGGAGGAATAAACACGGTATTGTTGTTGTTTGCTTGTTCTTCTGCTCTAAAATATGCTTAATTAGAAAAATCTGAATCATCTGCTAATGCACTCACGACTAGTAGAATCTATGAATTCATTAACCCTAACTGGTTTGACCAGGTCAAACTACTTAACAGCATTGCTTATTCTCTCAGTATTGCTATGTTTGCATGATCTAGATAGATACCTTCTTGTAATTCAGCAGTATGACAAAGCCAAGCTCTGAAATAACACTGACTATCATATTTCTTAACAAAAACTAATATGATAAAATCTTTCTTGTCTTTTTTGGTTATCCTTTCATTCTTTCCTCCAGATCATGATGATTAGGAACACACTTAAATAACAAGTTGGGAAAAAGATATCTCTTGAATAATTGGCACCATGAATCATAGACATTTCAGAACTCTGGGAGCTGGAACTGGAGGAAACGGGAGGACAGTATTCATCTCTCCTATCATGAGTAGCTGGAAGTTAGGCAAACAGTTGAGTTCCTCAGCAGGGTTCCCTCCATAGTCATTAAAGAGAAAGAAAAAAAATCCAGATAATGTTGCTTAGCAACTTCAATTTTCTTCAAATATCTTAGACGGCTACCTCAAAATGGTATAAATCTTCCTCTGGAGAACTTTCACCTTCCAATGATTATACGTGAAATAACTTGAAGTGGCTGTGTCTTGGTTTGAAGGAAAAAAACCAAGATGTTTACTCGCAAGAGGAGGAGGGGGTTTCCTCCTCAATAATCACGCCACTCTATCAAATTTAAGAAAAAGAACTTTAATACAAGAAAGATAACTGTTCTTAACTGCTATATATGTATATATATCTATATATCTATATATGTAAACAGATCAGAGCAAACCACTTCCCCAACACCACAAGAGAAGAAAACAACAAAAAAACCCAAAACCACAATCCCCCAACACCGGCAAGTTTCCTCCTGGAGAAGAGTTATACTTATGGCAGTATTAGTGTCCCAGCTCAGCTGGCAGC
>JAWWLZ010000082.1:70746925-70764195 GCA_035041345.1 Poliocrania exsul
TTTCTTTGTTAACTACTGGCATGGACAGTTAATGGCAGGGGAGAGAATTTACATAATAATCCCAAACTACAACAGGCTGCCTAATTTCTGGACCAGTAAAAGAGGCGAAATTAGTTTCATCTCAAGATCCAATTACAGAACAATTAGAGATTTTGATTTTGCTCCCAAGGACTGTAGTGGAAGGAAAGTTGAATATTGCCACACAGAAAGTGAAGAAGTTCATCTAAATAACCTGATGTAAAAAAAAAAAAAAAAGGTATTTCCCAAAGTGGTGGAGTACAGCAATGACATGAACTGAGAAGATTATGCATTTATGCATTGTCTTACATCCATAAGCAAAGAGTAACATGAGAGAGGTCTGGGAATATTCTGCACTGACAGATGAAGATCACTGTTAATAGACTTAATTATGTATGCACATTTATCCCAGTTTAAAAAGAAGGAAAGCTAATTTATTCATTTTTGGGTTCATGCTTTGCCTTTGTCATATCAAGGTGCAAAACATTATCTGACAGAACTTTGTTTCACTTTAAAAAAAGACAATGCTTCTTCTGTTTCCTTTATCCTAAACCAGCTTCTTCTTCTATTTAGAGAGAAAAAACTCTCCTACCATTTTTTTCAGTAACTCTTCACAACTGTCATATGTCACATACTGTAAGCCAAGATTTTAGGCATCAAGTTTATGAAGAAATGACAGCTGAATGGTTAGCAGTTCATCTTGATCAATTTGTGAAAGCACATACAAAACTCCATAGACTCTAACTGTGGATTTAAGGATGGAAATTTCATGTCGAGCTAATGTACTTTCTAGCTACTCCTTAGCAAGTCACAAATATCACAGTATTTATTTTTATATTCAGAAATTTTCAGCCTGTCTGTAGTTAGTAGGTGACATTTACACTGCAGAGCACTTTACTCGTGTCTCTTCTGAGCCACAAGGATTTCTATTGTGCTCTGAATTTGTGTGTGTATATTCATCTGAGTGAGATTGGGAGCAGTTTCAAGTCAATGTGTCTGATCTAAGAGGAGTGCTTTGCTGTGGCCCATTAGAGCCATGTTTCTATAACATGAAAGTGAAGGTGGCTTATGTCTGTTCATAGAAGTGGAACAGTTTCTAAACTGTATTCCATGCTTTGTTTATATGCTTATTTTCTCTAGAAGGTACTTAAACATCATTGTAGATTTGGTCTTCTGCTCTGTAAGTAGCGTGTGTGGAGGTTCACCCTCTGTTGGAATGCATGTTCTATTGCACAGCCAGGAGTCTTACATACTTTTATTGATATTTAAAAACCCCTATTTTCTTAATGTTTGGAGGTAAGGAAGATTATATTTCTTTTAACAGAAAGTGGATTGAGGCTATCCAAATGAAATTATTGCCTTAATTTTATTTCCTGTACCAAAAGAATATTTAACTTCATTATTTCACCTCCGCAGATTAGGATAATTTGTTTCACAACTGCATATTGTAGAAGTGTATTGCTATTGCAATTAATTGGATACTTACGGTAAAGAGATCAAGAAACTTTCCATTCAATATGATTTTTCAAATTTCTGGGAAATAAGAAGTCCTTTCCCCAAGTACAATAGTTTTCCCCAAGCAAAACCTATGCAGAGTAAGATGCAAATGAAATCTATTTGGATTAGGTCAATCAAAACAATGCATTTAAGTAATTTTGAAAGGCTCAATTTAATGCAGGAGTCATATACTCGCAATTTTGTCCCCAAAAGCATTGATAAAGAAAAGAAACAAGGAGCAACTGATATGTGTCAATACTTTCAGTGAATCGATATTTTCAAGGAAACATCTATGTTAAAGTTTGTGACCAGGTCTAGCTATTCATGCAAAATAATATAAGACTAAAAAATAAAGTTTTAAAGAAGTCAGTTTATAAAAGAGTTGTGACTTGAAACTCATCTTGGCACTCACACTTTCATGTACATGACTTATTTTCACTTCCTCTTCATGTATTAGTACTTTCGATCCAATATTTGTCCTTTTTCCTTTAGCATATTGAACTTTTTTTTTTGTACATGCAATAAGTCATGCTTCTACGGTCATTTTAGTAAATTGATTGAAAATCTGAACATTTCAATTTTTAGACATAATTACATTAGGTATTATGTACTTTCAAAATCTTCCCCAGCTTTGAACTGATTAAATGCTTGGAAATCATTAAGGCCTTGCTGTTGTAATATCTAGCCTGATGTTTTAAAACTTCAGTTTGGAAGAACCTCTGATCTATCAATCTATCTAATTTTAATATTTTAAAAAAATATATCTACAGACCTAAGAAAGAAAGCAAGATAGGAGTTGTAGGAAAATGCTGAAATGAATCCCAAGGAGGGCAGCACTGGAGAAGCACCTTGAACCTGAGAAGATGCATACTAAGAGACTTGTTGCTGAAGTTTTAAAATTATGTCCTTACTTGCTATGGGTTTTTTAGTTGCAAAGTTTATTTATCACCTCTTTCAGCTTGTTACAGCTCCCCTGCGGGGCTGTTACACCCCACCCCACCTTGTATTGTATCTACCCCTCCCTGTCTCCTTTGTGTCTCCCGGAGGCTTTTTGGTCCCTAAACGAGTCATCGAAGCTGATGTTGAGCATGTTATTGTTTCTTCCCAGGCTGGGCAACAGCCTCCCCAACCTTGGGGGGCCCCTGGGACCAGGACATAACAGCATCCTCCCCCCACGGGAAATCCCTGGGATGAGAAAGCTCCCATACTCCCTCTCTTTCCACTGCCATAGCAGGAGCTAAGGGAAACACGCCTGGGCTTGCCTTGCCAGTCCAAGCCAGATAGCCCCGAGTAGGATTTTCCTCTGCCTTGTGGCCAGCGCAGCACAGGCAGGGCTGCAGCCAGCCCTTCCCCTGTCCCAATTCCATTGGTTACTGCCACTGTCTATCCCCAATTCCATTGGTTACTGCCACTGTCTATCCCCAATCCCTGGTATTCTATCCGTTGTTACCCATTGTTACTCCTATTGGCTAGCCTGGGTACCTTAGACCCTTCCCCTTCCTAAGTTTTCACCCTATCCAGTCCCATATCTGGCACCTTCCCCCAGAGATCTCAGAAAACCTTGGGTATTGTCCCAATAACCCTCTTTGTGCCTGGACTCATACACTGGTCTTTATCTTCTTTCTCTGCAACCCCTCGGACAAGGGGAAAGCAGAGACCTCTCCCTTCCTTCCAACACTGCCTAAGGAGTGATCCATACTATTGATTTATGAATGACAAAAAAAAAGAAAAAGTAATTAATACACTTGAAACCACTAGCTTCTTCTAAAAATGTTTTTCTACATATTTACCCATAAAATGAAGTTAAATATAATATTAGTTTTGAAACTTGACATACTGAGATAAACTTTCTCATATAAATAAATGGAGAAGAGGTGCATGCGTGATGCATGTAAATAGCATGTGCCTATACAAATAGCCCAAATAATTTTGTGCTAATTATCTAAATAAATTATTGAGTTTTACTGAGTTCAGGAAAAAAACAGATTTAGGGATTTAATTTACTTTCAAAATGCTGTATACAGACTAAGCTATGAAACTGATTATTGCATATATTAACTCAACCTTTTACTACTGTATTTCTCAAACCAGAAACACAAATAAGTCTGGAAACACATTTGCCTAATTTAATGGTCTGTGTGACACCAGATTGCTTTATATATGTGTTTTAACTTTGCTTTGTTTTAAACAGCTCAAGGTTTAGCAATATCTAATTGTTCTTACAACATTTTGGTCTTTAAATGTGCTCCTTCCCACATACATGCCTTCCCTCTTCTCATGTCTTTTTTGGGAAGTTGGAGCCATATAAAGAAATGTAAATCTCCTTCAAACAAGACAGAATGGCTATTCTTGCATGATTGTATCAAAGGAGGAGATTCAAAAGTTGGAAAGAATTAGAAGATTTATTCCCTCTCTTATGCCCTATTCTCTGTATAAGATATAGATAGGCTGGGGACAGCCAAAATCTAGTGCTTGTCAGGTCTGATTTAGCAATTGTTGGGGGAAAAGGGTTTAAAGCAGAAGAATGGTGAGGAGGATGGTAGATTAGCTCAAGAAACTCCATATATTATACCTTCTGCTGTTTGTCCTCCATCTGTTTTGAGATGAAGAATTTCTGTGTAGAGATAATGGAGGTGTTTTGAGAGACTTGGAGGCACTCTCATGGACCTCCTTGAACTCCCTCTTTTGGGAAAGGGAAAATCAAAGTTCATAGACCATGAAAAAGAGCAGAGATCATAGCATAGTGGTAAACTATGCATGTGAGGGCTCTTGATAAAGTGGTGCAAAGAGCAGGCCCACTGCCCGTCAGGATGGACTGATCCTGATGGTGCCTGCACTCCTGCCTGTGTGTCTCTGCCCAGGTGTTGCTTCAGGACCCTGCAGTTAGTGAGGTAACAATACAAATTTATTCTCTGCATTTCAGCTGTGGTTTTGCGGTTATTCCGGCTGCCTGCCTGTGTCGACTCACACAGTAATGTTCCAACAATCTTTTAAAGTCATACACTTTATCATACTCCATAATAAATGGGTCATGCAAAGTATTTCACAGAAAGAGAGAAGAAAGCTGGGAGAAGAACTTCTAGGAAAAGAAGCTAATGGAAATCTTTTGAAATGATTGACTAAGCAAAAATACAGGTGTGTTTAGGATTAATTTGTCAAGTAGTGGTAATTATTTGATCCAATTTATGTTTCAGAGTCTTAAAAGCTCTGGTGAAAATGCACAGAGCTGAAACTACACAACTGTTAGCTTTGTTCTTGTGCATCTTGGGGAGCTTTTCTTATTTATATGTTTCTCGATTGTTCCATTTTGTTCAGCGCTGACCCAGGCAACTACAGGCCTGTCAGCCTGACCTCGGTGCCTGGTAAGGTTATGGAGCAGATCATCCTGAGTGCGATCACACAGCACCTTCAGGATGGACAAGGGCTCAGACCCAGTCAGCACAGATTTAGGAAGGGCAGGTCCTGTCTGACCAACCTGATCTCCTTTTACGATCAGGTGACCAACCAGGTGGGTGAGGGGAAGGCTGTGGATGCGGGCTATCTGGACCTCAGCAAATCCTTTGACACTGTCTCCCACAGCATACTGCTGGAAAAGCTGGCAGCCCGTGGCTTGCACAGGGGCACTGTCTGCTGGGTTAAGAGCTGGCTGGATGGCCAGGCCCAGGCAGTGCTGGTGAACGAGGCTATGTCCAGCTGTCAGCCAGTCACCAGTGGTGTCCCCCAGGGGTCAGTGTTGGGCCCAATTTTGTTTAACATCTTTATCAAAGATTTGGGTGAGGGGATTGAGTCCATCATTAGCAAATTTGCAGATGACACCAAGTTGGGAGGGAGTGTCGACCGGCTGGAAAGCAGGAGAGCTGTGCAGAGAGACCTGAATAGGCTGTAGAGATGGGCTGATTCCAATGGGATGAGGTTTAACACGGCCAAGGGCCAGGTCCTGCACTTTGGACACAACAACCCCATGCAGCACTACAGGCTCAGGACAGAGTGGCTGGAGAGCAGCCAGGCGGAAAGGGACATGGGCGTTGTGATTGACAGGAGGATAAACATGAGACAGCAGTGTGCCCATGTGGCCAGGAAGGCCAATGGGATTCTGTCCTGTATCAAGAATAGTGTGGCCAGCAGGACAAGGAAGTGATCCTTTCTCTGCACTCAGCACTGGTGAGGCCACACCTTGAGTATTGTGTTCAGTTCTGGGCCCCTCAGTTCAGGAAAGAGATTGAGGTGCTGGAGCGGGTCCAGAGGAGAGCAATGAGGTTGGTGAAGGAACTTGAGCATAGGTCAAGGAAAGGTTGAGGGACCTGGGGTTGTTTAACCTGGAGAAGAGGAGGCTCAGGGGAGACCTTATCACTCTCTACAACTACCTAAAAGGAGGTTGTAGCCAGGTGGGGATTGGTTTCTTCTCTCAGGCAACCAGCAGTAGAACAAAAAGGCACGGAATTAAGCTCTGCCAGGGGAGGTTTAGGTTGGATATCAGAAAAAAATTCTTTCCAGAGAGAGCAGTCAGGCATTGGAATGGCCTGCCCAGAGAGGTGGTGGATTCACTGTCTCTAGAGATTTTTAAGATGAAACTGGATGTGGCACTTAGTGCCATGATCTAGTAATCAAAGTGGGGTTGGATTAAGGGTTGGACTTGATGATCTCAGAGGTCTCTTCCAACCCAGCTGATTCTATGGTCACACAGGGTCTCTTGTTTAAGAAAGATTAAATACATATTTAAGATTCCTGACAACAGAAAAAACTCATACTGAAGTGATGTAACGAAGGGAAGTTGTTACTACCAAACCCTAGACTGTTTTCCTTACAGACTTTAGGACATTTGTGGGAACACAGATTTCTGAAAATTCAGGTCTACCTTGGCTTATCAGAAGCATGGGAAGGGATCACAAGGTATCAGTTCTACTGGCAGATTTCTAGATATCATCTGCAGACTACATATAGGTGGAAAAACCTAGGGATAAAAATAGATCATTCCTTTCTCCTTCTGAAGTTTTGCTTTTAGTTTTACTTAAAACGGTTAAGTGCAAATATGTCAGCAAAGAAAAAACTGATAGGAAACAGCAATTGAACTCAGAATGATTTAACATGGCAACCAGCCCAACTCTGTGCACTGCTGAGTGATCTTAGCCTCTGTGAAACAAGGAAATGTTTGGAATTTCAATGAAGATTTGGTATGTAATCACTGCTTCCCATGGATGATAGCAGACAAATCTTTATGAAGGTAAAAAAAATAAAGATGAATAGGGGTGAAAAGAGAAGAGACTCAATTCCTAAAGAGACTTCATAAAATATAAAACTGAAGTACAGCCTGTCTTGTAATAAAAGCAATCCTACCTTATCCTTTTGGTGCACTTTCTGCTTTTCCATATCTCTTTTCACTGCCCACTCTTTTTCAGAAAGAGCATTTTGTATTCCTCCCCTATATGGAGTAGCCTTCTGCATGTTAGAGTACAGACTGAGATTTCCACCCATCTCTCCCTATTTGCTGTCACACCTACACTTTTTCCTTTTTGGCCTACTTTTGATATATATTCCATTTACAGTGTATATTGCAAAACTTTTTAACCCCATCACGCAACAGTTTTTGCATTAGAAATGCTTTGGGGTTTTTTTGTGAATGTATAGCATGTAATTTCAATGATTTTCCCCTGTAGTAGTCACGGCACCATACTTACATGATGAAAAATACATGTTAGAGCAGACCTTAATCTAATATAAATAAAGTTTCCCTTTTTAATGCAAACTTGAAGATGGCATCAGCAAAAATGGGGCCATTCCCATTTATCTGAATGTCCTACAAGTGTTTTGAACAGATCTATGACTGCGTTTAGTCAGGGGCCCTTTTCCCAGATTACACTGAATAAGCTCAAGAAAGTATGGTAAAAAAATACTATGCTAATCTCTCAGGAATTCCTCTCTACCTGGATAATCTCCTGATATTGATTAGAGTAGCCACAATGGTCCCAAATAGAAGCCAAAAGAGTAAAAAAAAAAAAAGTCAATACAATGAAAAAGTATAGAGACATTACTCATGCCTTTTTATCCAGACATCTCCCTGTTAAGAAAATATATTTTTAGGATCCACAAGATTTAAGTCTACACTGGGACCTTAAGACACCAGAGATATACACTTGTCTGTAACTTTTTGCTCTCTCATATAAATACCGAGACAAAAATTATGCTGTCTGGTTTTCTTTCAGTAGTTCTACGGTAAAATGGAACAACTTTTGGATGAAACTACTAATTGAAACTTTGCTTTATGTGTCTTATCTGAAGTACATTAATTGATTTTATTCTGGGTCTAGATTTGCTTTCTGACTATAGAAATACAAGACCAAATTCTGCACTCTGACATATATATGCAAAGATTGTTTCTATAGATGTGTAGCATTCACAGAGATCTAGTTCATTTAGAGGCCAATTTAACTGCCACCTAAATCAACAGAAAAGCTCTGACTTATGTCTATGAGAATTTCATTACCCTCAATAATTTCAGATGGAATCTACCAGTGAATTTGTTCTTGCTAAAAAGAGTGTATGGTGAATATGGGCCAGTTAAGCTCATAAATAGTAGCATTAAAGCAATAATAGACCTTAAAGGAAGAATAAGTAATTTACTTGGTTTTCCCACTTGTTTATTTGATGTAAACCTTCTATTTGCCAAAGTACAGTTTCTCTGTCAGAATAAAACGGTATCTTCTTTCAACCCAACTACTGAAAGCACAGCCCTAATAACATTTCATAATTAGAAGCTGGCCTCACGATTCATCTAAGAAGAAATTTTGGTACTAAATTAGTTATGTTACAAGACCAGAGAAGTATGCTTTGGAGCATTTCATGTTATTTAATCGAGGCTCTCACCAGACTTTGGATGAAAACTATCTTCAGGGTTTGTCAGTACAGAAAGTGACAGCAACCAGTTCCTAGGAGTCCCATTGCAAATGTTAATCTTGTGTCACTAACTGAAACAGTCATTAGTATCCAGAAACCCACAAAACCCACATAAATAGCAGATCCAAACCCAGAACTTAAAATACTTCAGTTCTTTCATTTTAATAGGTGACATGTTATGCTTTACTTGAAAATGCTAGTACAAGCAAACCACAATATTCTGTAATATTGAACATCTGGTATCATAATACAGAGCAGTGATTACTTGTACCCAAACAGGCTTCACCAGAAAGCAGGAAATCCATTATTCTTGCTGGCAAAACTGTGTATTTCTGTGAATGACTTGAACAATATTAGTCACAATTCCCAAAACATCCCTTGCAACTTTGTATTATATCCACTTTCAGGTACAGTGACAAGCCCATCATTAGCAATAGCTGTAAGTGACACTGGAGCTGTAAGCCAGTTGAGTATAAAGGGAAATCTCACACACATTGCTTTCTTTCACCTTAAAATCATTTGTCACTGTAGCAGTGTTAGAGGATAATTTTGCATTCTCCAATGTGTATTGCACACAAATAGCACTGTATTGCTAAGGCAGATATTTAGAGTAAATTTTTTCTCCACATAACTCACAGATTATGGGTATGCCTTTACCCTTACTATTAAAACAGACCAAACTGAGCTGATAGCATGAGTCTCTGTATTTAAGCCTCAGTTAATAAGAGGGTCCTTAACAAAGCCCTCCTCTCTGAACCCTCCCACTGCATTCAGTTGCAAATCACTGTTTGGCTGGCAGAGCCGCCGTCCTGTCCCCCCCAGCCCCAAACCTTCTCATGCTGAGCACTGCGGCTCTATAGCAGCAATATCTCTGTGAGAGGCAGCAACACCTCTCCCTGAGAGGAACGTTTCTTATTAATCAGGGGCACTGAATAGAAACCAATCAGATAGAGAGTCCCTTCGGCTTCTGCTCGCTGCCTGCCTGACTTAAAAGTGATGCTAGTGAGATGCAAGTGCATTCAGCCCTGGAGATACGGTAACATGCAAAAGGGAGGAAGCAGGTAGAGAAGCAGCACTGAACGGCCAGACCCAGGCTCACACTGACAGACTGGGTGAGTAGATTAACTTTCTTTAGCATGGGAATTGCTGACAGCAAAAGATCAGATGCTTTCTTTAGAAGTGTCTTAAAGATGTCTTACAGATACTTTTGGGGTGGGGGTGTGTGGAGGGGCTGTATCAGCAGAACACTTTAGGGATATTTTCTCTTTACAGTTCAGTAAAACACCACCACTAAATTGCTGAAATCTAAGCATCTGCTGTTGTATGAAAGACAACTGCTTTTACATACTAGAAAACTAGGAATGCATATGCTATTTGGCAATACTATTAGACATTTACTGAGTTTTTACTACCATATAGCACTAATGATATAGGCTAACTTTTGTGCAGGACGCTTTTTCACCTGTCCACTCAGAAGCTATTCTCCTTTTCTTTCTTCACATTTGTTTTTGTTGGAAACACCTAATAAAAAACAAACTCAGCTAAGAATGAGAAGAAAATAGGAGGTCTTCACTACTACTAAGAATGAAGTACCAGTGTTTTGGTTTGTTTTTTTTCAGTGGGCATAGCAATATTAGTGAGAGTTTTACATGTATTACAGGGAGAAGTGGCAGCTCAGGGTTCAGGAAGATTGAGAGCTGAAGGAGATGTCCTTTTGGATATCCATAGCAGTAAGTCAAAGTCAACAGGCTTAAAGTGCAAGGATGTTTTCCAGAAGTGCTTCCAAACAACCTTGTCAACATATGTAATCAGAGATTCGCATAAGAAAACAAGGCAGAAAGCATAAAAGGTCACACTGACCACTTGATTCTAAAGTAACCAGCAGAAAACAATTACCTGATGAATGATATTTTGTCTTTTCTCCTCACATGCAAGAATCGCTCTGTCACATCCACTCAATTTCACTGTATGAGCTTCAAAGAAAGAATGATGCATATGAACTGAAAGGAAATTGATATCCTTTGCTATTGTAAGGCAATGTGCATACAGTAACCACTCACCTTGTCACAGATTTAAGTTGTAGCTCAGAAAATAGAACAGTGTTTTCTTAAGATAATTTCCATTTTTAGTAGGCAAATTTACAACCTATGCATCAATCTTGTTCTGATTAAAGTCAGGGATAAAACTTATATTTTACTGAAATCACAGGAGGATCATGCTTCATTGTTGAGTATTGCACTAGCTACTCATGGTAAGGATAAATGTGGATAAAAAGGCAAGTGTAGTACTTGCAATAGTTTTGTGATGCAATGAAAAGGTTTGTTTAATAATACTAGTAGAAGTGATAGGAATTGAAAATGACAGATCTTTAAAATCATTGTTTCTAAGTCATTCTCCATATTTGAAATGTTAATTTCTATTCCAAAAATTGAGAGCGGACTAATTAATTTTTTATGTCTTGTGTTATAATTTTTCTATGATTCTCAAGAACTCAGTTAAAAGAACTACTTTTTTTTTTTTAAGGTGTATTGCTATCTATGTGTCAATTTGATAGGTAAAATCCATTGCCCTGTAATTTGTGCTTCACTATGTAATAATGTAAATACAAGACAGAATTAAATATGTTCACAGCTATTGCAATTTTCCAAAAAAAAAAAAAAATAAAACTTTTACAAGATCACATTATGCAATCAAATGTCTGTGAAAGAAATAATTCTTGGTTTGTTTGTTCTTTTTGTTTTGTTGTTTGGTTTTTGGGTTTTTTTAGTTAGATAAATGAGATTAATTTCAAATTGAGAGATGTAACTGTATTAATACTACACGCTAATCTGGTACTTAAAACTGTTGCCAAGTCTTTTTAAACTTGATGGAGTGATTTCAGCAATCAAAGTTTTTCGTGTTTATCCTGTGAATGAAGAAGAGATTGTCTTGAAGTCATTATTGTGGAAAATTATGTTTTGTATGCAACCAGTACATCTCACCTAAACAGAAAAAGCGGTTTGGTGATGCAGTTTGTAGAGAAAATGAGAGAAACAGCTCTGCCATATGTTTTGTACAGCTCCACGGAAAAAGTGTTTCAAGCTTTCAACATTTGCCTGCTTTTCTGCAGAAGTAACCATTCTGAAAAGGCTGTCCTTCCCTCCCGACATGTGCAGGGATTTGTGCTCTACCCTCACTTGGCTGTTGCTCCACAAGGATGCTGATCTCAGCAGCAGTTGCATGGTGCTGGCAGAGATGCCCTCTCATCATGGGATCAGCCAATAAGGATGATTTCATTCCCCAACTTAGCCACCAAGCAAAATGTAATAACCCAAATAACTAGTTTAAATGTCATCATCCACAATGCTGCAAAAAGAACCATACAACCTAATCTGGACACTGACTTATGCCCTATCATCACGACATGGTTTCTGAATCTGTACAACATGGGTTGTGGGGAACCTACTGGCAGAAGCACTTAATAAGAGCCAAAAAGTAACAGGACTGACAATTTCCTCTGAGGATGAGTTTGTCTGGGAGATAAAATAAGGTAGACTAACTTCTCCTCTTGAGTGATGATAACAGGACACATGAAAGGGCAACCATTACCTCTGAATTTCATTTATTATAGGATCACATACACACACAGATTCTTGAAACTATTTTCAGAGATAAACAGAAGCACAGAACTGTTCTCCTTTTCTTTCTAATGCCCGTCTTTTCCCAATTTTGCAAACTGTTCTGCAGTTACAGGAAAACCTCACTGAAAATCAGAACTCAGTAATGACCACTTTTTAAAAGATCTCTTGATTTCTGCGCAAATCTTATGCTCATAAGAAAACTGGAATATATAGACTGGGATATAAGACTCCATAGATATATAATTTTGTGCGTCTCTTCCATGAAGTCAGAGCTATTTAACTATAGAAGGCAACTGGAGCAAAAGCCTGAAGAAAAATGCAGCTCCCACTCATATCAAAATGCCTTCTGAATTCTAAGGCTTGCAGCAGGTGTTACATGCAAATGTTATCTGCAGAAGCACTAATATTTGGACATGAATAGGGATGCCTGACTGAAAGCTAAATGCATTCCGTATGTGAGTGAGAGAGTTTACGAAAAGTCATGCAGGAATAAATCAAAAATTTTGCTAAAGGGAGTGGGAGAGGAAGGAAAGTAAAGCAAAGGGAATGAACAAAGAGAATGTTGATAAAAGCAGTCATCATTATTTTAATAACTTTCTCCTTTTGCCTTTTAAGCACATACAAAACTACTGAATGCCAAAAGGCAAGTTATTTTTCTGACTTTCAGTGACTGATCATGACAAAAATACTCCAGTGGCATCAAGGACTACTTGCTGAGCATGACTGAACAGGAGAGGCATATCTTGAGACGGCCCTACTATGTGTTTTCAGTGTAAAATTCTAGCGAAATTGAGCCTTGGTTACTTCAAGGAAAATGTTGTTACTAACCTCAGGAAATAGTAAAAGTACTGGATGTATGCTGCAGCTCAAAAGAAAGCTCTAAAATTATTATGTTTTAGGAAAAATAATTTTTTAATGCATAATATGTAAAGTTACTATAGAAAAGACAGGAAGTGAAGTACGTTATTTATAATCTCTCTTCTACAACCTTAGAAAGATTACAAAAGGGCATGGTTGGCATTGCCTTTATCCCATAGAAAGAACTGAGAGTTGACTTGATCTCATTTACACAGTAGCTCTGTGTCAGAGCCAGGGGTAGAATGGGGCCTCCACTTCACAGTCCTCCAATTTCTCTGTACATCAATATTCATAAAAATATATGTGCTTTGAGTACATAAATGACACCATAAACAACCAAGAATATTTCTCTAGAAATATATTTCTGTCACTGCAAAATAGAATGCTTCAAGTGATGGCCACTGTATTCCATTGCTAGCAAAATGCAAACTTATATAGTTAAATTTCACACTTTTTAGTAGTAAGAATAATAGCAACATGAGGACATCATTACTATAGGTTCTGTTTCCCTATCTCACACTAACATGCATTCGTATTAGTTAACATCTGATATGAAAATGCAAATGTCAGAGAGGTTTATGTAAGCACAAATTTTCTAGATGCTGGATGCTTTATTCTCCCAAACCTTGTCTGAAGGAAATAACCACCAGCTTCATGGAAATTCTGCCTGGAAGGATGTTACCGTTTCAGGCCATGCATGTTGGTACTTAGGAATTCCAATTTCTAAAAAAATACTGACAGCATTTTCCCATTGCATATAAGTATTTTGAGAAAGAGCTCCTAAACCACTTTTGCAAATTCGTAACATAATCTTTGTAAATTACACTCAAGAAAAGATTCTGTGAAATAGAAAAATTGTGAATAATACTTTTATGTTTGGGGATGGAAACAGTATGCCTTTCCATTATTTTAGACAAACTACACAACCACTTTCATAAGGAGATTATCTTAATTTAAATATTTTTAATAGTTCAGTTGAAGTCAATTAATAATGCATACAAGCCTATTGGCAGTATATACAAGCTTAATTAGATTTGCCCATTACTTTCAAAAAATTATGATCTATTATATTGATAGTGGTGTAGAATTTGACATTTATATTTTGGCACCTCAGAATTCAATAAAACATCAGGTTTTATAACAGTGTTCAATAAAGGAAATTTAAAAAAATATAATGACCTAAAAACTTCAAGATCTTACCAAAAAACTTTTTTTCTTTATTTCCTCTATATCCATCATTCAATATTTGCACCTAAAGAGATAATGAAGAGGCAACACAAAAAAAGTGTGAGTTGAGGATAAGGATGAAGTTAATCCCATTACTTCTGTTTTGAAAGAAAAAGTAGTCACAGTACAAATAAAAATTAGCATTTTGAAATCCAGGAGTTATAAGTTCTGTATGATTGGAAAGTATCAGTAAACTACTCATATCTGATTTTAACAAATAAAAATAGCCTCAATTTTTTTAACAGAACTGTTCTATATATGTACATATGCATACATTTATACATATATATGTACATATAAAGATGTAAACCCAAGAATAACTCATGCAAATTCTAAGAAGAATGATTTTTTAAAAAATATATTAAAATGGGGTTGCTTAAGTTTGCACTATTGTTTTCTGGCTGAATTTGCTTCCTTGCTTTGTTGTTTAACACAATACTTTTACATGGTTTGCATTATTCTTTGTCATATTATTTTAATACTGGTGGATTTAAATATCAAGCTTTACAGTGGGAAGCTATTGCAAAAAAGTTCTTTCTTCTGATTTTAAGGCATAGGTGCTGGTTGTAAGTTATCTCCTGGAAATAATTTTGCCTCTGTAGTAAAAAGAAAAAAAAATAAAAAAAATCAGGAAAACATACTTATTTCAAAAGGAAATTCTTGTAGTTGTTTAAACTGCTTGTCAGGAGAGCTGTTTGTACTAGTCCCACATTCCAGAACCCGTATTCAGAATGACTAACATTTTGCAATAAGACTAGTCCCACTGAAGCCAGTGAAATTGCTTTTGTGCATTTCCCTTACCCAGAGTAAAAATGAGTGTTGAATCTGTGTTCTTACAATGATTCTATCTGATGAAAAAATTCTATTTCCCTTGCAGTAAACATAAAAATATGTTACAGGAAATATTTTCTGATTTCCTGAAAGATTTGCAATAATCCTTACATTTTCTTCCCAAAAGTAAAAGGTAATTTCTTCTAATGAGAATTCAGACTTGTTGAAAAAATGGAAATATATTTAAAAAATAATGTAGACTCTTCATTCCCTTCTCTTAATAGCATCCCATGGATTATCAGCAATTAAGCCAGATCTTGCTCTTAATGATTTCAAATTTGAGTTATGTATGACTTCTGTGCTAACCAAGACAGCTTTCTGGATTGTATTTATACCTTTCCTAGGGGTAAGATAATAAGAAAAACTCCTTGCATTCTAAATAAAATTAATTAATCTCTTCAATTTCCTTCATGGAAATTGAACTATCTTATCTATAAAACTGAAGATATTGTTCTTTGCGTAGTAGTCGTAGTAGTAGTAGTAGTAGTAGTAGTAGTAGTAGTAGTAGTAGTAGTAGTAGTAGTAATATTAACAGCAGCCTCAAGGCTGAGAACTCACACATCACTTAAAGTAGTGATTTTCTAATGTTTTAATAGTATTTGCCACATTTTGATAAAATCCAAGCTTCTAGTAGTGTCTGTTCTTCCAGTTATTGTCCTTCTGAAAAATCTACTCATGATGGCAAACCATCCGTGCAGAAAACAAAAGGACTTTCAAATCAGAAAAAATGTCATGAGTTTAATGTACTTCTAACCACTTTTTAAGGTAATTAAAGAGAAGAAACTCTCAAAGAGGTTGGTACAGCTACTCTCAGCTACAAGTGGCCAAAAAAACCCTACTGGTTGAGAACCTTTCCCTGAAGCTTTCATTCAAAAAAGGGGAAAATAACACCAGTGAAGACAAAAGGGGGAATAAATTAGGAAGTGTCTAGACTACACCACAGATTGATGGGGATTTTTTATTTAAAAAAAAAAAAAGTCATCAATACTGAAATGTTAGATTTAATAGATAATGATTTAGGAACATACCTACACTTGCACATTCAGAAACGCAACTGTTACCACTACTAGAATGAAAGATTTAGCACTTCTGACAATGGTACTCATTCTAATAATTTATTTGCATTTGAATTTATGCTCCTGCAATTCACATTTACACTTCAGAGCAAATTTTTTTAAAAGGTCCCTAAAACAGAGATGCACAAAAAACTAAACTAAACTTCTGAAATACATAAAGGCCCTCTATGTTTTTTTTCTGTCCCAAATATGTTGAGACTTCAGTTCATAACACTCCCTAAACGGAAAGCCTACAGGTTGAATAGATTATTAACTAGGCTTTTTTAAGGCTTGTGTTTGCAAAGCATTTATTTGATTAAATAGTGAAATGCACTGTTATACACAGACACAGGACCATAATTACCTTGATTACTTAACAGATATACTCAGTAATGTCTAGTAATGTATATGATGATTTCAAAGAAATAGGAATGATTTCCTAAAAGTTGCATATGAGAACAAATGGTTTATGTGTAATTTGTGTATGGTTCTATGTGTATAACACACTAGGAGTAGCATATATTCATATTTTGAATAGTTTGATTTTTGACTAGAACTAAAATGGGTCTTAAGGATTAACTAGTACAGGATTAAAGTCCTTGGTCTCATGACATAAAATGGATCTCAGCTTCTGTTTCAAAAAAAGTGTTTCACTAGTTTTTAACTGGCAGATAAACTATATAAACTCACGATAAAGTGATACTTTTCTGAAAGTGCAGGTAGTTAGAAAGAAAAAAAAGAGCTTTTAAGTAACATAAATAGGGGGACATTGCGGTAGAATGAAAATTAAATGAGTCATCTTAATTTTCTGCTTCCTTCACCTCTAGTTAATTCGCACTAATTAAATTTAATGCTAGTCAGCCTGTGAGTTTAGTAGGCAATTAAAAAATCTTGAAATTTCATTGGTTGTGGTGAAAACATACATGTATTAATGTATACATGTATCTATAGATCGGTAGCCGTGTCAATATCAACATAATTTTTAGAGACAGAAGTGAGATAAAAAGGTCTAGAGATCCAGATATATCTACACATATATGTACATATATCTAGGTAAATATAACTCTACCTTTATATGTATAATTACATCAATATAAATTCACCCTTCTATAGTGGTTTGGCCTGGCTGCTTTGCCAAGGCCAAGCTGCCCCCTCCCCTCCCACTCTTTTAAGTGAGGGGAAAAAACCCCAAACTACCGAAAGACTGAAAGAAGCCCAAACGAAACTGAATTATATCAGAATATATATATATATATATATATATATATATATC
>JAWWLZ010000082.1:70765261-70807812 GCA_035041345.1 Poliocrania exsul
ATATATATATATATATATATATATATATATCTCAGATATTTACAATTATATATACAGTTTGTACATACAATAGGGAGCTCCTGAGGGGAAAATGGAAAAAGGAGGAAACAGGGAGAAAAAGAAGGACAAAACAGAATAGATAAAGTGTAATCAAAACCCCAAGAACTAGCACAATACGGAACTAGCAAAATACAATCTCACCAACTTCCCTCAAAAGAAGGCCAGCACTCTCTGATCTCCCACGTGGCCAGTAATGGCAGTCACTGCAACAGGCCTCAGGCTCTGATAAATGAGATCAGTGCAGAGACTCACCACTCCCAAACCTCACTGGAAGAAGAAGAAAAAAAATCCTATCTATCTTCTATTTATACTCGCTTGTTATGTAAAAAAACCAGTGTGGAATACCTGGAAAATGGACATTTCCTTAGTTACGACTGGGTACTAAGGAAGCCCTGGATCAAAACTATCACACCCTTGGTGAAGCCATGCTGGCTGTCCCTAATCACCTCTTTGTCCTCCTTATTCTTTAGCAGGAGGATCTGTTTCATAATCATATTGGGCAGAGAGGTTAAGTTGACTGACCAGTAGTTCCCAGGATCCTACTAGCAAATCAGCCCCATTTTATTCTTGCAAGATATTTAGAAAAAAATTCCACTTAATTCATTTTTTTTTTTTTTTGAGGCAAAATCTTCATGAAAGGGGAACTTTTGACTAACTAGCAATAATACAATTACATGGCATGACTGGTTGGTAACTTTCAATGAAATATCTGAACTCCCATAGACTTTCTACCTCATTATATGTATTGACAAAATTTGTACTTTCAGAAAATTCAAGCAATTATTTAAACGTGGGCTTTTTAGCTTTTATCAGTGTTTCTCACCTCAAGGAGCAAAGATTCATGAAACCTGGAATCTTTTTGCTACAATGCAGGTTTTGGAACAACTTCAACCTTACTGTGAGGTCATCTAAAGTATGAGCCCCCCAGCAGAAAAAGCAACACCACTGATAACTTGAATTTAAATGTCCTTTAAAATGCAAATAAAAGTTGACTTCTTATTCCTACTTCACTTAATTGGTCCCAAAGTTTAGCTTCATCCTGCTAACTGACAGGTGAAATGATGTGAGTATGCTTCTTTAAACAGAAATTTCCAACCCAATGGCCTATCAAGTATCTGAAGGACAGGAAGGATAAGGAAGATAGATTCTTTGGATTTTTGCAGTTAGCAGTGGTTAATTCTAAGGCATGCTGAATAAAGCATTAATACTGAGCATCCAATATTTTTTAATCTTATTTATGAAAAAGACAATTGAAGATGTCAAGACTTAACTGTGAAGGTAGTCATAGAACAAAGTCATCACCTTCATTTACAAGCAATTGCTTTCTCAGGTGTGATTGATAAAGAGCAGCACCAGTCCCATTCAAAAAATGATGAACTCTTATTTGCCCTGAAATATAATGGTGTTCATCTTTGAAGGCAGAATGTATTGTAATATTTTTTTTTCCTCAAGAAATGGAATGCTACCATATAGTATGTTCAACAGATATAACTGGGAATTGATTTATCTTAATACTTTGCCAGCCATATTCATTAATAGTAGGAATGGATGTTTAAACAAGTAGTTTATCTCACTGAGAATTTAATAAATATTGTCAATGCTTACTTGTTTTATTGTCTACAGTTCTATGAAAGTACATGTAAAAAAAAAATTAAATATGCTGTAAAAACCTCAACATTGAAATGCAAAAACATACATGTGCTTTACTTTGATAATAAATATATTTTTATTTCTGTACATTTGTGGGCAAAAGTAAGCGTAATTTAAAAGTTGCAGTTGGAGTGCTTACTCATGAGAGTCATGTACATTACAATTTCTTAAAGTGCATCTGGTAATGAGCAGTAATACCACAAGATTCCAGTAGAAACTTAATTTACATGAAGCCAATTGCCAAAATTATTATCTGACAGAATGACAGCATAACATTTGCAACATTTATCTCTTTTCATACTCTGTACCGCTCCCTTGGGTCTAGCCTCACTGCCTTGTGGGGCAACTGTGTTTCTGCTGTGGTTTGAGCTGGAGGTATATTGAGTTTTGCGGAGGCAGAGAGACTTGCCAATTTGAAGAGTGGAAAGTAGAGGGTTCAGAGGTATCTGAGTGAACCTGAACCTGAGGGAAACAAGGAAAAAGAGGGTGGCAACTTCACTGTAGTGTGATGTGTCAGCAAGAAAGTCCTTTCCCCTTTTTCCTGAGACCAAACTGCTATGACAAGTGTAGGAAAAGATCTTTCTCCTTAATTCAAGTCTCACTGATCTGTTGTACAAAAGAATTAATGTCACCATCATGTTTGTCTTAACACTTTATTATATTAAAACAATGAAGAATTGAGAAGGTTAACATTTTCTAATGTCTGTACTCTATCATTAAGAAAACTTCAGAAAAGGCCAAGAACTGAGCTAAAGTACGGGATCCAACCTGGCCTAAGTACCTACATCATGGACATCTACATCTTATGCTATTAGGACAGTCATTGCTGAGTTATATATATAGTCTTCTATAACCACTGATAGTCAATTCCTGGCAAAAAGAATAATAATAAACTAATATAACTATTAATATTTCTGCATTTCCCCAAGATAGAAAATATTGCCTATTACTTTACCATCTGTAAATTAAAGATATTGAACCTAGTTCTCAAAGAATAGCACAAAAATATCTAGATCACTAGTGATACACCAGTTTAAGTGAGTGTTTCTTACTGTGGGAGTCTGCAAACTTTTGAGAAACATATTTCTAGGAGACCTACACAAAAATTTATAGGCAAATTACAAGTAGCTTGAAATCTGTCATACAGAATCCCACTTTCCTGATGGAAAATATTTATAATGTCTGTAATCTGTAGTAATCAAAAAGGGAAAAAAAATAGAATAGTATATGTCTACTGCATTTTCAACAGATTAAAGTTTTATAAAAAAAAAAGATACATGGCCTAAGTAACCTTGTTGGCGTTCATACACTGAAAATACTGGAGGCAAGTAAAGGGAGACACTGTGAAAGGATTGGGAGTGGAGAATTTTTTATTCATACTTTGTTTTGATTTTGATATCACTAAGAAATCTGAAGGACAAGAGAATAATCAGGAAGGCACAGATAGTGCAGTTTTAATAAAAGAGACATTTTAATCATTCCAGTTTTAATATGAAGGTATTAACGAGTTTAGAAGATTCCATGGTATAATCCTGTATTTGTTAAGTTCAAGTTTTGCCTTTGACTTCATCTGAGATAAGAATAACTAAATAATTTTCCTTCTGAATTTGAAGGTCTGTTGATTTGTTGGTACAACAAGATAGTGTAAACAGTCATAGCTTATTGTTCAGTAAAAAACCAACAACAACAACAACAACAAAACCCTAAAACCCCCAAAAAACCAAAAAAACCAAAACCAAACCAAAACTTCAATAACAGGCTTTTTCATAGAGCACAGAATTAAATACTGAAATCTTGACTAAGAAATACTGTAACAGAAGAAAATTATACAAATAACATTAGCACATCGCATGAACTGATTTTGTAAAGATATTATTCTGTCTTAGTGATCTGAAAGAAGATTATTGCTATATTAGAGATCAAGAAAATTGGTATTCTCATTGTGCCCCTCAGAAATTGCCAATTACCAGTCAGTAATTACAACAACGTATTTCAAAATGTTCTATGACAGCAGTCAAGTATAAGCTTCAGGTAAACAACAGAAGGGCACATAGTCCTGATGAGAAGCTCATCATGATCTAGATGAATATTCCCATGGACATCAGTAACATTTAGGTACAATCTTTATAAAGGGAGGGGAAATACTGTCACAGTCATAGTGACGGAGCAGAGGACTTGAGAGCTGCAAAGGAACAGGAAGGGAAGAATACATTACACAGTTAAGCACCAGCTTGTTCAGTAATGCCTGAAGCGCCTGATGCCCACCAGGGTCTGCAGCCTGGGCAGTTGCAATAGTGTGGAAATGGTCAACTGTTGTGCAGTCAAGGCTAATGTTAAATTATCAGAATATTTCTTTCCCCTCTCTTCATATTCTTCCCTCTGCACAGGAGTTGGTATGTGTGCAGACTCACCATTAATTTGTATAACGTGTAGATGTATGTAATATGAGTAGATAGACATTACATGACAAAGCCAATTAGAATACAATATATGAACAAAATTATTTGGATAATTGGTTTTTTTTTAAATGTATTCTCTTCTGCGCAGAAGTCATCAGTATTCAAACAAATAAGTGGAATAAACCCCATGTTCTTTTAAAGGTAAATATCTGAGGAAATAGTATTGCAAAATGCCAACAAATTGTGATTACTGGTATATCAGAGGATAAAAAAATAGAGAAAAATACAGAATTGTAAAGAGACTTCTTTCTGCAAAGGCCAGGAGAGAAAGGGAAAGTATGGTTTGTTCAGCTACCAAAATGACATTGAAGTATAATTTCTGTATAACTTGAGATAAATAGAATATTGTGAACATAATGCTTATAAAAGTCATACATCTTTTATTAGATTAAATAGCTATACATGAGTACTGCATAATAAGAACAATACATAAACACAGAGTATAGATTTTAAAATTATAAAAATCTTTGGTTTAAAAAATCAAAATCAAATGTATATATTAGTAAGGTGTTGAAGAAACCATGGCTTTAGAAGTATTAATATATATATATATCACTGTTGAAAATTTCATTAAAAGGCAGACACAAAGTGGAAAAACCATAGAAATGCAACAGAAACCTAACTTCAAGCAACTGCAGTTAGTAGAATGTTTTTACTGAGTTATACAACTTGGAAGAAAGTTCTAAAATGTCATGCAAATACTAAACCAGAGAAAAATAGGAACAATATTATGCACACCTGAGCAGAGAAAATGCAGTGCATATAGGAAAGAGGAAAAACCAAAACACCTCTACAAAGATTAATTGCTTATTGAAATAATGTCATGTGTAAGTGATGAAGAAAAAAAAAAGGAAATAAAGAGTGCCTTACTGCACTTAAGCTTTGAATACATGCCAAAATAAAGATGCTGAAATAAACACATTAGAAAACTGCAGAATACATTGGCTTTCAGAAAGGAAATGTAAAATTATGATTGTATGTGCCACAGAGAAATCACCAGAATTTGGGAATTACAGGTATAAAGTAACTAACTAAATTCTTATTAAGACCACTTTGTATTGTAAATGCAGATACAACCTGCATTAAAAACAGTAATTAAGTAATCATAGTTCACTGCATCACAGAGGGCTCACATGATTAAAAAAAAGACAATAAATTGAAAGTATGAATGATTTTACTTCATTATGGAGTATTCGAAGTAAGTCTGATGACACATAAAGGAACTTCATTGAATACAATTGGCAAAAACATGAATATACTTTCAAATGTCAACGAGGAAAACAGAAAGTAAAAATATGGCTAAAGCAAGAATTTTTAATTTAATTATATTTGCAAGGATCACATCTAAATGACAAAAGTTTCACACATAGTATATTTTTTTCAATGCATTGTCTTATAATTTCAAAACACAGAAGCTGGTATTAACAAATGTATTTTCTTATGTATTCATCAAGACAAAAAGGCAAAGCTAAAGATTAAGAAATAGGTTTAACCTCAAGTTCATAATTATTTTTATGATGGCTTAATAGCAGCTGATAGCATATTTTTTATGGTACAAAATTAACTGCTATTCAAGATTACTCACTTTCATTATGACACAAATGGGAGAGGGATTCAATCTGGAAATTAAGATAAAGTATTTCATTTTGTATTAGATAACAAGGTCTTCAATAATTAAAATTATTTTATTATTTCATATAAACTACTAAAACATTCCATGTCACAACAGAAATGGTGAAGTGGAAAGCTGTTTTCATATTGTGAGCCAATAAAATTAAAGCTTGGGAAATATCAATAGTAAAACTGAAAAGCACAAATTTTAAAACATACCAACTAAAGAATGTGGGTTTTACAGGAAATTTGAAAAAAATACGGGCATTGAGAGTAAATCAAGGAAAGTGAACAATTCTTAACAAATATTTTGTTGAAGATAAATAGCTGTAAATTGACTTCCATTTTTTGTAAGTTTTGAGTTCAAATGTATTGCTGGAGCAAATTATTGGGAGGCTAAGTCACAAGCTGTTGCAACCAGGTACATCATAGGTTGGATTGACTGTATGTCAGAAAGAGATACTAGATAAGCAAAAACTATTTTAAGAATTCAAAGTGGAGAGAAAGCTGCCTACATGCCTTGTTCAGCTAAATTATTTCTAGGTAGAATGTTTATTCTGTCATGCTTTATTTAGTTGTTTGCTTTACTCAAGAAAATCTGAAGTCCTTCTTGTCTACTTTGCAGTGGAATCACTATTAAAGCTTAAAAAAACCCCCAATAACATAGAAGTTTTTCTAAAACTTATCTATATATTTATTGCAGTAGAAATTGTTAGGTGACTTCAGATACCACTGTGGTAAATACTGATTTGTTTAAATGATCCTAGTCCCCAGATATGTGTATCTTTAAAGTTCCACAAATAGTAGCAGAGGCTCTTAAAATGCATTGAGAAAGTACTGCTATTATGTATATTTCCAGTGAGAAAATCTCAAAATAAATTAAACCACTGATCCAGTGTAACAGATCTGTTACAGAATTGCTGAGCATTTATAAAACAAGTTTAATTCCCAGGCCTGCTGATACTTAGCAGCTCTGAAAAAGTCAGATCCATGTTTCTTGAGCTGAGTAACTGGAGGAAAAAAAAAACCAAAAAACAAAAAAAACCCGAAGGTGATTTTAATGATCAACCAAACTTTATCTAACAAATAAATGCTATGGATGGAATGTTCATGTTTAACCTTATCTACTTCTCTGAAGAATACTTGTTCTCCTATACTGCAGCTTTGTTGTTCTTAAGTGTTTGTAATGTCTCTCTCTCCTTTTTCCTCATCTCATCATTACACTTGCCTTTTCCCTTCCTTCTTAATTACTCAGCATTCATTTCACAAAAAAACCCACCCACCGACCCACCCACCCAACCAACCAACCAAAAACCCCACCATAATGGTTCAGATTATATAGCATATTTAGGCTATGATGTTTAATTTTATTCTTCTTTTTAAGAAGAAAAATACTAGAAGAAATAAAAGAATTTGCATTTGGACTTAACTTACCTCTCTAGGATTTTAACTTGGTCTTTCTTGTTTTCAATGTTACTTTCTGCCAATGACATTACTATGAAATAACAAGGTATAGTCAGAGAAACTGTCAGGAGTTAAAAAATACTAGAAACAGCTACCAATAGTCCTCCGATGCTAAGAGTACAAAAAATCCTTCCTCAAACAGGCTTCCTGGGCTGTGCTGGAAGCCTAGTGTGGCACACAGAACTCTCGGAAGAGGAAAAGGGAATGCTGTAAAGAAATTATGAAAGTAAAGCACATGTTATTGATCACTGTGGGCTTTTCTATTCTTCTCTTTCAGATACATTCTTGTGCACTAACCTATAAGATAGGAAGGCATTTTTTTCCAAAATATAGGCAATGCATTTATGAGCACATTTTTGTGTTCCTCCAAGCAAATAACTGGATGCCTCATCAGTTATTAAGAGTGATATTTTATGTCAATCTCACTTTTTACAGAGATAAGAAATCAAAGTATGTTTAGAAAATATCTTAGGCACTCATATATATTTCATTTCAAAAGATGGGAAATGAATAAAAAGACTCTAAACTCTTTTCTCAAAATTGATAAAAGTGCATGTGGTGGAATCAAGAGCAAGAGAAACTATTCCAACCTCTTTATTTTTTTTTTTTATTTTTTTTATGATAGGATGTTTTGTTAAAGCATATATGGCTTTAGTATGACCATTTCACTCAGGACCAATAAGGTTACTGGCGTGTATTATCTAGTTCTGGGCTATATTGCTTATTAATATAAAAGAAACCAACAAAACATCACCTCAGAACAGGTACCATTTTTAAGTAAAAAGCAATAAAGGAATGTATGCAGTTTCACTGTCTCAAGAAGTAGAATGATATAGTATAATGCTATGGCTCCCTCTTTTGGATAGCAGATATCTAGTATTCAACAATAAGAAAACTCATCTTGTCCTTAACAACAACAACAACAACAAAAATAACACAAGGCTGTCTAATTTACCCCAAGTCCTGCATAACTATGATTAATGCAGTCAATATAAACAAGGTTTTTTTAAGTTTCTTGTAAAATGCAATAATATTGTATTATCTAAAAAAAGAGATGCATTTCACAGTTTGTACTGTAATTAGAATATTTTTGAAATATGTTAAACATTAGTCTATCAAGTACCTATAAAAACTGGGACAAGAAATTCTCTGAAATTTAGTTTAGCAGTGCTGTAGATACAAAATAAAGAACAATAAATGGAAGATTGATGAAAGCAGTTAATCTAACTTACCCTCTGGACAAGTGACCAGAAAAGAACAAATTTTATTCCTATATCTTTATTACTTCATTTATAACTTTGAGTGAAAAATAAAATGAATGGTCATTTGGGTTACTTGCTTAAAATCTTCAGCATAAATATAACCCAACTGAAAATCCACAGATTTATATGCATTGGTTTGTAGAAATTTTTGAACATACCTTTGAAGAATAAAAAGGGCATGTAATATTTTTAGAATTCAAAAAGTAATTCTGTAAAATAAGGTATGTTTTATTAAATGGGAAAGATAAGTAAAGAGTACAACTGTTAAAAGTTGTCAACCAACACAAAATAGTGACTCCTGACAGAGCCTAAACTCTCATGGTTTAAGATTTTTTTCCTAATGTAAGACAATGTAAACAATGTTGGCTTTATATATATTGTTATATTTTTAATTCTGAATTTGGACTTTGCATTCTCCAGTATTAGAAGCATACCACCATTCTTCTAAAAGAATATCTAGCCATAATTCCACATTACATAAGAGATTCGATTTTCTTCATGTATACATGTAGTATGCTGCTGTGAGACAAGTAGGAATAGAATTTGTGGGAAAAAATACCCATGAAAAATTTAGTAGCATTGTTCAATGACTTCAGCTGTGTCAGCTAGAAGTCAATTTATTTCACTCAAACCCCCTTCCTATTGCTTTCTTATTACCTTTATGTAAAATATTGATGTTGGTTTACAGGTTTTGTTTAGCTCTTTCTATTTCTAAAAGTAGACATTCCTGAACACTCATAAGATGCTGAGCTATACAATTATAAAATTACCTGCATTTATATCAACTAAATAAAAATAGTTGTCTCATGATATCCATTTTTATTATACCATTGCAGTATGTTTTCCCTTCACAGTACCTAGGCTGCAATAGGAAAACTGCTTTTGACTATGCTGGATCATTGCTATTCACTCTATTTATTAGTAAGTTACTATAAAATGTTTATTATATAATCAAGACTGTGGTAATGAGTTTTAGATGAAAGTACATCTCTTCTATGAAGAACTGCCTGTGGATATAATGCATAGTGCATATAATGACAGTTTTCAGAGTTAGGGGAAAAAAAGGCAATTTAGTATGTCTTAATGAAAGTAGAAATTAAACTTTTTCACTAACTTACGCTATACACTCACAGCCATACTACTAAAACATGACAAAAAAATTGGCTGTAATAATGATTGAAGAATCACAAAGATAAAAATAGGGACAAAATTCACTTGTAAAAAGCATAAGTTTGTTTCATGTAAAATATCTATTCCCATACAAAAGATTAAAAAAAAAAAGTCCCTGGCATACACATCTCTATGTTTGGATTAACTGTGTACTTTCTTTCATCCTATTACATACTTGAGTTAATTTGTTTTCTACGAAATCACATATTTTTGACTTAGCATTATGAAGCCCACACAAAACTGTCTCCTCATATACCTTTTTCCCTCATTTTTTTATGAGTGCAAGAAGAAAGGGAGACAGTCACAGGCATTTGAGTTTATTCAATAAAGTTTTGAAGCTGGACTATACACTATCATTTCAGGCAAAGCTGGATAAAACAAAAAACAGAGCAGGAAACATTGAAACATTAAGCAAATGCTTTGCTTTATCAGCTTTTTTCAATCATATTTATACTATTTTTTCACTCTGAAACTAGAACCATATACATGGTTTCATGCAGTTACATTTTTTCTTCTAACAAAAAAGACAAGGAAGATATAAGGAGTAATTCTGGTATGCTGTGAAGTACTCTGTGTGTTTTGAATTAATCAAAATAAATCACATGAAAATCTGCATATTGTGAAAATTCATGCTAGGGTATAGATTATTAAACGCTCAAATCTGATTCAGTTTTTACTAAAAGAAACATGTCACATGCCATTCTAAAGTTAACTGATATTTTAAGATAAATAAACTAGTTATTTATTTCTCTGGTAACTAGAAAAAAAGGAACAAAATAGTAAAAGAGCAAAACTGTTGGTATCAGCAATAACAAGTGCAGTGTCATCAGAGCACAGTTAAAGGATTAAATGGATATGCAGATGACATATTTTCTACCTTTAGATTGAGTTCCAAATGGGTCTGAAGGCTTCTGAAGTCGCCTATCATGGGAGCAACAATAAACCAACATATAAGGTCTTCACTAACAGTATGAATTTGAGGAAGGTAAATTCAGGAAATATTACAGGAAATCTTGGAAACTCATCAAGGGAAAAAATATGATCCAAATTTTAATATGAAATTGAACATTAAAGCCAAACTGACCTACTGCTCAGAGTTCTTGATGGGCTTCTTTGCAAGGCTGTCAAACAACAGAGGTATTTTGATTAGTCATATCTGGGCTAGTAGTTCTTGGGAGAGAGTCTAAACCCTCAAGAAACAAATAGCAGAACAGGTCTTCACGAAAAAAGTGTATATACCCAACATCCAGGGATACGTAACAGTGTTATACCCTTTCTGTCATTTCATCAGAGGTCAGGGGAACATTTTGACAAACTGCTGTGATTAAAAACTAAAAACTTTTTTGGAAGTTCCATGAAAAATTACCATCAGTGCTGCACTTGTGGCTACTCAGTGTTCTATGATTCATTTGTCACAGTTTTCAGGAAAATAGAGGAGTTATATACCCTTAAGGAATAAATGCCACATCGGTTTGTTTGTTTGTTTGTTTGACCAAGATTTCATTTCAGTACAGTAGGATTTCAGGTTGTAGTAAATGGCAGTGACTTGCTGCATGCTATCAAGAATTTTAAAAACCTCAGTATTGAAACTGCTGAAATATTAATTATTTTCTCCAACCTTTCACTTAAATTGCCTTGATACTTGAGGGTTTCAAGGTATCAAAAGCAATACTAAGTTTTAAAATACACTTTCAGTTCTACCACAAACAAGTTGCAGGAATAAAGTCTGAGGCCTAAATGAATGAAAATGTAAAAAACACAATAGCTTCAGACTTAGTCAAGTCCTCTGAAAGAGTCCTCAAGCATATGGATAGCTTTGATCTCTTTGATACGATCTGCTTATCCTAGAAGGCTTTTGGCAGGCCACTCACCAAAATCCCTTAAACATCCACGAACTAGAAGTGAAGGTCCCTGTATATATTAGCAAATCATTAAATAAAAATAATTTTAATTAATGCTATTTTAATTTAATTTAAATAAATAAAATATTTAAATAATAACTCAATTTATTTACTTGATTAAATTATAGAAATCAGTAAGAAGTAAATAACAAGTTTTCACATGGAAATGTCAATGAATGACATTCAGCACGTGCTGGGATAAAGCTAAATTTCTTCACAGTGGCTAGTATGAGGCCATGTTTTGGATTTGTGGTGAAAGCAGCATTGATAATACAGAAACACTTTCATTATTGGTGAGCAGTGCTTACACAGAGTGAAGGCCTATTCGGCTGCTCACAGCACCCTGCCAGTGAGCAGGCTGTGGCTGCACAAGGAGTTGGGAGGGCACACAGCTGGAACTGCTGACCCCAACTTACGCAAGGAATATTCCAGACCATGTAGCATCATGCTCAGCATATAAAGCTGTGGGGAGAAACATAATTCACCTGGCAAATAAACATTGTAATGTACTTGTCCATAACTTTTCAATGTTATTACATCAGTTTAGTTTGTACCAACTGGCACTATCCAAGAAAATTTCCAGAGTGATTTCTCATAGGTGGTATGAACATGATAATGCTACTTTGGACTAAGGAAGGATGGAGTAAAAAAAGAGTTTAGCCATATGGATTTGAGCCTTGCCATGCCAACCGATTTCAGCTTTACAATGATCTAGTAGCTATTGTAGTTTGTCGTATTTACATTTGAAATCTATGCCATACAGTGAGTGAGCACCCAAATGATGCATGATGAAATTGTTATGAAATTATGTAAAGTCACACAGATGGTAAGGCCCAGATTATATGTTTCAAATAACAAAGTCTGACCACTGCCATGGGGGAGTAGCAACATAATGCAACAATATATAATAACCAGAAAACCTACGCATGGGGCTCTGCCATGGTCAAAAAAAAAAAAAAAAGAAAAAAAAAAGAAAAAAAGAAAGCAATGCCATATATCGTGATGAAATTAAGTAGAGAAAGCAATTAAGTTGCTGTTTATATATGCAGAAAACAACAAATTATGATTGCCAATCTCAAGAGAAACACACAAAAAAGCAGAAGACATGCAGAGAAGGGCTACAGGTGCAATCAAATCTGGCACAGCTTTCACACAAGAAATGATTAAGCCAACAGTCCCAGAGCTTTCCATCTTGGTAAAGAGACAGCTGAAGGAGAAATTGATTTAAGTCTATACATTCATCAGTGGCAAAGAGAGAGAAGGTGTAACTATTTACTGTGGCTTCCAATGACAGTACTAGTTGTCTAATGAAGATGTCAGTTATAATCTTCAAAAATAAACAAAAAGAGTTGGTTCTTTTCACAAAATTTGTAAAATATGTGTCTCCTTTCAGAATATGGTTTACTCTGAGAAGCCCATATGCTTTCAAAACAAAGACTCAGAATGTCATGGCAAAGAGAATCTACTGGGATTATCAAATACCTAATATTTGGGGACTGAGAAAACATACAGAAGAAAAAGAAACATTGCCTGCTTCTCCATGCTTATGCAATATCGTGGGTGTCCATTGAAGACATCGTCATTTTGTACTATCAGGATACTAAGAGAATAAACAATATTTTATTACACTTATTTTGAATTTATTAATATTTTGCTTTTATCTGTCATTAGTCAAGTCAAATAACATGTAAGTGAAAGACTGGGTTTTTTGAGTTTTATGGGAAATGTTTTGTTTTGTTTTGTTTTGTTTTTTAGTTTTTAAAGAGATTCAGACATAAAAAAAAAGGAAAATAATTGTAATTTATGTTTCTGAGATCCATATTATTCTCGCAAGTGACAGAATCACAACTTGCAAATATTTTAAGTTGTTTATTATGAAAATAAAGAATGAAGCCTTAGCTGCATCAGACTCCTCTCAGATTACCTGAGATAAAATAGAAAAAAAATTTGTTAATGTTATGCATTATTTCTGTGCACAAAGTCCTATGCTTGTAAGAGTTCTGCTCAGCTCTGAGAATGAGACTTTTCTTGATTCCTTTGGAGACAGCAGACAGGCATAAAGAAAGTTGAACTCTAATAAATGACAGCATTCAGCAGCTGTTCAATTCCTTCAGGAAGGATGCAGCAGCAAGGGCTACAATTACCTTCCAAAATTTGCTAACTGCCTTAAATTGGTCAGCAATTCATTTTTTCCAGTCCAGAGAAGTGCATGTATATTGCCTTGCAGGCAGTAATTAAGTCCTTCTCTATAGAAACAAGATTTCTAATGACTGAGATGTATATGAAGAAAAAAAAACAAAAAACAAAAAAACAACAAAAAACCCCACAAAAAAACCCACATAAGAACCAAAACCAAAAACAAAAAGAAAAAATAAGGATTGCAGAGACTAAAACTTTTTTAAAAAATCTTTGAGATACTAGCTTTAAAGATATCTTTCTTCTGTGAAATTCTGGCTTGTAATGACTTCTTGGGCTATTACACAAGCTGAAGACTCACAAAGTTTAGCAAGCTCTTATCCTTGTACATGCTATGCTCAGAAAATATGCAGAGATAAGAGTCACCTCATGTGGACTCTCAGAATGCCTAGTTAGGAGCTGGTTGTGTGACCAGAGTAGATTGCTGCATAATAAAGCAACAAGAAAGAGGCACATGGCAAAAGCACGTAGTAGTCTCAGTTATTAGGAGAACTGGTAAGTCCTGTCATTAACAGTGCTGCCATAGGTGAATCTCATCTGCTTCATGCAGAGAGACTAATGAGAATTGATGTGTCTGGAAAACAGGGGTCTATGGCTTGGGTTTGTATCTGGCAGATAGAAAGTTATGCTACTTATGAAATAAAAGCAACCAATCCACTGAAAAAAAAAATCTCCCAAAAATCCTACAAAAATAATGCCTTAATTTTGACAACTGCAGGATATCAACAGCAAAGCAAGACAATCTGTTTATGAATGACAGAACATGGGACAATCTTACAGGGGAAGCAAAGAGAAGAATTTTGCTTTTATGACAAAATTTATTTTTCCTCATGTGTATGAAGGCTACTCTTTAAAACCATGAATGTGATGAATGTGTTACATTTGTAAATAAGGTGTGGCATAAAAACTTATAATGCAGCTTCATTATATGATACGAGTGAAATATGTTCCCTGTAGAGAAAAATCAATACTAAAGATCAAAGGAATATCTTCAAAAGGTCTCACTTTAAGGGTTTACAAGTGCTCTATTTTCTAGTCCTCCTCATGTTGATGAAAAGCAGATCATGTAAAAATGTTCATTATTGGAGAAAAAGAATCGTCTTTTTTTTAAAAAAGATGGGTTGTAAGTGCTGCAGGCTTTGCTCACTAGCTGATGGAAGTATGGTTGGAGGTCAAACAGTCCAGAAACAAGATCATCTGTTCCTCAGAAGATACTAGCTCCAGAGAAGGGCAGATGGTATTTTCACTGCCCAGGGACAGTTGCTTTAAATCACAGCTGTGTCTCTGCAGAATTCTGCCAGTGAGGATTGTCCTAACATGAATCAACACATTCTCTTGCCAGATCCACCCACTTGGTTACTAGCGTTCCTCACCATGTATGCTATAGAGAGGGTGACTTAGGCCATGATGAAGTGAATTTAGACCTGTGTTTCCGATGTATATACCTAAGAGGCTGATAAAACTGTAAAGTAACTCTCTTTTGGAACAGCAAGATAAATGTTTGTTATAACACACCTATTCATAGATTCATTTGCCTAAAGACGTTGATTCAAAAATTGCTATTATTTCACATTCTGTAAAACTTTATATTACTGTGATTGCCGGAGTTATGTAGCAAAGGAAACCTGCACTGATGTCCAAGGCAAGATTTACCTTTAGCTATTTCCTAGCAAAACTTCCTGATGAGCTGATATCTACTGTATGTAGGGCCGAACAGATAAGCAACCCAACGGGCAAAAAGCAGTTCTAAAAATCTATTCTGAAAGGTTTGCAGTGGGAGCTGCTAAGTGGAAAAGTGTTTCTTTATTAGTGTGGCCCATATCTCAGTGACTAAATGGGATCTGAGTACCCATCAAAGAATGGGTGTTCATCAGTCAAAAAAACTGTCCCTTCAGTTTTGAGGTTCTCTCATAGAAATAAATGACAACACCTTTCTTTGTTACCTCAAGTTCAGTCTATATGCACATTGGTTGTTTTCTTTTAATCCTTTCAATCTTAGCCCCAACCCCATCTTTACCCATGAAGAGGAGAGAGGGAAGAAAAAACTTTAGGAAGAAGAAGGCTGATTTTACAAAATCATCCATCAATGATACATCCAGAGTCTATATGCATGCTTGTAGAATGACTACACTCAGAATATTTGAGTGCTGCAGCCAGAGGGAAGCATGTGTATGCATATTAGGACTATTGTTAGTGAGGGAAGTGATAAAAGGGAACCTAGAGTGACATAGATCCATCCAGAACTTAAGTCTTGGTATTGCCGGTGGAAGTGAGCTGTTTATAGCACAGCCTTTTGTTGCTACAGCTTCACCATTCTTAGTGTTCAGTCTAGGTAGATTAAAGCTACATTCAGATATTTTGTTTTCAAAAGAAAGGCAGACAAAGCCAATGAGAATTCTTCCCAATTAGACTGCTTCCATGCATGCAGGCTACACAAGAGTTATACTTGCTATATCTTGTTGAAATACATACTTTAGTTTTACAGATTGTTTGGATCATCCTGAACATTAGTTTCATCTTTCTTATTTAAAGATTGGAGCGCAATATGAAGTGCTGTTGCTGCAGTTAGCTCTGCTATTTTTAGCTATACACAAGCACTACATAATTTTTCTTTTAGAACAGAATTCTACTTCATTGTTAACAAATGAAACAAACTAATGTGGGATACATTATTAAGTTACCGAAGGTTAGCTTTTCTTCATGACATGCTTGTGAATGATTGTGCTGCACTAATTAAAAACATTGCCATGACAATTGCTATAGTAACATTTAAATTGGCATCATCAGTAACAAATCCCTGCTATTGATCCCAGCAAGGCTTATTTCACACTACACCTGAAGAATGTAAATAGAATATTTTGCATTCAAAAGGACTTTGAAAGATAATTTTTTCCAGTTTTTACTCTGCTCAGGAGAATAATGTTTTTTCATACAGAGATAATTCATTTACCTGGAACTGTTGCAGGATTCTGATATCAGAGTCCTTACTTCAAGGAGATGCTACAATGGCTCTAGGCTACCACCATATATCCCTCAAACCACACAAATGAAAAAAAAAAACACCACCAAACAAACAAACAAACAAAAACAAAACAAAAACAAAAAACCACAACGTATTACCTCCTATCAGATCCACTGATTTGCAAAATGGGGAAGAATTGCAGGTTCTCCAAAGTTTTTGGCATTAAAACGTGTAACACATGAATACCCCATCTGAATAGATGTTTCCAACACAACTACAAAGAGAACCATTTTCTATTATTTGACAAGAACAATAATTTGATGTTGTACTGATTAAATGATAGAAGCAGATACAAAGTGAAACAGATTACACAAACTTGGTTGTAATAATGCCAAGGTCATGAATTCAATCCCATGTATGGGCCATTGACTTAGGAGTTGGACTCGATGATCCTTGTGGGACCCTTCCAACTCAGAATAGTCTGTGATTCCGTGAATACTGATTGGTTGCTTAGGAACAAACAAACAAACAAACAAACAAAAAACCCCCACCTCTCTGTTTTCAGACTAAAGACCTTTGCCCCTCTTAGAAGAAATCAAATTAATGTTTATCGTAATGTTCGGCAGACCTACTGATCCAAATTAATAACTCTTTACACCTAGTAGGACCAAATATTGCATAAATAAAACCCAGGAAACAACGGACTGTAATTTCTTTTTTTGTTTGTTTGGTTGTTTGTTTTTTTTTTTATTCTTGACATTAAGGAGTCTCTCTTTCCCCTCGATACTAATGAAGTCCTTCTGTTAATTGTCAAGGAAATCAGTAGAGGGCAGCACTACACAGAAAACCACACATTTACAGCAATCTGTTTAATTTCTGCCCTGGCTGGAACAAACTATGGGATCCTCCCCACCCCCCTCACCCCCCCCCAAAATCAAACCAAACTAAACCAACAAAAAAAAAAGGAAAAAAAAAATCTTCAGTGAAAAATTGTTTTTTGCACAGTGATAATTTCTTATAGCAGAGTCAGAACACCTATGTGCAGCACCTTGAGTTCCTTTGAATAGCTGGTCTTAGTTTTCCAGACTACATTAGAATCCTTAGTATCAGTATTAAACTACACTTTCTGAACCACTTGAACAGCTGAATGTGAGACAAGATATATAAGCCAATGATCACCTTGAAGTATTTCTTTGAGTACGATAGTATAAACATCATATGGCAAATAGTGTTTGGACAGAAAGGAATGAGGGCAACTTCAGGAAATGAAAAATGTGTCTTTTTGAAAAAGCAAAAGTGAAGCATTTGAAATTTATTTACATTTGAAATTATTACCAAACTGAACTTGCAATCGCACATCTCCAAATGGCCAGATGAAAATATGTTAATGCCACCTGTATTTCCCTGTTTCCAAAAAAAAAAAAAGAAGAGTAAAAACAAACCAGACTAAATCATCTGGGTGTTACATTTGTCTAAGCTTTGAAATTAAGACCTTTTGAAGTGAAAATTTAAACTGTTTGACATTTTTGCAAAATTTGTCTTTGACATCAGCCTTTCAAAGCTTATAGGTTTTGTAAAACAGATCTTTAGGATTGTGGCTTCATAGATTCACTATTTATTAAAGTTTTGCCAAATATTTTGTAATTTTCAGAACTTTTTGTCTATTTTATGGTTTGTTATGTTTTAATACAGAAAAACTGATATGTTCCAAGAAATCAGAGAAATAAATCTCAGTTGTGAACTTAAATATATGAAAACATAAATATGTAAAAAATATTTATCAGAATAGTTGAGTAAAAAAGTATAATTCATATCAAAGCAGAAATATGAAATTTAATCAGTATGAACATTTGAATGTTATCATTCAGAATGTAGATAAGATGAATTCTTCAACTAAAGTCCAAAAAAATTGTTGTGATGCAGCTATGGAAGAGCACTATTTCAGGACACATCAAGCAAGAACATCTCCGGAAGAGATAAGAGCCTTGATAAGAGTCACAGAGCATGCCATTTTTTGAAGATGTCTCTTCAGATCAGAATTGCATTCTAAAGCCAAGGTCACCGTCCCAGATTTTAAAAATATTGTGTGTGACCAAGCCCTTCATTTTCTGTCATTGGACAAACTTGATAGTCTGCCTTTCAAATACAGTAGTTTCAACATGTCTATTTTCATTTTGCAACACCTTAAGCAGAATCTAATCTACGAAGCATGAATAGACCCTACAATCTGCCTCAGATGTTGCAGTGGGATGGACTTGAAGTATATAAGATAATGTCTTATGTTCTACATTGATAAATAGTTTTATTCAGTGATAAAAACTGTTTCAGTCTACATTACATAGGGAGTTTGAATCATCAAACTTAAACATGGATAAAAGATTAGATGAAGGTTTTTTTCCTTTTGATCTGTGTCTAGTAAATTTCAATCACAAGGCAAGATCATCATGTACTCAAATGTTTCCCAGTTAATGTCAAAATTTACTGGTAATAAATTAGCCACGGGAGAATTGCGCTTTACCCCTCTACCTGCAACAGGAACATATTGAACATTACAGGGGAGAAAACAAGAATTCAAAGAAAATGCATCCACAAAGGTATGCCAAGGTCTAGGTACATTCATGATTTTATGCAAATAGAGTTAATTTAAATTATGAGTTGATTCTTTAATTAAAATAAAAAGCAAAAGAAAACAAGTTTTCTGGAATTATATATATGATGTTCTGCATCAACCTGACACCTATGAAATTCTTTTCTTTTTGTATTTAAACATGATCTTAGAAAGAAATAAATATTCAAAACCTTCACTTCTTTCTCAGCTAAAACTCTGTTTGAAGTTACTAAAATCCTAAGACTTGGATCCTCCTTCAGGATTGCTTGTTAAGTTAGAGTCCATACAGGATATCAGAATTTTAAGAAAACTTCACACAAGGGCACAATTCTTTAATTTAATCATTAAGGTCTTTAGTGTACAATTCTCTGAATGTTTTCCACTAAACAGTTTTGGTTCTCAAATGACTAATAATTTTCACAAAAAAATCTTATTTTTAAAATAATCTTTTTTTGTACAAAAATGGATTCCCTTCTCTACCACTAAAAAGTAACAAAACAAACAACAGAGTGTTGAAAGTAGCGGTTGGCAATATTGGGATGCAGACGAAAAGATAGATTTATATATTTGTGGGTGTTTTTTTAAGTTCAAGATTTCATTGTAAAATTTCTGAGTTTTGTGGCTTCATGTTGCTATCATTGTTAATGGACTAGAACTCTCAAAGAAAATGTACTTTTGCTGCAGAATTATTTTCCTATGATTTCTGTAATATACAATGTCAGCTCAGCAAAAGATATCCTAAAGCTAAAACAGATTTAACATGAAAAAGTTTATAGAAAAGACTGAGACATCAGACATGTAAGCTCTACTGGCAAATAAAGAGTATGAGTTTAACTTGGTTTGATTAAATATTACCTAGAAACTTCCACACAAAACATCAGATCCATTTTCAGAAAAATAATAATTACAATTAGGTTGTCTATCATGAAAATTCTCATTCATTCATTCAGGATCCAGGGAAAATTGAATACATTCCAAATGGAGAATTCTGTTCCAAATCAAGAGTTTTGTTAACCCACACATATTTAAAAAGTACTTTTTTTTTTCCAAGAATCTGTTAAAGGCATTTATAAATTTCATTATAGGAGTTCCTTTCTGCAGAAATAGAATATTCTCTGGACAACTAGGGGCTAGCAAAGGGGTGGAGTGGGTTATTAATCACAAAGTAACAGAAAATTCATATTTGCAGACAATGCTGAATAGACAGTATGGGAAGATAGCATCACAGAGATTAGGTTTGAAGGTTTCTTATTATTTGTGCTGTTTCCTTGGGACAGAATGCTGGTAGCTAAAGTTTTCAGATGAATTATTTTACTCATATTGTGTTTTAAATTAATGTCTTTATGCCATGCGATAGAGTGCACTAGAAAAAGATGAAAAAGACATTAAAGAACTTGACTTAATACTCTCTGAGTTATTTTTATGGTCATTTGTCACCCCTGTGAGTTATTGTTGTGATCACCAGATTGTATTCCTGTTTCCCCAGGGAAAAAAGTTATTGCAACTTACCCAAATACTTTTCTCCATCCCCTAGGTTCTACTGATAAGAGGAACATAACATTTGAAAAAAAAATTGTTGTGGTGAATTATCAGGGGAGTGGAGGCTAACAGCATCTCTGTGAGTGATGAGGACTTACTCCTTCCTGAGAGTTTTGCTTTGGAGCTGTATGTTTCATGTGATTCACATGATGCCATCCCAAAAAAGGACTAACAAGCACTCACAAAGTGAAAGAATAACAGGATTGTCAGACAGTGATGGAAAAACACTGCACCGCACCAAGCGTGGTTGGATGTGGAATCAATTTTTCTTGCTGGAGGAGTACACGGGTCCAGATACTCAATACGTGGGCAAGGTAAGTCTTGTGTTTAAAGGATTCTTTAAAGGTGGTGCATCTGACACACTTGGTAATTTCACTCCTTCTCCACAGCTGTCTTGCTTTTTATACAGCAGTGGTCCCAATTTCTCATTAAGTCAAAGCATGCCACAGACCACCTGGGGCTTTCATGATTGTTCAAAGTTGTGAGAGAAATAAAGTAGTTCAGTGAGAAAGAAATAGGAAACTGTTCAGACTAAAATGTTCCAGTTTCTTACTACATATACCCATGCAAGTTTTATCACTTTTTTAACTGTTAAACATAAATATTAGATAAGGGACTAGAAAAGTTATACCTTCATTTATCTACCTTTTGGCATTTGCCAGTATACCAGACTGTATACTTTCTCAAGTGAAATCTAGAATTATATTAATAATATCATTTCTGTCTATCTACAATTCCAAGTATGGATGAAGTGTGGGAGGGGAAAAATTTGGTTTTCATAATTTCTGAAATAAACCGATAACTTTACTTAATGACTTGAAGGACTTTACATTCTTTGAGATCTGTCTACATCCACTATTGCCAACAATGGCACCTCTGAATTTCGGTTTTCTTCAGTCATACCTTTTCTGATAACACACGACTAAAAGACTTCCAGGTAGTTAGCCCTTTGTGGCCTCTCATCATCCACAGATCTGACTTGTGGTCTGGTATAACCAATCTTGGTAGACATCTAGAATACACCCAGAATGACTTAGAAATTAAGGAAATGTTTATCTTAATGTCTTTCAGTTTCTGTCATTTATCCCCAATGAAGTCACTAGCTTTTATTGTCAGGTATCTCTCTCATTTTGGGGTGCCTAGCTATCAAATTGATTGAGACATTTGTAGTTAAAAGTTCCAAAATGTTTTTGAACATTAGCTAGTATCTCTGATCATGGGACAAATGGTCCCTTGGAAAATGTGAAAATCATCTCTCTCTATTAAGAAACAAATGTCAAGGTAACCAACCACAGTTAACTATGAACTTGATTCTGACCTCGTTTACACATTGCACAATTTTGTTTTCAGTTAAGCAAATTCTGACTTGCAGTAAGATAAGAGCAAATAATCCTATTGCTAGATCTGTTTATCAGTGTGTAAAATAGAGAAGTTTGTTGTAGGCAAAGGGGCCTTCAATAAAGAATGTACTAATTACATAGAGATATTTCTAAAAACATTCATTTGCAAATATCATTTGGTATTGAGTAGACTTGCCAAGAAAACATACAAAAAGGTATACAATAACATGGAACTCAATAGCCATAATTTCTGACTAGACTCACAGTTTTGTTTTTTTTTAATGGAATGCTGTTGTAAAGAATTAAGTGTCAAATGTAAGAGCTGATTCCAGTTTCAGGCCTGCTGCTATAGATTAATGACTCCAAACCACTCTAATGATCACATAAATGAAGCTTAGATCAAGACTGTTTTTGTTTCTCACAAGGAATGCTTATGTGGTATATTTTAACAAATGCAAGTTCACTTACTCCAAACGAACTAAAAGCCATTGGATCTTGTTAACATAGAGTTAAGTCCAGGAAGAAAAACAAATGGCTCTACAGCACTTGGATCTGAGATTTTTCATTTTGTAAATCTCAGATAACTTGCTAAGATTTTTCACCCTGGACTGCAAAATATTACACAAAGCCCTGAAAGAGGTCAACATCACTGTCTCCCTAAACAGATGGAAATCACCTCAAATATTACCCTGTGTTCCAAAGAGAAGGAGTTGCGTTGAAGTGATGAACTCCATGTGGTTGCATTAATTAACAATTTATAACATAATGAAATGATCATAGTTCTGTCCTCAGTGGTATAAAACCATGGTAAATCTGAGTTAGTTCAAATTATCCCAGTGACATACAGCACCAAGAAGGAGGTGATACAAGAAGTCAAATAAGGAATATCTTGCTTAAGAAAAACAAAACAAAACAAAACACAAAAAACGAAAACCAACAACTTCTTTGAACAATATTATCCTGAGGAAGGCTGAAATCTCAGGTTTATTATTCTCCTGTGCAAAGTGATGATAATTAGCAAACTGGTATGTGTGAAGAAAGAACACTTTTATTCCATCCCCTGGGGACCAGTTCATAGCAAGTATTCTTATCCAACCCTTCTTTAATATGGACATGCACAAGCACAGGGATTACTGGGCTAGAATAATAAATGTAGCACTAAAAATTAAATAAAGTGAATTAAGAAACTTTATCAAGAAGTAAACTTCTTAGTACTATTAGCCATAATAAAAAAAAATCCTACTCTAGTTCAATTTACATACAATTTTTATCTATTAGGTTATTGATTTTGCTTTGTTACTAAGGCTGCTTTATTGATGTTTTATTTTGTTCTAAGTGCATTCTGATATGGGCAGTGGGGGAGGATCACTCAGGATGACACAATGAGATAAAATTTGTTTCTTAAGAAGGATGGGTACATGGGATGGAGAGTTATTCTGTGACATCCACACATCTCTCCTTTTCACTGCTCAGATCCCAGTCCAGTTTAGACCATCAGTGGGGATCCAGGGAAATGATTCTTGTTTTGTCCACTGGGCTGTCCAAGTCCGTACTGACATTATGGCTTCTATGAGAGGACTTCTTGTGCTCAGGCTGCACACAATGTCAAAGATCCCTGAAATGAGAAGTTTCTCTCTCATATATGAGGTGTTATCTTAAATATTACTTTTTAAAGTTAGATTGTTGTCAGCCAATGGTCTCACTCACAAAGTAGCTCCAGGATCTCTTTCCCCATAACTAAGGCCAAGGAATAGCTGTTACTGAGACAACTCTCACCTTCTGGTCTCCTTCCCAAATATCTTCCAAGAACAGAAAGGGATCAACAGCTCCACACCTGACTTTTTTTTTTTCTTTCCTATACATACCAAACTAATCTAAGCAATTAGATCTGTCATAGGCAATCACGTCTCAAGAATTAACTAAAAAAAAAGAGATCTACTTATAAGGTAGAGAAAAACCCAGCTCCATGCAAACCTGTTGCATGGCTCACAGACCGCTAACAGGAACAACACAGTGTTAATGGACCCTGACAGGTAGAATAGAGCTTATTTTCCTAATTACAGTTAGATAGCTTTTAGACAAAAGCAGTGATGGTGATGATAATATGATAGTCACATAAAATACAGGCCAGTAAGTGCATCTAATACACTTAGCAGAAATTGAAAATATTGTTTGATGGACAAGGGAAGTTAGCATTCAACAGCTGCCAAAAGGCTTGACGGCTAGAGCAATTTTAGTCAGAAAATTTCTCAAAGAATAGCCACCTTCAAAGACAAGGAATATATGCTGAACAATTGCCTTGTGAATGTGATGGGTTTCAAGGTAAATCCGGACAACTTATATCTCATGTCTGTCTTTCCTTCTCCCAATTCAGAGCATGCATCTGTCTCATATACAGGCAAATGCATAACAAATGAATGCATAGGAAGTCTTTAAATTTGTTTGGTCTTACTACTCATAGATCCAAAAATGCTAGAATTGCTTATAGCATGCTTCAATCTCTTATCCTTTTAAATTACTTTCAGGAAATGCTTATAGAAACCAGTGGATCCATCATGCTAGATGTTTTTTTAGAAAATGTACAGGGAGGTAAAGGTTACTCTGAGAGTTTGCAATTGAAATATTCAGTCAGACATAGGTAAGGTAAACAGTATCAGGGTCCTGTTTAAAATCTTAGCTAAGAAGAAATAACAAATTCTAAGACATAAAAATTGTATATTCTTTCAAGATGTCTGTTACTTAGTGTAAATGCCGAATATCTCAATGAGATTATTAATGTCAAGAATTTTGAGGAGTTGTAGTGAGAGGAACTGTAAAACTCATTCTGCCTACTCAGAATTCACAGAAAAAGTGGATTACAATACAGCATTCAGAGTTAAATTTATGAGATTAATTTCTTTTTAAAGGAAGAAAAACTGATAAGTATTTTTGTGAAATATGAAGGTATTGAGAAAATAAGCACCTGGCTGTATATCATTTGCGGCATTCCTTAGTTTCTGGAATCTCCTTTTCTTTCACTAGTGAGGGGCCATAGATCAACTACTCAGCTGCTATTAACTGTAAACCCCATGTAGAACTTAAGAAAAGAAAGTTAAAACTGACCTTTTATGAGAAAAGCTTACAAAATGTACTCACTTTCTAACAACAATAAAAAGGCATAACAGTCTGATAAAAGAACATGCAATTCAGGAAGTATTAAAATGTTGATAAGGATGATGTTAATTTATTGAAGAAAAAACTAATCAAATGGACAGAAGGCTCAAACCTAGTAGTCCTTGAGACACATTTATTTTTATTTTCCAAAGATAATATTGAGTTTATGTGTCTCCACTTCTAAATTACATACCTGATACCCACTTAATGGATATTAGTTGTGCAAAAGGATAAATACCTTTAGCTTCAGTCATTACAAAATATCCCTAGACAAGAAGAAATTGGCCTAATCAAAATCATCAGCCATTTTGGAAAACACTGGCCTTTATGCTGCAACAATATACTGAAATGATTTCAAAAGACATGATTTTCCCTTCTTTAAGTGACAAAATTACACTTTTTATGTGGAAGTTAGTCTTTCCATATATTAAACAGGCACTTTGCCAGTCAAAGGTTGCTAATATCGATGGGCAGATAATGTGTGAAGTTCCATATATATTGAATCCAATCATAAACTTCACAAACACGTGTCATACCCCAGAATTTTAAAAAGAAGAAACAAACAAGAATAAAGACATTATTGTACACCACCTGCAACCTTTCCTTCTTATATAAGAGGGAAACTAGAAAATCAAATAAAAATGAAACTGATCAAAATTAGCTCCTCCAAGAATTAACTTCTGTTTAATAACTACCATAAAAATAAATGAAGTCGGTTTTGCATGTTATAAGCATCTTTTAAATTGGATGCAAACTGAAGAAAAATCTCTCTTCTACCTCCAGCTAACCAGTGAATTGGATTCATGACATTGGTCTATGTGTCTTAATGAGAAATATAAAGTGAAAAGAAAAAATTATTTTAGCGTGGGTTTTTGGGGGGGGAGTTTTTGATTTGGTTTGGTTTTCTTTTTGGTGGGGCAGGATATAATATATATTAAATGCCACCATTTATTTTTTGTAATTTGCATGTAGAAATAGTCAGACATCTACAAATGAGATTGTATGTTATAGCAGTCTGTGTAATAGAAGAGAGACAAAACCAAAAGAATCTCATGTAAAAACTAAAGAAGTGTCATCAAATTGCCAACCTCACCAGATTTGCTATTATTTAATACAAAATTTCACTCAATTTTCCCTTTGTATTGTATTTTTTTTTAACTTATTTAATGCAATTGGGTAAAATTTCCTTGAAAATATAGAATAAAAATGAGCTAATACTTGGAAATATTATTTAACATTACTTTGCTGTCTGCCTTTGGTACACCACAGAATTCCATAGTAGGCTCTTTGTTAATACACAAAGTAGCAGAGTAGCTATAAAACGGGATCAGTAAAACCTATCGTTAGTCTTAGCCCATTCATTCATATCTTCTCATGTTGCCAAAGCCTTGGCCATACTCAGCCTCTGCTTTGAGCAGTTTGGGAGCAAGAAGCTTATGGCCCAAATAGGTGACGCACTGAGATTGCTCTTGACAACACTGCAGTGCCCAAATTGGCAGTAATCTCAGTTGCTCCATCCTGAAGTATAACGTTCTCATCCATAATAGTTTTTATTAATTACCTAATATTATTTTCTTTGTGCACTGAATTTTTATCTTAGTCTTGCCTTTAGAGTATGGGAGAGAACTTTTATGCTTGTGACTTTAATAAACTTATTCAATTTATCCATAAGGATTTTTTTACAGCATTTTCTGTTTTCCCTCCACAGAGTCAATTTAAGAACCACCTATTCTTAGGAAGAGAGAGCATGCAGGTGCACTATCCTTTCAGTCTTTCAAATGTGCCCTCTATTTTGTTATAGCTGCATCCCACTTGTCCCACTTGTAAAACTGTTGCAATGAGCATATAAATGCTGGTAAAAAACAGGATATTTTTTGATATCTGCTAACTTGTCAGCATGGTAACTTTCAAAAAACCAAATCATAAACAATCGTATGCAGTTGACATAAAATTACTTAGAAGCATGATTCAACTGGCAGGCGATTTCATCACATTCTTGATATGTTCCATCTAAATCCCAAAGCCATCTTATAAACCATGACTTTTGAAGATTTAATATTATATTTTCATTAGAATCTCTGTTTTTAAAGTAAAATAAATATTTTAAGATTAAATAAACAAGAAAAATTAGTGGGGTCTCCTCTCTTTCCTCGTTTTGTCTTTACTTTTCTCTCTCAGGCCTCAAGTTTTGCCTTGAGTTTGAATAAATGCAATGATGTAATGATATATTGAAACAGAAAGGGGGAAAAAAAGTAAAGATAGAAAATATCAAAGGAATAAATAATATTCTGATCAATATTTTTAAAACTGCAAAATAGAAAACTTATTTGATTCATAAATTAATGAAGTACCTTCACTTATATTGCATTCTTCAGTTAGTACATTTCTTCAACAAATATTTGATCTATTTTCAAGCAGCTATGTCTCTAGGCAGATCTATCTCCTAAATAACACCAAAACTAAAACTCACAAAGGAAAAAAAAATTAAAAACTGCCATAACAAGTTCTTGTCTTAGATAGCTGCATAACTTAACTACAAATACCAATAAAGATACATAGCTTTACTTGTTTAAAAAGAATGTGTTTTTCAAGGCTTCCAACACAAACCTTAGTGAAAAAATTCTGCAAACAAAACTTATTTTTGTAAAAAAAATAGTAAAAACCAAAGTTTTCAATAAAATTTCATTGTTGCTTTTAAAAAGAAGGCTGAAGGGCCAGGGGAGAAACTGATGAAAGACAAATGTTACATCTTCCAAACACAATAGCACTGTTCTATTTTGAAGAAAGAACAGCAGCTCATTTCTGACAACCTAAATACATTTTTAATTGAAGTTTCAAAAATAGTGATGAGATCTAATGACATCATGCATAACCCAAGTATAAACAGTTTAAATATGAAAAATCGTGAATGTTACATTACAATAATAGGCTTAAGTTAGAATTTTGCTGTCAAATTTGAACATCATATTTCATAAAATAAAGAATTATTTCTGAAAACAACTGCAATGATCAGAAACTTCAAAGATGAGAATAACAAGAGTGAGTTGGCATTGTTTGGTACAGATGGAGCAGCTGTCATGAGATATGACAGCTTCTGTTTCTTCAACTACATAAAAGACTGCTAAAAAAACAAGCTGAAGTTCTTGTCATGTTCAGGGCAAGAAGTTGCATTCATATTGTCACAAGAATGATTTGCATTTGCCATCAGGGAAAAGATTTTGGTGGCAAATACAGTCAATACAGTGAAGTACTAGGTAAAGAATGCTCAGAGAGGCAGAATTATCTTGATACTGGATGTTTTCATGACAAACTAAAAAATCACATCCCAGAAAGTTGACACTCATCCTACCTGGAGGCAGGAGGACAGATATTTGTTTTGGGCCCTGTCTGTTTTGCTCTCAGGGATTCTGTGTGTTTTTCAGGTTCAATTGCTAAATCAGTGGGACTAGTCGTTGGTAAAAAATACAAACAAATCAAAAACTTAAACCAAAAAGGAAAGCCAAAGACTTAAGAAATGAGGAAATCCTTAAACCTTTTATTGCAAACTTTTCCTTTAGTCATATTAATTGTGGGGTTTTTTCAATTTCTGTCAATTAAAAAAACAAACGAACAAACAAAAAAATCTGCCAAAGATGTGCCTTTTTAGGTGCTTTGTACTTTATAGAAAAAGGAAATTTAGAAAGGTAATTTTTTAAAATTTAACTGAAAACTTCATCCATGTCATAAATACATCTAAAAAATTATTGAGCCACTTGTAAAGCCAATGCAAGACAATTCAACAAAGGCAAGCAACAATAATTCTCCAATTCTTTTCCCTTTTTCCTCTCTCCCTCCATGCTCCTTCACTCAGGTGTATAAAAAAATTGTGCTCACCCAATACCCAACATAATAACTAAGGCTATTGTGTTGAGACTAGTTTATAGTTCACTACAGTGCTTGCTTTTGTCTTAGTCGCAGCTTCCATTGCCTGAGGATCTCCTGAGGATGCTCACAGCACTGACAGGGTGGGACGGGACAACAGTACTGGAAGTCGGGGGCCTGCTCAGTGGAGGCCTCCCTGGGGAGTTTGCTGGGATTGAGTGTGCTGACAAACTAATAAAAACAAGGCTTGAAGTAACAACACATGATTTTAAGACACAGCATAGAGAACAGAGTCCTCTTCTGTCTCCAGTGGTAATTTCCAGCTGCCATTTAAAATATAATTTTCATTTTAATAAGAAAAGACTTTTCTGAGCATAAAAGTATTGTCAAGCTCCTCATGTGAAAAGGCCTAAGAAGTTCTGCCTCAGTGATCTGGCTGGCTCAGGAACTTGGAACAATAGGTAATTGTTATTCGTAGAATAGCCCTATCTTTTTACAACTTCATTGTTTGGTATTTCTCAGCCTTGCAGCTTTAAACCTGAGAAGAGATTAGACTAGTGACAATCTGCAGACCTATCATTGTCTGTTATCAGGCAATCATTTCTTGTGCATGAAAAGGTGGGAGGGTGAGGAAAATGTGTTTCACAAGATATTTTTCATTATCTTGTTTATTTATTCCTTTGATTACATTAAGGGAGTGATTCTGAAGAGGGGAAGTGTTTTGACTATATTGTGGTTTATTGATACCTGCCAGCCTGGTGATAAAAACAGCACAAAACCCATCAGAGCAAAACAATATGTAACTACCTAAAGAGGTGAATTTGACTGCATCAGAGGATGGTATCGTGCAAGGTCTTATCTGTTGGACATATGTTTATGAATAGTCACCTTGATGACAAATAGGGAAGCTGTCAACAAGCAACTGCCAAGAAAAGCAAGTCTTTTCTTCCTCTATGTGCCTAATACATCAAATCTTGTCTATTGCAGGAATCATCACACATTTCAGCCTTCTGAAAAATGAAAAAACATGTTAGTCTAGTCCATGCAATCAGTCACTTTAACACTGTGCTGGGTATCAATCAAACAAGGAACCTGTGCTCTCTCATCAGCTACAGAAATGCATAGCTATGGACATATCATTACTGCATGTATTGCTGTAGCAGCACAAACACAGTGGGCTAACTTCTGCTCACTCTTACATCAATCTATGGACAAGAAACTCTGCTGAAAGCACTCTTTTCTGTTTTCACACAGCAGAATGTAATAAAAATAATGAGAGAGCGTTACAGCCTCTAAGAACTTTTTGAAAGTTACAAATTCCACCCTGTCTTGCTTCTCATTTTAGGGAAGTATGCCCATTTCAGATGAAAGCCACTATACCATTTTTGTCAAATTGTGAGTGTGAGGAAATGATGACTAGGCTGATAATATTAAATGAGTTCTTTAACTGAAGAGAAATTTCTATTATGTATTCTTCATTTCCACAGAAGGAACATAAGGAGAAATGACACAAATTTTCTCCCTTGTTTTAGTTGTAAAACTCCTAACAAAACCTCAAAGAGGTCTTTGGAATAGTTGATTCAGCTACAAGAATAATTTTTTAACCCTAAGTCTGACCATAAAAATAATAATTGGTATAATAAATAATTGATAGTGCTGGAAATAATTACTAATAAAATTTTATTAAATGTTTGTTTAATATAAATTTTATTTTTTGCATCTGTAAAATATAATTTCCAATGCTTCTCTAATGAAGCTTTCCCACTTAACATGTCTATGCATTAGATGTTCACACACAATATTACAAAGAAAGCTCTGAAATATAACAAAACCAGTCATGAAGTATTGTACAATATGTGAGGACACTATGAAAAGGTGCTGCTTACTTGGTGAACAGTGCTTGAATGTTTGAATTTGTGATATAAATGACTGCTTTAACTTCTCCTAATGTGTAACAGTGAGAAAGACAGAAATACTAAGTGGGTTATTCTTATACTTCTACTCAAGCATTCATAAAATGCATCTACCTAACTTATAATTTGTGATTGTTGTCACCACCTGTAGCCATTTTTGCCCCTTGAACTTTCAGCTGTTACTACATATTTCTTATTGAGAGCTGAATAAATTAAGTTTCCAAATACTGACAATGAATTTGCTTCTTATAAAAAAGTTCTACTTTGCAGCTTCTATGCAGCTAAGTGGAATTAACACTAATATATCAAACTGATACAAATATTGCAAGTACTGATGCAACCTTTAAAAATGGTGCTTTTCTGATAGTGCAGTCTTATAGGGATTATGGAAGTAAACATATTTTTTCTTTTTAATAAGCATTTGTGATGAATAAATACTGTCAAATACCAGGAGGTAGCAGAGCATTAAATGTTCATATATAAGTGGGCCAGGTAGCTGACTGATGGGACCAAATTAACAAATGAAAAATAAAATATGGAAAGTATTTGCTTACCCTGTCTCTCTAGCACTGCAGCATTTGCATTTAGAGTGTTGAGACTAAAAATCCTTTTAAAAAGATTTTTTTTAAAAAAAATGGAAAAGTACTGTATTTTCTATATAAAACAAGTGATTAAAAGAAATAATCATGTATATTTACCTTTAATGTTAAACCTATATTAATTAGATATAGACAAGTGGTGTGGACAATAATTTAAAGAGGAGTTTGGCATGGGAGCAAGTACTTCTGTATATATTGTCATTGAAGTAAATGAAAGTAGGGTTGTTGCAAGAAAGTAATATCAATAATTAAAATGGGGGGGAGGTTAACTGTCTTTTTAAGTTTCATAGAAAGTGCAAATACATTCATCTCTGTAAAGGCTAATTATTAGGAAATTGAAGAGGTCACAGTCTGATTCCCACTCATTCCATATGAAAAATTTAGAATTACATGCAGAAAGACATGAAGTGAAGGGCAAAGTGTGAACCTACAGCAGAAAAAATTCTTTAGTCCTTCAAAAATAATGATGGAAACAGGAATCACCCACTCTGTTTTCATCCAATTAGAGGTACTGCAATTAATTTTCATTGTACTTCAGGTGGCCAAATATGGTCTAACTTCGAAGTGTGTAAAACAAAAATGAAACAACAACCAAAAAACCACCAGACATTAAAGTTAGTGTATGCTTATAAAAAGCTATCAGAATGTGTGTGTATATCTATGTATAACATTGTTTTATCTTTGGGATAAAAAAAGGATTTATGTTGATCCCTTTGATGAGGATAAAAAAGAACAGGATAAGTGAAATGTTATAATGATGATGCTGGGATTATTTTTATTCTGTATCAGTCAATGAAATGTATCAAAGTATTATACATTAAATGAACAGTACCTATTTTGAAGCAGGCAGTTCCATAACATCTGTTCTTCTGGGGAGAAAACTGCAGCAAAGTTGCTTAAACAGTGATTTGAGGTCACAGAGTGAGTCAATGACAACAGTTAGATACAGAACTACATAGCCCCTGCATAGGGACAAATTTAGCATAATGACAAGGTTTATGTATTTGTAGAGGTCAAGACAGAAAGGACAGCACTCATCAAGAGTAAAAATAATTTGAAAAATAAAAAGTAAAAAAAAAAAAAAGCACTCCTCATTCCTATTTTGAATATTAGCAAAATCCCAAGTTCTATTTTAAAACCTGTCTCCAAACAATTGATGTGACCGGGGTCAACATTTCACTCCAAATGAAGTCATAGGATAATTAGTAAAATAATCAGTTTTATTTTATGGGCTGTGTGTTTATCCAAAGTACAGAGAAAGGATTTCAGCAAAGAATGGAAACAGCATTGAAGACTCCCCCCCCCCCAAAAATCTTCCTTTTTTTTTTTTTTGTCTTAAATTTAATAGAAAATTATCATCAATAGATTCAGATTTTTATCTGGTTTAAATAAATGCAAAAGCTTTGACTATCCTTACTGTTAAACTAACAGTAGTTTAACTATTCCCTTATGCACCTCCTGCTGGGCTTCTTTTTCATTAATATTTGTATTATGAATTTTAAAAAGAAAAAAATCCCTTCTAAATAACTCCTGCACTGTTTAATATCTCCATATTAATATCATTTCATCTGATCACCTTGCAGATTCAGCTATTAAATTAAACATGCTTTCAATGAAGCAACCTCTTCCTCTGCAAGGCTTTATGCTTGGTTTGGGCCTTATGCTTTGATTTCTCTAGGCACTACTTCTCTTTTACAGAGTCTTCATCTGAAGCTCCAGGCAGTCTTATCCTGGCTCTCTTCTCAGGCACAGTCTTCATAGTCTTCATGTTTATTCAGATGGGTGCAATCAGCCTGTGGCTTATGTGAACGTGAAGTCCACCTCAAGCCCTTTCCAAGTGGAGTTATACATACCAGTTTCTGTTGTGACATGAAAGTCATTACATAGTTTTGTTAACTGTTCCAGCCAGCACCTCTATTCTTCAAATTCACATCTGAGGTACAGGTTTTCAGCCCGATGAAAGAGCCAAACTTTTTTTTTGTTTTTTTTTTTTTTTTTAAATATGGTTTGCCATACACTGTCAATTGTCTGTTCCATTACATAAGATACAGATTCATAGGAAGTGACTGTGTCTCTAGTCATCAATTTTGTCCATAAGTCAGAAATTATCACACCATAACATCAAGCACTGTCACTTTAAGCAGTCCCTAGAATAACTATTGTTTTTCATCATGTTCTTCTTGAAACAATAGCTTCACTTAGCAAGCTACATTATCACAACACAAATCTGAGGCTTGATGCTTATTAAGTCCTGTCCTGATTAGAAACTTCTTTTTGTGATATACGTATCTTTGAGAATCTGCTTCCCAGATCTTACCAAGAGTTAATCATACCCCTATGTGTCTTGGAACAGGCACAGGGCAGGATAATTGTAGTCAGGCTGAAGAAGGCATGACATAGATAACCCTACCGTGTACTTTCACTGAGTGCTCTTCATTTGATATGACAGTTCACATTTTCAATACAGTTAGCAGGATAGAGAAACAGTATAACACTTTAATTTCAGTTTGTGTGTTTTGTTGGGGTTTTTTGTTGTTTTTGTTGGTTGGTTGGTTGGTTGGTTGGTTGTTTTCTTGATTAACTTTGCCAATAAATAAGCAGTAGCAGAGGACCTTAGTGGTGCTTTAATTCAAGCAATGACCTTACCTACCTTCTAATACTGTTCATTTGACAATTCAGTTTTAGATAAACAATTAAGGTATTTAAAGTGTCACCACTTAAGAGCAGCATTTTGAAATGAATATTGAGGAATGAACAAATATCTTGTTGTGAGGGGTGTACAATATCCATAAAATATTTAGTTTACCAGTTTTGCAAAGCAGGATCTTAGGAAAAATACATAATTTTAAAGTAAAACTTTGTGATAGAGATCATTGTGAATCAATAACTCAATATATTAATCTTTTTGGTTTGAAATGCATTAATGCAAAAGCAAATATGTTTTAGGTACAGTAAATAACTTAAAATATTTTGAATATTTCTGGAAATTACATATAGTTGAGCAGCTTAGGAAAAATGTGCATTCTGGAATCTGTTCCTTTTGAGTCAGCAGGACTATGGTCTGGTTTTACTTATTTGTTTCTGCAAAACTCAAAGTCTATTTACATATTTAAGGCCAAAAATGGTGCTGGTCATATTGGCTTACATCTCAACATCTTACTATTCCATTATGCTGCATGAATTTCTAAAAATCATGCAACCTTCACCTGTAGACATTTGTCTACATATATATATATACACACATAAATACACACATATAGATAAAAATAAAATTAGAAGTAGTAAAATACTGTTATTAATGTATTCTTCAGATCACTGTGGATAACCTATCCATAGAAATAGTATAACATTCAATATCTTAATGCAGTACTTGTCTAAAGTTAGGGCAAAAGGTAACCAGACAAGCCCAAGGACAGCAGATTCACAAACCAAAACAAAACACAATTCTGCACATGGGACTATTCTATTCTAAATGTCAGGGTCAGGTGACAGGGAGTGTAAAATAGTAAAAAATTACAGTGACCATACTGAATACTCTCTCAAACCAACAACGCCTATTGCCTCTGAAATAAAACACTTGGCTAGAAAAACCATTGGTCTCCCCTGTTAGAGTATTATAAGCTTATTAGTGTAGAGCTGAGCTCAGATCCATTAGTTCTGCAAAGGGTAAGGAATAATCCTTATCCATATAACAAAATCATGTTACTTCCATGGTCAGATCTTTTATTCTTGCATATATCTGTGCACATCTTTTGGAACTACAGCGCATTTTGAGTACCTCTAAAACAGCAAGAGATATCACACACACACAGACTTCACTCAGGAGCTTCTGGTGAGAGAAATCCATGAAAAAAATATCCTTGTTATTGTGAAACCCTTAAAATAATGATGAATTTAACACCTATTCTAGGGATTGCTTAAAGTGACAGTGCTTGATGTTATGGTGTGATAATTTCTGACTTATGGACAAAATTGATGACTAGAGTCACAGTCACTTCCTATAAATCTGTATCTCATGTAATGGAACAGATAAATGACAAGTGTATGGCAAACCATATTAAAAAAAATAAAATTAAAAAAAAAAAAAAAGGTTTGGCTCTTTCATTGGGCTGAAAACCTGTACCCTAGATGTGAATTTGAAGAGTAGAGAGAGAAAAAATTCTGTGTGCTCTGGTATTCAGTTCTTTGTGCAGAAGTAAGAATGCAGCCACTTTTGCAGCTTTAACTACAAATTAGCATATAGGGTACAGGAGATATAGAAGGTATATAGGTAAAGGAGGCACTTTAGAATGCAGATACAGTTTCTAGGATTTCTCCTTTAGGTATGGGGGGCAGGGGATATATATGTAAACTTTATCCATTTTGTCTTTGTATCATCAGAACCAAAAGACTACTAAGAATTCTGCTGAAACCTTCCTGAATGGAAACCAGATTTACTCCTACCTGCTAACTCAAAATCAGCACCTGCAGCTAATGTCAGCAGTGTTTTTCACAGTATCATTCTCTAGAGAATTTCTAACAATAGACAGCTCAACACATAAGCCAGATGCTGGAAAACAGAAGATAAGGAAAGTAAATGTCATTTGCCTTGTTTAATATACAGTCATTCAGGTTACTATCACACACAGAGTTTGTCTGTTTAATTAAGTTTGTGCTGATGTCACAAAATCAAGTCAGGTAAATACATTGCCATTTAGCACATACATTAGACTTTTGATTAAACATGTATAAATAGAAAATTCAAGCAACACATATACTGCTACTTCAATTCACATTGAAGAACTACTGCAGCTATTAAGACAACTTTGGAGTTTTTAATTACTTAAAATGCTAATAAAGGAGAATCTTGGCTGAGCTACTGTTAATGCTGTATCCTAGCTGCTGTGGATGTCACAAAGGTCTGAAATCATACAGTAGAGGCACTGGTTATTATTTTGCCTGTCACTAGCACTCAATGCAAGATTTTATGTTTGGCTGGGAAGCTTCAAGCTCTCATTTCAAGTACACCACTTTCCTTTTTATTTTTTTCTTATAAGAATGAATTTATTTTGTTTTAAGTAATATTAATCCATTCTCTTTCACAAATACTGTCTTTCCCATCTCTATATATATAACCTTCTTTACTTGCAGTAAGCTTAGAGTGATAATTACAGTCAGGTTTCCTGGGGTCAAGTCAGTTTGGGCTTTAATACATATTGGGATGGCTTATAAAACTCAATTTCTTTCTGTTCCACAGCTTCAGAATAAATAGCATACTATAATCACTATATATAAATAGAAATTTGATGTAAATAGATACATGGCTTTGTAGAAGAAACATTCACATGTTTTCCAGTACTTAGCATGTTTCTTCCCTCAGGCCAGGAGCTTTAGATGAAAACTGTGATTAAAAGATCTTTGAAGAATTCTAAAAATACAGAAATTTTCTTTGTTTTCCTCTAGTTTTAGAAAGGGTCACTTCTGACACACCTGAACAGCTTATGCTTCACTGTTTCATCCAATTGCTTACTATTTATGCTTATTGCTTTCACAATTAAAAAAGATATAAGCATATTTGAAAGAATCTCACTAAATTTGGCAGTTAAAGACACTTTGTCAGGTTGAGAGTTCATGCCATGTACAGTCCATTATTGTTTCTAGAGTCAGTAGGTCTGGATATATTACAGCCAAAGCTCAACATTTTATACCCATCAAGTTATTAATGTAATGCTTCATTTTTTTAATTTTATGAAAAAATACTTTCAAGTTGAAGTTAAGTCCTTTACCTTAAGCTATAAAGAAAGCAATGTTATGAAATGTAAACTCAAGGAAAAGACTTTGTAGCCAAGTTATGACTGAAAGGTGGCCCTGCCCATGGCAGGTGGGATGGAGCTAGGTGATCTTTAAGGTCCCTTCCAGCACAGGCCATTCTATGATTCTATGTGGAAGCACATTAGCTGTACCAAGACTGAACATACAATGGTTTTGTGGGGAAGGAGGAATATTTTATATCTGCAGCATAAATTGCACACAAAAGAAAAAAGAACAGAGATGTGTTTAGATAGTTGCATCATGGCTTATCGAAACTTTAAATAGAAATACATTTGGTATAACAAGACAATACTAACATAATTCTGTTCAGTTTTCATTTTTACAGGGACATAAAATCTTTGTCTTTTATAGCTTCCAGTTTTCCCATGCTGACTTGTGATAATTTCAAACCAAAATAACTAGCACCATTTGCACTTCACATTTTATTGTTATACCTCCCGCAACTGGAAGAAAAAAACTTTAGCATGTAAACTCTTTAAAAATGACCTTTAAATTATACATACTGAAGCACCCTGTTCCAGCCAAATTTAACGAAAAGCAGGCAATAGGCTACTGCTCCACACATTTGAAATCCATATACAGGTATTAACAAACTCACCATTAACATTTTCAGTATTTATTTAACTTTACTGGTGGAAATTGAAAAAAATAACAGAAAAAGACTGCTGTGAAGCAGAATCCTTAGCAATTCTGTCACACAACTGTAATGCAAAAGAAGAAATAGGACCTTTAGATTATCTTAACAAAATTATAGAAATTATGAAAATCATTCACAATTCTAACATGATGGAGTTAAAAATTACTGTAAGGATATTAAAATTATCTAATGCAATTTTTAGGACTTTTGCTCAAAGAACTTTTTACTTCTACTTATACATAACAGTAAATAGCAAGTAAAGATGAACACCCAAGTGCTCTATTGCACAATATACTATGCAATGACTTTAACAGTGAACACGGGAAGAAAGGTAGCACACCATAGCTCTATCTAACCTGTGGTACCCAGAACTGCTTCCCAATGCCAAGAAAAGACTCATTTTTGCATTTTCTTCCTGTCCCCCTGTCATGGTCAGAGGATAGCAAATAAAAATAGCTGAGACAGATATGAACCTCCACTTACTCTCCTGTGTGACCAGATTATTAGAGTGTTTGGGCTTTCGGGTACTTGGGCCTGGGACTGGATGTACTCTTGAATTCACTTGTCCTCCAGATCATATTTCAATCACCTGCCTATCTGGTAAATTTCTGATATGTCTGAAAAAATCTCATACAATATTTCTGACTTTAGAGCTCTGTATTTGCACCATTAGGTCCTTCAATGTGCATGGTTTTCAACTCCCACTAAAATACGCAGATTTACTGAAAAGAGTTCATTTGACCACAACAACCCCCCAACATATTTTCTTCACTTTAAAAGTAAGGCAAGAAAATTTTGTTTGTTTACATTTACTAAAAGGTATTTACAGGAAAAAGGCAGTTAAATGCCACCCTGATGCCCGATCCCATCAGATCTCAGAAGCTCAGCAGGGTCAGAGACGGTTAGCACTTGGATGGGAGACCTCCTGGGAATACCGGGGGCTGTAGGTTCTAGTCCTGAGGACTTCACTGTCACCATCCAAGCTTGCTCGGCAGTGGCAGATGAACTATAGGAGTTAAAGGATGAGGTCAGTTTCACACACACTGTGCCTCACCTAAAAATCTGCTGTGCATGCTCAAAGGACACACCCAGGCGGGTAGAGCCCTTCCCAAATCTTTGTTTGCGAAGCCTAGCCATGATGATGATTTACAGGAAAATAGACCATGAAATATCAGGATTACTCTGCTGGAGAGAACTGTGGGTGGAGGCAGTGGAGGTAAGATACCCGTAGCAATAGACCTTTTTCTGTACCATTATACAGAAGCACACTCTAAACCACGTAAATTGAAAGGATTAGTATGGTCCCTACCACAAGATAAACATGGGTGTACCCTTGCTTGATGTGTTTATGTATTTACTTCCCCTGACCCCCTCTCTTCAAGAGAAATTAGACCTCTTTTCTAAATTTGGGCAACCAAATAAATGTTTTCATTGTATTTATTAATAAAAATCTTGCTAGTGATGAGTAGTTCTTCTTGCCCTTTTTTTCCTGTACAACAGCAATTATACAGAAATAAACTGCAAATAAATTGAAAACCAAATTATATCTGGCAATTTCTTGCTTCTAAATGAAGAAAATACATTCAGATCACTATATAATTTGGTAACTGTGTCCATTGATTCTCCCCTCTTCCATTGATTATATGTCTGACTAACTTGAAAAGAGTTACTATTTATTAGAAAGAGCTGAGAAGACCAGCTGCACAATTTACAGGAAATTTAGTAAATTAAAATTGAATAAGAAAGAGTCAAGTAGTCTTAAACATGAACCTTTAAGAAACTCTTTTCTAAGGCAACACTTTTTGTTTTTCCTCTATATTTTGTTTTGCCATTCCATATGAATTCCTGAACTTGATAATTTATGAGTTATATTTTTGCTCCATAAAGAATGATGATATCTTCTCTACTGTGTATAATAATAAGAGTTTTGAGAGAAATCATTAAATAGGCTCAGGCATACTAAGAATGCACAGTCAAATAAAATATTTCTTGTAAATTAAAGCAATAGTGAGCCATGTAAATTTATGTCAAGGTTTGTGAGAGTATCAAGATTTCAACTATCACATCACATAAAAATTCAGTTTCACAAAACTGGATAGACAGGTAAATTTGCAATGAGCACTTTTCCTATGTAAATAAAGTAAAAAAAAGTTTGAGAGAGCAATTATAAATATGCCATATTTATCAGACATACCTTGTTACCAAAATAGCTGGTTGTCACTCATAACCATTACCAATGTCTTCATCTCTCATGATCCACAGGAAAAGTTATGTTGAGAACTGTTTAGCCAGCCACACAGCAGACTACAGAAATAGAAATGTGTGCAAAAGAATATTAAGAAGTCAAGATATACAACAGTGCATCTGGGTTATGTCTTCATTCCAAGATGTTTCATATTAATTCACGAGGATGACATTTGTTATTAGAGTGGTCACTATATACTCCACGTATTTATACTGAATAATCTAATATATTACCAACTTCTGTTTGATGTTTGTTTTTTTAGTTTGTCAGGTTTTGGTGTTGGGGGTTTTTTTTTGGTGTTTGTTTTTTGGTTTTTTGCTTTTTTTTTTTTTTCCTGTATCATTTACTGAAGTGTTTCATGGTTCTCTGACCTGCCAAATGAACACTTCATGATATGACAAAGGAAACATCTGACAAGTTTTTGCTTGCTAACCTATCCCACTCCAAATAGAGGAAAAAAAGATCATGCAGAGTTAAAAACCAAAATACTTCAACAGGGATGACTTTCTGCTGATGGTAAATGGTGGGTATTCCCTGATTTGCTGAGTCTGTAACATGCAGAGGTAAACCACAGCAGTCAAAGATTACTTTCAATCACATATATTAATACTGTTTTTCCAGTTTCAACATCTGAGCCTCTTTCGCACACCTAAACATACAACTAATTGAAAAAAAAAATCCACAAAGTGTTTTGTATGTAAAACTATTTATTGTCACTGGAAATATGATTTAGAATTTTTTTTTGTTCTTGTTGCTTTGTTTTGTTCAGAGGAGATGATATTTTGTAAACTTATTATAACATGTCACATTTTTGTATGTGATTTTGTGAAGGCAATTTTCTGTAGATTTTATGTAGAGTAACTCAAATTTGAAAAGCTGGAATTATATTTTATATTATAAATTCAAAATATTTAAGCAGTTTATAGAAGATGACTAGTCATAAAGAAACACAACCTGATGGGTCAAAATTTCATTGCAGTATCTCTTTACAAATGGATATCTTTATACTTATTTTGCACAAACTTCCACAATTGTATTTGAAGTTGTTCTGTTTCATAAATTAGAAGCGTATTTTGAAATTATACAGCTATAATATAGTGAAAGGGTGGCTTGATTACTCTGTTTTACACAAGTAGTATTTTATAAGATGACAAATAGCTACACTTTGCAAAACTGGTACACAGATTAAAGGAGATTCCTGAAATGTGAAGTGCAAAACAAAACATACATAGGAATTAGAAATTATCACATGTAGAATAAGTGATAGCTTGCAAATGTGCTTTCTATGATCTTTATAATAGTAAATTGGCACTAGAAGGTGGAACTTTTCATTCTTAGGAAATCACTATCTATTCACAGTTTTATCATGCTTGAAAATTCTGTTTGTCATTTTGTAGAAACATAAGTAGGAAGTTTAAAATACACATCACATTTTGAGCTGTCTGACATTTCTGTACATAGTTTGAAAAGACAGATAAAATAAGTTAACCTAACCTCTGGAGGTCTATGTGTAGTTGAGAAGCAGGGTGAAGGGATGTCACTGGACAGATGTGATTTTTTTATCAGAACCATTTGTTAGCATAGAAGAGGTCACTGATCCCACTATTTCTTTATTTTTGTCCCTTCCAAGATGTTGTTGACCCTGGATTACCAGCAGAGTTGCTCATATGAGCAGTCAAAATTAGATTGGCAAGTGAACACAATTTACATTCACAGTCTGATACTCATCTGCATCTGTCTTCCCTTAGTATATAGGACCTCTTTTTAGCAGATGATCAACTCTCCAATACTAGAAAGAGTCTTTAGGAATAAAAAATTTCAAATAATAAAATTTGCCATTTAGTAAGCGAAGTGCTGATTTTAAGTAAATTTTTGTTCTCTGAAATATTCTTTAGGCAGTAGAGCTTCCTGGGAAAAAAAAACATTTAGCAGATTTTCAAAAATGAATTACATTATTATGACACTTAAGCACATTAAAATATCATTCCAGATATCATTTCCAATAAAATGCATGTTATAGCATTATTATTTCCATATATTCTGCATATGCCTAATTAAATGAACAATTTTGCTTTCTGTTCTAAATCAAGACAAATGTAAAAATCTCTAC
>JAWWLZ010000082.1:70846721-70860443 GCA_035041345.1 Poliocrania exsul
GTGGTTGTTTTTGAGTGACACTGATGTACTGCTTTACTAATTTGAAAAGGTAAATTTTTTTGACAGCTTGACCTCATGAGACAATTTTTGCAATGAATCATTTCCTGAAATGATGTATGGAATAAAAAGCAATAATAAATCAATCACCTGTTTTTAATGCAATCAATTTAAGTATATTTTACATTATTTCAAAGTATATTTTACATTATTTCTAAATATATGCACTATAATTTTTAAAAAAAATTGTTTCAGATATAAATTGGGCTTTTACATATATGGAATACATGTCAGTACAAAATGAAATATAGTTATTTTTTAGTATTATCAAGAAAAAATAAACATTTCTTATGTCTGTTGCAAAAATTAGACAATATAATGCAAAAATGTATTGGAATATTTTGATAGACATACATTTTTATGTTGTAATAAAAATAAATTTCTTTTTTCAGACAATCCTAAACAAAGTAGCCAGATACCTGTGTTCATCCGGATTTTAGATGTAAATGATCATGCACCAGAGTTTGCCAACTACTATGAAACATTTGTTTGTGAAAATGCAAAAGCAGGACAGGTAAACCAGTACTTATGTTACTAAAGAACTTGTAATGAAGCTATTCTGGAATGCCATCATGGAGACTTCAACATGTTCTAATTTGAGCAGCTGCAAAGTAACCCAGTCTCTCTATTTCTTATCTTATACAGATTAAAAAAAGGGGGAGATAAAAGATGAAGGTTAATACCTTAGTATAATAACTTAAGTTGTAACACAAAATGATACTTTAATGTGGTTTTCCATTTCTAGTACCAGAAAATAGTTTTAAGAAAAAGTTGTACATAATGCTACAAAATCCATTACCCTATTATTTAATTCAATTTCTTTCTGGATTTTTATCAAAGCCTTGGTAGTGCAGCCACACCTTCAAGTACACAAAAGCAGAAATCTTTATTATATCTTACTAAAGAAGACATGAAAACTAAACTCTTACAAAAATAAAAGGCAATGCAAATGTTAAAACCTAATTTGGTATTGACTTGAATCTGGTCACAGCTCATGTATATCCCTTTCTAAACTTTCTCAACAATTCTGTAAAATTCTAAAAAACCCAGTAAAATGTTTGAAGATAAAGTGGTAATTTGGATCTGAATAAGTAGACAGACCAACAGAACTCAGAGCCAGTGTATTAACAGAAATTTCTTAATATCACTGCTGTTAAAACACCATCTATTTATGCTAACACCAGTAAGTCTTTCAGCTCTAAATTCTGTGAGAAAAGATAGATGTTATTATTACTCATAGATTATCTTTCAAGAATGGGCCTAAGATCATGCATGAGCCCATTGTCTGGAGAGATTTATTTTTTACTGAAAGAAAAATCTTGGGATCATTATTTTTGCTTACACGAACATGAGTGGGTTCCTACTCTAGCAGAGAGAGGCCAGGGTGTAACCCAAAGTGCAGTTTAGCTCTATCCTCATGTCTCACTAGTTTTATGCTGTCATCATCCAACTAAAGCTATCTGACTTTAAGTAGGTGTATAATATTTTGGGTCTAAGCACAGTAACCATACAACATTCAAGGATTTTACAAAGATGAGGGATATGGATGCACATCAGGAAGCATAACATGCTCATGTTTTACCTTTGTTGCTGTCCAGTGTTGTATTTAACATAGTCACAGAGACTGCACAGAAAGTAGAATAGATGGTACCTGAGATGAGTCTAGAATTGCAGGTACTGTAGAACTCTGTGCAGAGCATGAACACACAATTTACCAGCTGCAATTCAAATGATGTTTTATGAATAGTTTAACAAATAGAAAAAAAAATAGTAAAAGAGGATACAGTGGATTGTTGTAGATTGCATTCAATTCTATTTATTTTTTCATTCCCTACACCCAATACCAGAATTTAGGCAAATGAGTTAAAATGGCAGAGGACTCTTGGATTAAAATAACTTGGCTTTGAAGAGGTACTTGATCATTATTTTAATAGTTTTTAAAGAAAATTTTACTATTTTTCATGAAAATGTCATGAATAGATGAATACATGTATCAAAAGCAGTGATGAATTAAATAAATTAAAATAGTGGAAGGAATTATAATATCAGAAAAATGAGCAAAGAACACTTTTCAAAACAACAGAGGTTTATGATTATAACATTTTGTCTTAACCAGTAACATAAACTGTCCCTGTAAAAACACAATTCAAGCCTTACAAAATGTGCAAAAAATTCCCTAAACTTTTTGTATTATAACAATATAGTTTTGATATATGACTTATAAGCTGTTTTTCAGGCAGAATACATTCAGGTAATTCTAGTCACTAATTTCAAACAGCTATCATGGAACCTAAATTCTGTCTGTGTGACAATGTGTCATTGCATAGGATGAAACCTAGGAAAAGAAATCTTAAAATCTCAGTATAATGACTGACCTAAAAGTGAGTCATGTATTTTAACTTCATAACAAACCAAACCAAAACAATACAAAACTAAAAAGTTTTCAAAGGTTACAAATGAAGATTTTATTGAAATTAATATTGTGCAATTTTATCAACCAGCAAACCTAGGTTTTCTTATATATTTGAAGATGTTCAATCCAGGCATTCTGCTTGTCAGTTTCCCTAACCCAATTTCCATCTAATCCAGCATACTTTATGAAATATCCATTCATGTATGACATTTCATTTACCTTCCTGATAAATTCTGTGTTTTCCTAAGAACAAAGAAGGCAGAGACCCATTAGATAGGCATGCTGTTGTGCAGACCTCCCCTACATCTAGTTTTCAAATGTAATTTCAGCAATTACTTCCCTCACTAGATAATGCCACAAAAATACTAGAAAGACAGTGTGCATCAAGTGTAGCAACAGAAAAATGAGAGATCCAGACTGTTGTTCTATTTGTTGACAGCTAGGTTCCTCAAGACAGGCACCTGAGTTCCTATATGGACATTTGCACATAGTTGACTTAGTATGTTAGAAAACATTCTACCTTCAGTATATGAGACTACTTTTATTTCGATGCTTAAAAATAGGAACAAATATAGAGATACAAAGTCGAGTATTTTGACCAAGAATGCTAAGTTCCAGACAGTCTGTGCTTCTGATGTCTAGCAGTTCCCCTATAATACAAGATAGATATAGAATCATGTGTTCTTTTAGTGTTTGCTACTCCACCTTATTTTGGAGATCACCTAAGCTAGCTGTATTTTTAGAATCCTTCCTGCTTCCTAACACATCACAGCACTGGTTCTACATCTGGTGCACATAGCAGAAAAGCCAGACTGAGAAAATAAATACATTTAGTTAATTTCTAAATTCATGTTTTTAAATGACACATTTTTTATTAATAACACTGCTCTCTAAATCTCAGGTGCATCAGGAAGTAGTTAAAATGATCAAACATTGCTCTGTGCTACCAAGCAACATTACTCATTTTCAACATCAACAGATGTTAGAGGCTGCACTCATTGTATTTTTGAGGTAGCCTTAAGGAGAGTCAGAGGAAAAAAAAATCCTACAGAACATCTCCTCCAATTTTGCCTCCAAACAACAATGACATGATCACTGAAGGGTCATAAAAAACTATGCTCAATAGGCTGGAACACATTTGTGACCATGTAAATCTCATTCCACTGTCTAATACGCAGGCTAAAGAGAAGTATGAAGCAGCCTTTCTCTCATGCGATTTAGAAATCCCTAATCCTTTAAAGGCGGGTTGGAGCCCCAGGGACTGTTGTGGGGAAGGCTCTGGTAAAAGTTCTCTCATGCCCTTGTCACAGGACTTAATTGGGTCTGTTTAGTTGGATTAGAGCATGAGTCCTCTCCATGGAAACCAGAAACATTTATTTGAGAAAGAAACTAATTTAGCTTAAAAATTTGTTGGTAAAAAAAAAAAGAAAAAAAAAAAAGAAAAAAAAAAAAAGTTGGCTAATTTCAACACCTATCCATAATAATATTTAAGATGGGTCACTTTTGTTTTTCAATGCTGCTATATTGTTTTCTGCCATTCAGGGGCTCTCAGACATCAGAATGGAGAAAGTTTATTTATTCCTTCAGAGAGTGGCTGGTTTTTCTCTTCATTACTCACCACACCCTCCCTCTCTTTTAAGATAGAGCAGAGAGAGATCACTTTTTCTCATGTGGCCATTGCTAATTATCAGTCATGAGTTGATTATACATTGTAGCTGCTTCGGTAGGTAGATACCTATTGCCTTGATTTAGTAAGATACCCATGGTAACAATCTGTCACTCTTTTGAAGTAAGAATTGAAGTTCAAGTGAGAGTTTTCCAACTTCTGATAAGCATTCAGCCCTACTTTAAAACTGCCAACACATTTCTGTCATAGAGCCAAGATCTGAAAACCAAACTGCTTTGTATTACTAAAGATGAAGCTTTGAGGGGTGTGCATCTATTCTAGCTTGGATGGAGGCTATTCTCTGCAGCTAGCAGCTTAGAGGTGTATAGCCTAGAATTGTGTCTGTTCATGTGTGATCACTCAAGCCACATAATAACAAGATGGACATCCACTGACAGCTGGATTGACTTTGAAACACTTCTATGAATCATATCATTACTTCACTCCTAGAGAAATGTTGCCTCTTCAAAATTTTCTATGTAATCTTCATCCCACACATTTACACTGGTCTATTAGTAATACATTCAAGATTTGACCCTACCAAATCATGCTGGCAGGAAAAGGGACAAGAGAAAGAAAGGACAGTAGAAACACAAAGCTGTTCTTCCACCATTCATTCATAACATTAGCACAATACTACGTTCGCATGATTCTGAAAAATATAGTCTCTCCCACGATACTTTTTACAATACTTTATTGCAGACAAACTAGTGAGGTCTTTCCAGATTCCCAGAGAAATATTTGCAGCAGAAAACAAGTTGAATAACTTTCAAGAATGACAAATTCTGAGATCCAGAATTCATTTTATTCTCTTCTATACCTCTTCTGAATGCTGTGTTAGACAAAAATAAACACTAAAATTCCCGAAATATTCCTTTCTCAAGTGCCTAATGATATTTTTAAGTCTAATCTCAGAAACAACTGAAAGTAGATGTGACATTAGGGAAATCTGTCTGTTGTACAACAACTGGGTTTAACCAAGAGCACAATATAACAAAAGTGGGAGCCCGAATGATTAAAGTGGATTGAAGGCCTACACTCCTGCAACTCTGTAGTTGTATATAGAAACAACAACATTCAGCAACTCTTATTTATCTCTAGCTGAACAATGTCTGTATCTGGTGTTCTTACTTCTTTGTGACTAAAAGTACAATTTTTATGGTATATGTTAATTATTTTAAAACTTCAGAAAGACACTGTCTACAACACGAAACATCTCTAAATTATTTTTCACTGTCTTATAGTGAATTTTGAAAGAAGAAATATATATTTTTTTAAATAAAGCTTATAGTGTAACCACCAGTATGCTGCTGTTTTGAAAAGGAGTAGGAGCAGATTTCATTGCAGACATTCTATTTGTCTCAGCGTTTGTTTAACCTGAAAATACATTTTATCTGTCCACCCATGGACCTCATCTTGCTCATTTTTCTTCAACAAACTTTTCAAGAATCTTTCTGAAGCATGTGGCTGCATTTTTAAATTGTATACCCTGGAGCCAATGTGCAACTGCAATGTATTTGCATGACACACCAAGCCAGCATAGGCAGAAAAAGTGTCTCACTGGTGCTGACCTCTGTACTGTTAAAGATGCACTATTAGCTTAACATTTGTTTTATGGTTCCTATATTCCTTTTAAAGGCATTCCTGAGGCTGAGCCCATGACCCAGATCTTTTACTTGTGCAGCTCTCTGTGTCCTCAAATGCAGTCTCAGGAACAATAAAAGCATGCTCTGATGTGCAAAGTGAACCTTCCTATTTCAGAATTCCCCCACCTAGCTTTTATTTGCTTTCCCTCCTAAAAACAACTTGAAGAAAACTGGAGAGCAGCCTTTGTCTAAGGATGCTTTAGGTAGACATAAGGAATCAGTTGCTATGCAGTCTATTCAGCCCCATTCATTTTTTCAGACATGAGTATTGAATAATTATAAACTAGACTGAATGTAAACTACAGTCACAATTTTGACTGTGGTATAAGTCATGGCCTTAAAAACACAGCATCCAGGAGAAAAAAATAAACAGTACAAAACAATATTATAATTGAAAATTTTCCATGTTGGGGGGCGGGGAAGCCAATGGGAAATACATCCAAACTCTTTAACAGAATCTCTGTTTTCAACATGAAAAAAATAAATAAAATCATGGAAGCATCGAATCTTGTAATAATTTGGATTGGAAAGGACCTTAAAGATCATCTGGTTCCAGCCTCCTTGGCCATGATCAGAATGTCACCCACTTAACTGATTTGGTTGCTCAGGGCCCCATCCAGCCTGGCGTGGAACACTATCAGGGGCAGACCATTCACAGTGTCTTTGGGCAAACTGTTTTAGTGCCTCATTATTCTTTGAGTAAAGAATTCCATTCAATGACTAATTTAAATCTCTCCCCTTTTAGTTTAAAAACATTCCCCCTTGTCCTGTCACTATTTGCCTCCGTAAGAAGTCAATCTCCCTCTTTTTGATGTCACCTTTAAGTACTGGAAGGTCACAATAATTTCACTCCAGGGCCTTATCTTCTCCAGACTGAACCATCCCAACTGTCTCAGCTTGTCTTCATAGGAAGGGTGTAACAGACCCCTGATCATCTTTGTCTCACTCCTCTGGACTTGCTCAAATAGGCCACATCTCTCTTATGCTGAGAACACCAGACATGCATGCAGCACTCCAGGTGTGGGTCTCTCAAGGACAGAGTAGAGCGGTAGAATCCTCTCCCTTGACCTGCTGATTGCACCACTTTTGATGAAGACCAAGATGCAGTTCACCAGTGATGGGTCATGTTCACAGTGATGGGTCATGTTTTATTTCCAGCACAACCCTCAAGTCCTTCCCTGCAGGGCTGCTCTGTATAAGTTCTTCTTCCAGTTTGTACTCATATCTGGGATTGCCCCAACCCAGGCACAGCAGTTTTCACTTGGACTTGTTGAATATCATGAGATTATTGTAGGTCCACTTCTGAAGTTTTTCCAGGTTCCTCTGGATGTGATCCCTTCCTTCTATTGTGTCAACTGCACTATGCAGCTTCATGTCATCTGCAAATTTGCAGAGGGTATTCTATTTTTCTGTCTACATCATGATAAAGATATTAAAGTGCATCTGTCCCAAGACACTGGTCTTTGTCAGAGCACTGGTAAAGATTATGACTAAAGAGCACTGGTCCCAAGATCTTCAAGAAATATTTCCTTTGAGAATAATTCCTCATTCAGAACTCATTTACATTGTCAAACTGCTACAAACCTCTTGTCCTGAATGTAAAAATAAAACACCAAACAAATGTTTATGTCAATGCTTGTATTTAAATTTTCATTACCCTCAAAGAGAAGTGAGCTCTAAAAACTTGAATTCACCTAATAAGATCCACTCAAAAGTATAAGATTGTTTCTTAAAACACACAGGAGAGTACACTCACATGCATAGGCAGCCTTCAAAATAGTGGCAAGAATCCTGTATTTTCTAAAGTTTGCTCATTTGCATAGGAAAGAATTAAAGAAAGAAAAGTATGGAGATGCTTTTTATCTTCTCTAAGCCTGATATGCTTGAGATATATTCTAGTAAATGTAATTTTCTTGAAATAAATCTTTCCTCATAAATCTTATAACATCAGAAATCTTTCTCTGAAGCCTTGGTGAAGAGTGATCATAACTCAATGTTCATAACTGCATCAAAATGGTAGAATATATTTCCAATGTGAAATTACAAAATGTACACAGAACAGTACCACATTTATTCCTATAAGTGTGACACTTAAAAATAGCCAGAGCTCTTTCATCTCTGCAGTGATTATCATTGACATCATTCTCTTTTATTTACAATTGTATAACTGAAAAAAAAAAATTCTTAATTAGATAACATTCCTAATTTCCCTTCACCTATTCATCATTTGAAACAATTTAACTGCAATCATCTTTTCTCATTGTTCTTTTATTCTCCCATCTTTTCTTGTGGAAGAATAGCTGATTCTCAATTTGTGCAGCCAGAAGTAGCAGGTAATAAGGTTGGAATTTCTTTTCTTCTTCTTCTGCCTTGCCCTCAACAATAATTTTCCATTGTAATTAGGTTCCTCTATGCCTGGTACAATTGTTCTTCTCCATGTGATTTGCACATGAAGAGATTCAAATCCAGGTCTCACAAATACCACACTGATTACATCTCAAAAAGCCCCAAGATACTCAACTTTAATTTCTGGTAGTTATTACATGAGGATATTTCCTCCTTAAGTTTTTCAGTAAGTAATTACACAAATATTGTCACTTATTCTAATTCTCTCTTTTCTCTGGTACTTTTACATTTTCTTTATGTGTGTGTGTGTGTGTGTGTGTGTGTGTGTGTGTGTGTGTCATTTCCAATGTGATCATGTGAAAGGAAATTTTTCTCATTTAAATGTGGTATCTTACTCCTCTCAAAATTATTTTTTTAGGACTATTATTAAACTATGCAAAACTAAAATTAAGTCCCATCCTGGTCTTGATTTCTATACAGAGACTCAGAAACAAACTGAGCAGGGTACTTTGCCACAAATGAGAATTTGAATAATCTTGGGGGGAAAAAATAAAAATCTAAAGAGCAATAATCATTAAATGCTTTAAAATTGAAGAGATCTTAATACGGAGTTATTATTCTAATTACACATAGAAAAACTACATAATCCTGCTTTCAATATAGTCACATCCTTTTGTGCAAGGCCAATGGTCATAAATTACCTTTCAAATTCCTCAGTATGCCTCAAAAATAGAAAGAAATCATAAAAAAAAAATAGTTGTGGTTGTTTTAGAAGGAGCTGCTAGAAAGTGAATGTATCAAACTCAGACCTCTCTACCATTTTAAATAGTGTTGTTTGTTTTTTGTTTCTTAATTGTTTTAATTACAACTTAATATTATTAGCTGTAAAAAAGTATCCCAAAGTTAACTAGGAAAAAAAGATCAAACAGTCTTGTTGCAGCACATCACTAGCAGCAGCAGGTTGCTGAATGATACAATGAAAAAAAACCAAAAAAAACAAACAAACAACAAACCCCACACCGCCCCCCCCAATTTATTTTACTTTGAAGCCCTGTAATTATGTTTGCCTAAAACATTGTTCCATTCCAAAATTGACCTGTATCCTTAAGTCACACTCAAGTTGATGTTCAGAGAAAGTACGTAAGAAAATGTCATGCCTTATTTGATTGGTGCAAAGCTTAAAGATTTTATCACTGCAACTTGTCAATTACCATATTTTTTGAAAAAGTCATGTTGCCCCTTCCATGGAAATAAAAGAAAAGCCATAAAGTCTTTGATAACAAGTGGCTTTGATATCTGTGGGATTTCAAGACATCTTGCACAATGGAAACACCTGAAAACTCAAGACAGTCATTGGCTCCCTTGTAGCTTTGAAAGAAACAAGTCTTATTCTGCTCTTAAGTGCCCTAGGAATGTACCTGTTCTGAGTTTCAGAATCCACAGCTGAGACTTACTCCTGTTCTTATATCACCAAGTTTGTCATCTTGTAATTGAACTCAAACGTGTCCTTGCAAGCCGAGGTGGACTATGGACAACTCTCTAACGTAATACCCCCCAGGAAGGGCGAAGGAAAGAACAGTCATTCATATATCTTACTGGAATTACTGTGACTCATACATTGTGGCATCATTTTAACTGTTGCAAGGCAAATTATAAACCACAGTTATTCCCAGGTAGCTTTTCCTTTCTCAGTTCTTGAGCTGTTTCACTTAGCCTTTATCAGTCCAGCAGCAGACAATAAAAGGGTTGAAGTGCTATAATGCATATGTATGCCTATATATACATGACTACACATATTTGCACATTTTCATGCAACAGGAAAGCTTGTGCTGTCCAGAGGTATTGCTGAAACCTCCATAATTTTAGTCCACTCTACTCTGACCCTATTCTGGCACTACTATCACTCCTTCCCATCTGGGCTTGAGTGGCCTTGTTAGGGCAGCTATTAAGCTCCACAGCCAGAGATTTCAATTGAGGAGGAAGTAAAGCATCTGCCAGTGCAGTACTCCAATTTATCACCATGAGCAGATAAGGTGGATTGAGAATCCGACCTAGTTAACAACTGGTTTACACACTACTCTCTGTTATTGCTACATGAGGCAACAGGAGGTTTATGGCTTATTCAGAAGGGCAATTGTTTCTGTATCACTGCAAAATACTAAATACAAATCAAAGCACACAGCTGTTTTGCAGTGAGGACTGGACCCTTTTTCATCTTTCATTATGTGTTTAAACAATAAAACAATTTATTTACCATAACCTCTACTGTGTTTATGTGGAAAACATTTGCCTTAGGATGACAGTTTTTGTCTTCAGATAGAGATTCATTGGATTCTTACTGGACATGAAAAGCAGAGATTTGTAACATAGTATTTCTAAAATAACATGAAATACTCTTTTACTTTATAGCTGATACAGACTGTGAGTGCAATTGACAAAGATCAGCCTCCTCGAGGACACAGATTTTTCTTTGAGTTGGTGCCAGAATTTGCTGTTCATCCTAACTTCTCCATTGTAGACAACAAAGGTAACTGCTGCCAGTAACACACTCTCCTCAATATCTCATAAAATTTAATCCAGAAACATTTATTGATTCTGCTTTTCCATTCTAGATAACACAGCAGGAATTATAACTAGAAGAAATGGATACAGTCGCAGTAAGATGAGTACCTACCTTCTGCCAATCATAATATTTGACAATGACTACCCGATCCAGAGCAGCACGGGCACACTGACCATTCGAGTGTGTGCCTGTGACAGCCGGGGAAACATGCAGTCCTGCAATGCTGAGGCCTTGCTCCTCCCTGCTGGCCTCAGCACAGGGGCACTTGTTGCCATTCTTCTCTGCATCATTATCCTGCTAGGTAAGTACCTGTGATGAGATGGAGATATTTACTTGACTAGGGAAAGATCTAGTCACTTCTGGATCCCTGATATTCTGAAACCCCTTATTTGCATCACCCTGCAGAACAATATTTCATACTTGAGATGTTTTGGATGTTTGGGGGGGTTTTGCTTGTTTGGTTTGTTCTTTTCTTTTACCTACTGTTTTCTAAGAGGGGAAAAGGAACTGAGAGAGAGGGAGAAGGAGGTACCATGAGCTGTTTGGCATCAGAACAATGTGTGAAAAGAATGAGATTGTACTATTTCGATTAAGTATATTTGAAAATACAAGTCAGGTTTATGTACCATGTTTATTTGAATAATGTTTATGCTTTAATCAGACCTTCATTTAGATCCAGAACTTTAAAATCATATTCCTGAATCTGAGTGCTAAGTTTTGTAGTGATTAAATGTTACCAATTCTATAAGCTATTTAATGTTGAATGATTTGTATTTTTTCTGCTCAGTAAACATTTAGCTCAAAAGCACAGAATAGATATTTTCTATTGCTTGCAAGTGGTAGCGAGAACAGCTTAATAAATAAAGTGTGAGCACAGAGGTTAAATGGGTGTTTGGAGGGTAGAAACATTACATATATGTGGTGATATATGGAAAAAAAAATAGATTAAATGCTAGCTCATAACCTGGTGTTAAGAACATAAAAATTGCAACTTGCATATTTTGCTTACCAGAGAAGTGCCTCCTTAAAAGTGCCATCATCTCTACTTCCCAGTAAAACTCTGCAGAAAATCTCTTTCCATTTTCACCTGCCTTAGGAAACCCAACTTGCAAGGGGGCAGTGAAAAGCTACAGGTATCAGTTTATATAACTATAAGGAGATCACTGACCCCTCCCCCTCCCCTCTCCCCCTTACCCCCACTGTTATCTAGACTGGAATCACGATGCCTCCAACAAATATTCAGAGAATATTTGTTATTAGGAGAGGGGCAATATCTAGTAACTTTATCTGTAATGCTGGGCATAGGGAAGAGAGAATACTTGAGCTCTGGCAAACTGATAATGCTTACTGCCAAGGCACCATCATAAGCAGAGAATTATTGTTCAAACTCTGCCAGACCTAGCTCTTCACCTTGCAAAATTCTTAACAGTTATGTTATCAGGCTCTGCATCTTCAAAGCCATCCTTCATGCCCCAACATAGAACATGAAAAGATGGAACATGAAGCGCATGACCTTACTTCCTCACAGTGAAAATGTTACTCTGATTGGCTGCAATCCTTTGAGTACAGAAAGACTGAACTAAAATAAAAAGTCAAACTGTACCTTAGGACCACTTCAATAGCACATGAGACTCAGAACAGGATCAGTGGCCATTGTCATGCAGAACAAGTATGACTTCAGCCCCGGGGTTAGAGGCCCTGCTCTACTTAGTGCTACAGACATAGCTGAAGCCAAAGAAGCAATATAGCTGTAGAGCATCTAAACATAATTGTTAGTCTACAGCTGGTGTGATACTTAGCACCTTATTTAATTTTTCAGTGAGGAGTAGTTTGTTAGAATAGTAGACTGGTGTCAACATAATTTCTTCATAATAACCTTTCAGTGATCTGCTTTTGTCTCATATATGGCATTCTTAAATTTACTTAAGTCTGCTATTTCTTGTCTAGCATTATGAAAGCTGGAAAAGAGTGGCTCCTGTATAGATAGAAAGAAAAAAGCAAACAAAACAGAACAGAACATCCTTTATATTCAAAACATGATAACGTGACAAATGGAAGATCTCTGTTCCCCTGTACCTACCTGCAGCATGTCCAATTTTACCTTTGATTCATCAGTACTGAAGTCATTCAGAGCAAAAACTTAGCTTCTAAGACTCAACAAAAGCATTCAGCACTGCTGTAATGTATAGTTTAGCAACCACTGTTATGCCTCATTGAGAGATAGTCTTCCTGGCCTCTTCTATTTTTTCCAGCTACTAGAGCTAGGGTCAGATTTTTAAAAGCATTTAAGTATTGAATTCCTCCAGAAACAAGTAATATTTAGTCACTAGAATGTGTTTAGGAATCTTAACTTCAATTTGTTTTATCTGCTTTCATAGGGGGTCATTTTTGTGTCAATTTTCACCTCTTCAGAAGAAACATTCATTCAACTAGCACTTCTTAAACTAGGAAGATCATGTTTTTCAAAAGAAACATTTAGTAGCAAGGACCAGATTTCAATCCTTGCGTCACTGAAGCCAAAAATGGTTTTGTCAATAATATTGATAGCTGAAGGTCTTCAGGTTCTTATTTTCAGAAGGACATGTGGATCCTACATTTAAAAGTTAATTAGGCACTTAGGAATACCTAAATCACTAGCTTTCATGAGCGCAAATTACTTTTGCTAAGGAGATTCAACTATATTTGATGAAATCACCCTTAGTGGCTGCCAGAAATGTAGTACTTTACAAAACTAAAATCCAAGTCAAACCCTAGTGGGATGATATATTGTAAGGCATTGTCTGCTTTTCAACTTCAGCTTAATTTTATATCTATTTAAAATATATAATATTCTGTTCATTGTTCTGTTGCCATAAAAGTCCGCAAAAAGACTCTCAAGCCAAGTTTTGTATGAGATAAGATAATGGGCAGGCACTTTTAATGAGCAAATCCTGCTCATCCAGGAATACAAAGACGCACGCGTAAGCAAGCTCTAATTTCTATAGCTTTTATACTATAATTTATCCAATCACTACTGTCCACATGTCCAGTT
>JAWWLZ010000082.1:70860543-70877178 GCA_035041345.1 Poliocrania exsul
AGGCCACGCCTCCAACTCCCCTCTGACTCACCTGATCACAGCTGAAGGAGCAGCAAACAAGTCCGGGCAGGAAAAATTTTTTGACAACTAAAAAATCATTAATACTTTTCCATAGCAACTTCAACTTGGTGATACCTTTTTTCACTATTTTCCCACAAAAAAATCCCATTCCATCCTTAAATTGTCCAGTTCAACAGATGACACAAAATATTTGCTTTTAGTTTCTAACTACTTATTTCTTCATTCATCTTTTGTTTCCTTTTAGTGCTAGTTGTCTTGTTTATGGCTCTCAAGAGACAGAGGAAGAAAGAACCCTTGATCATCTCAAAGGATGATGTTCGGGACAACATTGTGACCTACAATGATGAAGGAGGTGGGGAAGAAGACACCCAGGCTTTTGACATTGGCACACTGAGAAATCCAGAAGCGAGGGAGGAAAGTAAGATGAGAAGAGATGTAATCCCAGAAACAATATTTCAGATAAGGCGGAGTGCACCTCTTTGGGAAAATATCGATGTCCAAGATTTTATTCATAGAAGGTTAAAGGAAAATGATTTAGATCCAGCAGCCCCTCCTTATGATTCACTAGCAACATATGCCTATGAAGGAAATGATTCCATAGCAAACTCACTCAGCTCCCTGGAATCACTTACCACTGAAGGCAACCAAGACTATGAGTACCTCAGTGACTGGGGACCTCGGTTTAAAAAACTGGCAGATATGTATGGTGGAGAGGACAGTGATCGAGACTGATAAAGTAATCTGTGACTTGATCAGTGTTAGTGCAATTCATGTCTATGTTACTAGATGAAGTGGCCTACTCCCTCTTACTTGGGAATAAAAAATTTACAAAAATAGGTGTTGTCTTAGTAAGGGTTTGCTTAATCAATAAGTCAAGTGAATGAATATGAATTATTTAGATTTTTAAAAATCTATAATTCACTCTGCCTCAAACCTCAGATGAAAGGGTTTTATTGGGAATGAAAAGAAAATAAAAGGCTTTTTGTGCCTTTAATAATGACATGGAAACTCCATTTTTTTTTAAATTGCTTTGCATTACCTTTCCTACTTTCTTGGACAGTGTGCACCTGCAATGTAACATAATCTCAAAAATATACATCAAAAAGAGTAATACTACTGCCATAATTATTGAGTTAAAGAATGTCTGTGTGTTGATTCATCCTGATATTTTTATATATGTATATTTATATTTTTGTATTTTTATTAAATAAATTAATATTTATACAAACACTACTTACTCATGTACTTTGTTAATCATAAAGAACTGTCCAATCTTTCTGAACAAAGGAAACTGCGTATTGTGCAATACTTCATTTTTTTTAATGCATCTTCTAATATGGGATTAGTGGTTGAAATGTACTGTGCAAGAATGATATGGGGAGAGTGCTCTGTAATGGGAATGCAGTGTAGAAAAAGAAAAACTATTTCAAAAAAGTAATTATAAATAAATGCACTCTGACTTGCAATGTGTATTACTATATGGCATAATGATATAATTTCGTGGTGAAACTTACTGCCACTTCTTATAGGTGAACAGATGACCAGTGAGTAGACTTAACAGGTATGTGTCTGAGGATTTAAGAAACTGTAAAAGTTTATTCTGGTAAATATGAAAACTATTTTATAATATGCCTTTTAAAAATTGAAAAATTAAACAAACATCAATAATGAAAGGAAGGCTTTTGTATTCTAATCCTATTTTGGGGCTTTGAGACAACTAGACAAATCAGACATGTTAATAATAGTTTCTTTTAAATAAAAATTAGCGGAGCAATAAAAACAAAGTCCAACTAATATTGTAGTAAACATGTCAATCTTCTATTCCTTCAAAGAAAGTGCATACATTTGCATATTTCCTAAAGCCTTAATGACAGTCATCAAGTATATATTTGTGTTTAAAATATATTTGCTGGATCACCTTTTATGCAATGCACTTTTATTTTTATTTTCCACAACTCAGGATAAGAAGAATTTAAGTGATCATGAGATCTAACTGAGGGTTGCAGGGCTTATCTGCATTTCTTTAATCAAAGGGAAAAATCAAACCCCTCAAATATATGGAAAAGAACTAAATTTGTCAACAATGTAGGAGGTACACTATCCATAGTGTTTCCATTTTTAGTATCAGCTTTAGGGAAAAGCAACTTCATACAGATGTCCAAAATAAGAATGTTCTAAGGTTTTTCTTTAAGTTACTTAGCTATTTTTTCAGATCCTTTCAAAAAGAAACTTAAGATACACATTGACAATGCAATGCAGACTACTGAGGAACTCATCTCCTGTCAGATAATAAAGAGGCTCAAGCCAAGACCCCTTCAGCCAGACATAGGAGCACATTCCCACCTAATATTTTCCTCTTTACTATGTTAACTTTCAGATTATTTATCAAAAATAATTCTTTTTTTAAATTATTTTTTCCTTCTACCATACTCTTCTATCAGGCCCAAGACATCTCATTTCAAGTTTTCTCACACTAAGTTCCTTTTCATGGGGAGTGGAATGTGGGTTTTTTTGTGATTGTGCTTCTGAACAAGCACCTGAACAGCTTGCTGTGAGCTGCATGTCAGGTCTGCAACACTATGTTGCAAACAAACAAACAAAAAAGTTCTAGTGACACAAAAAAGTCAAAATAACCTCCAACCATGTGTCAGCTATGTCCATGGATGTGATGTAGCAGCAAGACATCAGTGTATAACTTGATAACGTAGGAGTCTATATTTCTGGTTGGGCGTTGGGTTTTTTTGTTTGTTTGTTTTCATTTGTTTCTTTGTTTTTCTCTTTTGAGGGTAGAAGCAAAAGATTGATGGAGTGTATGTTCTCAGCATTGTTGCTGGCAAAGTACACTAGTCTTTGAATTCAATTTCTATAATTTTAAGACACTGCCTTAAGATGGGATAGAAAGAAAAGAAAAGGAAAAAAAAAACAAAAAGAAAAAAAAGAAAAAATCAAACAACCAGATAATGAAACAGCTGTGTCCCTGAAGAGAAATTACTGGGGCTGAGGAAGGGAAGAGGGAGTGTGGCGAGACCCAAATGAAACCAAAATAGAAAGAATATAGCATGAACTTCCTTGACTTATAGAAATTGTGCACCAAACTTCATCTTACACAGTAGATTGGACTAAGAGAGCTTTCAGCAATCTTATAAATTGTCATCTAAAGTCAGAATACCACACAGTGAAGTAAAAGGTCAGAAAAGAGGAAAATGAAAATATATCTGTCCTCAAGCAAAGACAGATACAGAGAAGTTATATGTTCATGGAGTTGACTAAGTTTTTAAGATGTCAAGACTTGGTGCAGGACACATCAAAAGGTGCCAGTGGGATTTCAAAGAGACTTCTAGTGAAGGCAGGATGAAAGAAACAGGTTGTGAAGCTCTTCCTTCAAGACATATAAAATTAATTTAAAAATTATATTTTCCACAAAGAAATAATCCTCTGGGATTTGGGGATTTTGTTCTGTTTTTCTTTAGTGACAGAAAGAGAAAATAAGTATTGTAGAAGTTACCTCACAAAATGCTCTGGTAGAGACATGTCCTCAGTACCATTATATATTATGATAACACTATGGTATTTTGGGAAGAGGAGAAAGCCCAGGAAATTAAAAAAAAAGAGGTACCTCCATCCTCTTCTCTTACTCTAGGTTTCCTCATCCCATGTTTGCAGGAACAGAAGGAACCTTTCCCATGCTTTCCTATTAAGAAAATGAGTTATGAGCCTAAGAACCCTGTGTTCCTTAAAGGAATATATGTTTAAAAGACGACCTATGTGGTTTTACAGCTCATAGAATTTCACATAATTGAAATATCAAAACAAGAAGCTTCTCAAGATTGCTAAAGATTTCAATCATTCTTACAGTGAATAAAACTAGTTGACATATCTAACTAGCAGTTCTTTGGGCTTATTCATTCAAATTGGCCACAGAAACTACTAATTTCCATTAAAATTGCACCCTCATTTTTTCTTTTCATTTTGGATAGATCTTTTACTTTTGTGTTTGAAACAACACAGTAAACAGCACATCACAGATGAGGAATTTGTATTCCCAGCGGAAACTACTGTGAACAGGCAAAGGGCCAAGTACAGAAAGTAACTGGAAATTGCTTAGCATTGACAGATCCATAAGTCTACCTTTAAGATTATAAAGGTGGCAGAAAAACTTCAGATTTACCTTTGATTAATTTTTATTTTCAATTAATAAGTTCAGACTGATGGAGTTATGTACTTTTTTTTTAATCAAAGTTTATAATTCAATTAATAAAAAGGAATCTTGAGGGAGAAGAAAAGGAGACTGGAGACTAAACATGTATCTGAACAACTCAATTTGAAGTGCAGTTACTGGTAAGTCATCTCCTATTAACCATCAGTGAAATGGATATATGATTTCTCTAAGTTCTAAAGGCAGCATCACACCTAGATCCCGCTGCTACTCTGTCTTTGGATTCCCAAAGATACAGAGAAGGAAAAGAAGGTTGTGAGACACTTATTAGTGTTTTGTGGCCATTTTTGGCTTCATAGACCCACATTTGGAGGATCTGAGTGAGATCCAGCATTGGTACTACTACTGTAGTGTCATGGGAGTAGCTAACTGACATAGAAAAAGTCTTTGAGCTGTCCAATACAAAATGATACTGATGAAGTTATTAACTTTCTTTGGTACTTTGAGTGGCATTGATGGGTGCAACTAACAAAAGGTACAACAAAAAAGACCAGGATTTAGTTGGATAGGCAAAAAACATCAGTCCATTTATGGGCAGAAGTGTTGAATGACCCAGTAGGATATGCCATACTGATTAAGCATCAGGAAGCAATGAGAGAGACAAGAAATCCGAACTCCTTCCAGTGATGTTTCTGCAGGTATTCCTCCCTCTGTGAGACAACAGAGGCATAGAAGTGCTGGGCATTTCATGTTTATGCACATCTTCATCCTCTGTGAAGTGAAAAGTGCTTAGCAAAATTCTGGATCCTCAAACCTCAGACATATCTCACTTGGGAGTTCAAGAACATAGGACCTTAGAAGATGCTCAAGAGAAAGTAGAAAAGTAGTTTTTTATGGTGCTTATCTCACCAAGGATCTACTTTTCTGCCACTCAGATCTGTCGGGGTTCACTGAAAGAGGAACAAGTGGTTGGAAACACTTAGAATTTACAAGAATAACTCAGGATCTTTTGCAGAAAACTATTTGTGACTGATAAGGGCTAAGATAAATTTAGTAACTCTGGAGGAAATACTGTTAGATTTAGTGATCATTCTGAACAGACTTAAATCGATTTTGAATGGGGTCTTTCCAGGGTTAAGAACAAATAAACTGAGAAAAAGGAGTAAAAATGAACACAGAAAAATTCCAAGTAAACATTTAAAAAAAAAAAAAGAAAAAAAAAGAAAAAAACCAAACTAAAACATAAATCCATTCTACACTGATGGAGGTCTTGTTCGTAATGTTCATGGATTTTCTATTTCTTTTCACTTAAAGTGAATTTTGTACCATCCTGATAGAGTTACAAGCTTATTCTGGTAAATTGTCTTATCAGTAAAATGTAATTCTGGAGACAGTCTCCTACTGAAGGTTACAACTTTCAGTGAAATGCTGAAACAGACTCCTCATTATGCCAGGTTAAGCATTCTAAGTGCAACCACCACTGTACATAAACATTCTTAAAATTTGTATCCCTTTCATCAAATTATCAAATTCTGTTTTCAGAACAGAATAATCCCGTACAGAACAAAAAAAAAAAAAAAAAAGAAACTTTCCCTTAGTTCTTTTCTTATGCACTGATGACAAGAGACATGAACACCTTTTGTTCTTCCAAAGGCATTTCAACTGCTAATGGCTTAATTTACACTGAAAGTTGCATTTTAAAGTTATATTTATACATCACTCCTCACGTGTGCTTAGTAGACAGATAGCACACATAAGTGTTTGATTCATTTCATGTTGGAATATTGCTACATTTTATGTTTTGCAATTGAATTTGTAGAAAAACTTGAGCAGTTCCAAAACCAAAATGAAACAAAACAAAAAGAAAAGAAAAAAAATAGGGAAATCAAAATTTTTTGCCTGTGATATGGGAAGATGAATGGGAAAGAAAAGAATTCTAGAAGAATTTTCAAAGAACATGTGATAGGCATTACTTTGTATGCACCTGTTTTTTCCTTTTTATACATATGGGTAACTGTATATATATATATGCGTATATTAAAAAAAATCCCCACTTTATTATCTATAATGTTGATCAACACTAAACTCTAGGTGCCACACCTATTCAGAGATGCCTATCTAAAAGGTAAAAACCCATGGAAGAATACAAGACACATTCAACTAAGTGCAACCCAAAAGACATAAAACAATCTGATTTCACAGATTGTTTTAGGTTCTAGCATCCTTTTGTTAGAATGTATATTTTAAACTTTGGTTCAGTTTCAGTTCATGAATCAAACATGAAGAGATCTTGCCTGAAATCAATTTAAAAATCACTTCCAAATTTGGGAATTTGCATCTTCATCACAATCTCATAGAAATAAAAATGCAGAAAAAGTGTTGTGAATATCAATATTCTCTTGTTCCAAAGAAATCATGTTGATGTTATTTCTGCAGGGGAAGTCAGTGCCTTTGCTTGGAATCAAGCCCTCTGGCTGTCACTGGGCACCATGCAGCAGAGGAAATCCAGGAACATGTACTTCTTTCTTTTACTCTCTGCTACTCCATCCCATTCTAAGCAAAGCATTCTGTAGCACCCTTCGCCCACGCCAGCAAAATTCATTGGAATACTTTTTAGCAAATTTCAGCTCACCAGTAAAAGCTGAAGAAGTGACAGTGTCTTGTCACAACTTCAATGTCTTTTTCTTGCACACTGTTTTAGCAGGAAATAGGTTTTCATGAAAGTCCTGTAAATTAAAGCATGAGTGTATTCCTAATTTTTTTTTCATTTTATCATGGAATTTGACACAACTCCTGTCATAACACCTATTAACATACCTTTATCAAACTTGGAATGAACTCTGTAATTTTAAAAGCATTTGCTTTTAGAGTCAGTATGCCAAGCATTTCTCCCATCACTTCTCACAGGGGAATGACAGACTGTACAAAGTAAGCCTGCACAAACAGAGGGTTTGGTTTTTGATGGGAGTGAAATGATAATAACATTGTTCACTGCTTATAGTTCTGTCCTTCAATTTACCTTTTGAGTTACTGGTAGACATTTAGAACAGATTAGAAACAGTTTATATCTGTTTTTGTAGTGAAAGAATATCTTTGGAGCAACAGGATCCCCAAACCTGGCCATTATCCTTTGAGCTTTCGTTTCCCTACAGAAGCCAGAGGCAGAAGGACCCTCCTGGACACTGCATCACATAAGTATAAATCTGGCATATACTAATGGAAGAAGAAGTTAAAGCTATAGCTTCACGAGTAAGAATGGTGAGAAGGAAATTAGGGCTAGGATTTTTGTCACTTGAGAATTGCTTTCGTGGCTGTCAGGAAGCAGGCTGCTCGTTGCTAGGGGAAATGATAATACCACTTACTTCTTATATAATGCTTTTTATCCCTAGTTTTTAAAGCTTTTTTTACAAAGAAGGTCAGTGTCATTATCACCATTTTACAGGTAGGAAAAGCTCTTATTTGTGCATGGGTTTCCCCAGGGACACACATCAGGATAGCTGTGAAGACAGAAGCAGAAAACTGCTCTTTTCTGTAGAGGCCACACTGCCTTGAGGTCAGCTAAACATTTAGATATTAATTTATGTACTGTCACTGCTTAAAATGATCAGAAATTTTGCTTTCAATTAGCTTTTGCTGCCCCACAAGTATCAGAAGACCTTCTATGTGACACCGTGAGTCAAAGATCCTTTCCAAACTAAAGATGTGTATTGGGCAGGTATTTGTTTTGTAGACAGGTCCAAAGTTGTTTCAAGAGATGTCGAGTTGCTTTTCTGGGCTTGCTTCCTGCAGGAGAGTGAATGAAAGCAGCTATTAGTTCCAGGTACAAAAGAAAAAGGGATAGGCAAAGAAATGTGCAGTAAGCCCTAAAAACAGGTCTGTGCTAGTTTTGACAAAGAAGCAGCTTTAACCTAAAAGTTAATCTTCCATTCAGATCAGATGAGAGAGATACAGGAGGGGTGGACAGGGAAAGAATAACAGTTTGTAGCACCCAACACCAGCTGTTCTCCACTGCCTCAGAACTGATTGTTTATTATTTCTAAGGACTCCTTCCATGCCTTTCTATTTGATTTCTTGATGAGACATTATTTTTTTGATTGCTGAAAAAAACCCTAATTTTTCCCCAGCAATTCCAGATTTGTAATTTAATGACAAATCTCTAGGAACAAGCCTGAGCAGCTCTCAGCAGATACAGAGAGAAAACAAGACATGAAGAGGCTTTTCAACCCCATTCCCTGTGTAAATATAGGGCTTTGTTTCAACTAACACTCAAATTAGGATACAGAATGGACACCAGGCTGCACAGCAACATCCAACTGGATCCAGAATGAGAGCCAAAGCGAGTAAACAGCTTCCCCACCTGCTAACACATATGCTGCCATCTGCAGCTTACAGACCAAGGGGGAAGTTTGATCTTTTCCAAAGCAATGGCAGTGTGTTTTCTTCTGTGCCATGGCTGAGTGCCTTCAGGCACCCTGTACAATAATGCCAGAATATTTGCTGTCACTGATGTTCAGCCAACCCTGCACTGTTTTACAGGCAGCTTTTGCACAGCACTACCAATAAGGGCCAGATTTCATCCACTACATTTTTCTTCCACAGTCAATGACATGTTGCTGTACTTACTAAACACCAAAGTCATTTCAAAGTATTATGAACACCATAATATTTTAGAGGTATAAAAAACCCCTCAAGTCAATGATCCTTCTCTTGATTTTATGAAAAGCCCTTAAACAAAAATGAGTTTTGCATTACATTTTTGATATAAACACATGCTTGTAATAGTGATGTAATCTGCTGTAATTCACACATTCATTTTGGTGATATAAAGGAGAGCTTTCTCAAAGTTTTGGATCAGATAGTTGCATGTATATTAAAAGCTTATTCCTGAAAATTCTATAAAGCAGATTTAGATAAATTTTAAAGGGTTAGATATTACTGTATATTTTATATATCATTTGCAGAAAGACTGTACAGATTTTTAAATAATTTTACAAAAAGTGTAAATCTATACTAAAAGTGGAGATTAAAAAAATGGTGACATATTTCTACCAACAAATATAGACTCTCTTATGTAAAAGATTTATACAATTGTGATAGAATGAAAGTCTGAAGAAAGTGGTAGTATCTTTATCCAACTATATTAGCTGCTTTAATAAAGGCAGAAAAGCTTTTAGGCTTATGAATCCCTTCTCATTAGGACTGACAAAAATTTTAAAAAAATTCCCAATGCCACTCTGCAATATAAGATTTCAAAATCCAAATGTCAAATTAATTTTAAATTGTTTATTAACAGAAGTTCTCCTTTATAAACTTCAAATTTTGGGTATTTTTGTACAGGAACATTTGCAAGGTAGATGTGCTGATAAGCCCCATATCTAAATTTATTTAACAATTGTTAAATAAATTTGACAATTCATAATTTTTTTCCAATTCACATTTTTCATATGCACATAAATATGGCAAATCGGTTAATGAGAAAACATTCTTCTAATCTGAGTTCTCAGCCAACAGAGCAAAACACCACTTGAATTTTGTAGGATATGACTGTCAGTGTACCCATAGAGGCAGACAAGCAGAATCTGTAATCATCTAGTTCAAAATCATAAGATAAAGCTGTTTTTAACCTTTAAAAGTAGTGCACAATTCTTATGCATAATACATATATATTCTAAATATATTTTATTATGCAATAAAATAACAATTTATCCTGTGGCTTTGTAATATAGGGATTTAAAAAAAAAATATTATACACAACTTCGGAAAAGCCAGTGGGTCACAGCAGCCAAATTTTCCATTTAAAGAAAATTCCTGTCATGTCATAGTTATCCTGCCAAAGATGGGAACCCTGAACAGTCAGGTTGAAGCTCTGGATTGCAAAAGTCAAGAGCAAGAACATAACATTTGACTCCAAACATTCATGGTTCCAAAGTAAGTTCTATTTCTGATTTTATAAAGGTCTCACCCAAGTCTTGCTTCCCAATAATGCTCAGATGTAGAGTACTTTTACAGGCAACTCTGTCAAGTTGCAGCATTATCATGGAATCAGACCTGAATGATTTTGTGATTTCCTTCAGTTCCATTTAGTGATGGTATGATTCTAAATATCCTGGTGAACAAGGGCACTGCAGGCATGGATCAACAGACCTATCAAAATGGAAGTTTGCTGTTTCAGTGGTTTCCAGCTTTGAGAATATGGTAAAGTGATTATCACATTATACTTAAGAGCTACAGATTTCAGTTTGTTTCTGTTCTCCACATAACAAATTATTTGGATTTGGATAGCCATCTGTCTCATTCCATCATATCCTTTCCTTATAGGATATGATGTAAGTGAACGATGCCATGATGAAACTGTACCAAATTGCTGTACTAGAGAGCATGTGCTGTGTGAAAATATAATTATAGGAGCAAAAAAACTACATAATACTTACATCTTTGAACATGTGTACTGCCTATCAGCAGGTCTGAACAACACAGTCATGTTCTGCCATGTTCAAGAACAAATCTATTTTTCCTTGAGTTTCTTTTTCTCCACGGTCCTCTCTCCATCTTTTACAATTAACCCCTGGGTTTTCACCTGGAGCTGCCAAGTATATATAGGGAATTATTTACTGTTTTGCACCCGTATACATCAGTGTAGTGCTGCCTTCTGATTCTATAGTATTTTTCTCACTGATTAAAGTTGCAAAAGCAACTTTAGATGTGGTTCTGCTCTCTAGAGTATCCTTGCTGCTGTTATTTGCTACTCATCTTTCTGTTCATTCAAGAATACACAACTGCAGACTGAGAAAACAAGTGTTCTTTTGCTCTTTCTCCTGATACACAGAGAGATTCCTCCAGCAGTTCAGCTCTTTCAGATTGTTTTAGATATTAGAACATCATTATTTTTCCTGAGAGATGTAGGACATTTTTTTTTCCCTAACAGAAGGACAGGCATTCTTTTCTCTCTGAGTTATATTAATAAAGGCCAGCAAGCAGCCTCTAGAAATGAAAGAGGAGACCTAGGCTCAATACTCATCCTGCCCTGTTCTGAGCCTTTTTAATAGCCGCTCATAGATCTGTCATCCATGAAGCTTTTAAATATCTTCTTTTATTCCATTTATGTTTTAAATTGTTTCTATTCAATTATTGTCTAAGCTGGCACTTGCTTTACACCTGTTACCTGATTTTCTCAAAAAAAAGCTATGAGATCAAGTTTTAATTTTTTTCAATTAACTTTTTAAAGTAATTTCACTGTCTTTCCATGCATAAATAAGTTTTGAATAGCTATTTACAGAAATCCAAAAAATGATTAAATGGCACTGGCAACTTACTGAAGTTTAGAAGGATATAATTTCATTTGCAATTAATTAATGTAATGTTTCAGTTTTGTAAAAAAATAAGTATGCTCATGATAGACTACAAAACCTTCTTTTGGCACTTATTTGTTTAAAATGAATAGAAAATAGGTTGGGGGTTTTTTGTGTGTTTTTTTTGGGTTTTTGTTGTTGTTTTTTTTTTTTTTTACATATTACAATAATCATGTTTAGAGAAAGAGCAGGATAAAAGAGGACTATTTATATGCACATTCTTTGCTAATTACTGTGGATCTCAGATTTCAAATTATAGTTTGAGAAAGGCCAGGATACATCATAGAAAAAAAACACACATATTTCAGAATGATAGCATGAAAGAGGGTAAACATATAAGAAGATGAAGCATAATCAAAATTTGGGAGCAAAAATCAAAATCAAAAATTTTAGTTACATTTTAAAGACAAGACTCACAGAACACAGACTGATCAAGGGACAGGCAGCGGATTGCCAGAAATCTGGCTAGTCATCAAGAATGGAAATTGGGTGACCAAAAATCTGGCTATGTGTCTGCATTATGCTATAGGTTTTAGCAGTGAGAAGAAGAAAATTAGAAAAGCCTAAATTTATGAATTGGTTTTGTTGATCATAAGATCAACACTGATAGCTTTCAAACCTCTTTCAACCAATAATCCTACAAATATGTTATTTGTATTCAAAAGATGAATAATTCTCAAACCAGGCTTTTATTCTTTATACCAGTTTGTTCTTATTTAAAGAACTTTGTGTGGTATCTTCAAAATAAATTCAAGTACAATTTCTCCTTCTTACAAATTTACATTTACTTTGTCATCGCTAGTAGGCAACACACTGCCAGCCTAGCAAACAGTTCAACAAAAACCGGGGATTCCAAATTTATTAACTTCTAGTGTATTCAAGATCATATTTCCTCAGTATTCTACTAGAAGTATTGTTTTATTCTTAGTTGTGCCTCAAATATAGCATGGAAGCAAAAAGACAAGCTGTGTTCATTTTCGGCTCATGTATCGCCCATAGTTCTCCAGTTAGAACTTACAGAGCAAAAAGTGAAACTGAAAGAAAGAAGATTTTTAGCAAAAAAATAATTGCCAAAAGGTAAAGTTTCCTCTGATATCACACAGGTTAAGAAATAACCTATGGCCATGTTTAAAATAGTTTAAATAAATGAAAACAAAAAGCATCCTTCAAATCAAGTTGCTTTCAACAATATTATTGCACCATTCAAATTTGAGAAAACCAGAGGAAAAACTCTAAATACCAGATGTGGTCTACAAGACACTTACCTTCAGAAACATAGGATATTCAATTTAGAATTACCAATAGGGATATACAGAGGGATTATAAGGAAATTCAATATTGAAGCATCAATATTTTTTAAAATAAAGAGTGATCTCCCCAGGAAAAATGTATCTGTTAATTTACTTCTGACAATTTAAATTAACTAAGAGAAGAACAACAAAAAAATTGCAGTAGAGAATCATTGTACTAAATCATAAGAGATGGAAACAAAATGGAGTAATTACTAAGAAAATATTACACTTTCACATCAGTATCATCTGCAATATTTAATAATTGTGTATAGATTCCTTTTATTAATGCATAGTACTGAGATGTGGGACTTGGTCCTGCAGAGCTTAACCACTGACAAACTTTTCTGTATCTGGAAAATACCCTTATCAAATTATATTTGTAGGCCAACATTCTAAGTTTTTGGAAGAAGAGTCTTATTTCCTAGCACTGGTGCATAAGCATAAGCTCTCTGCAGCATGGAAATGCCAAACTTACTATCCTGCTGTGATTTTTATGTGCATGTTTTCAAAAAGGAATGTTTATGCTAATACAGCAAAATGCTTGAATCAGCCCAGTATGTGTCATTTATATGTTCTCTTGTACTCCTAAGGAATATTCAAAAAAAAAAATACAGTGTTTCATTTGCCTTAATTTCAGCATTATACAGAAGCAACCACAAGAAAATATTAAATATTTTCATTATGTTTGAAAAACATTAAACATGACATTCAATGTATCAGCTATTAACAGCATACATTTCTTGTGCTGCTTCTCGGGATGTAATCAAAGGAAAACAAATCACCAATATGTCAGATATGGAAATTTAAATCTCAGTAGCATAAACACATTATGTACACTACATTCATATATAAATATTATCATTCCCATGTGGATTTTTCTTTATTCTTTCTCATTTTTTGTATACTTCAGCATTGAGGTTATTTGCTGTACTGCCATTACCATACTGAGATATATAGACAACAAAATAATGTGAAAAAAACCTAAAAATCCCCAACAAAAAACCCCAACCAAACAAAACAAAACAAAACCCAACAAAAAACAAGAGGAAGAGTATTTCCTTGTTTTCTGTAGGAAAAATCTAGGAGGCACAGAGTGCTCTGACTGGTTTCTGCTGTTTCTGTCCCATTTCCTTTGCCACTCAGAAGGCTATCAAAGATCTCACTCACAGATAATACTGCTAACTCTCACAACAAGAAAGGTTGGGATTCTGCATTCAGAGAGACAGAACCAGGCCTTGGTGCCCTGAATCATGGTCTGTGCCACTGGGGAGGATGGTGAGAAGGGTGAAAATAAAGCAGAACCTGGAAAGCACACTTAAGAACATGGATTGGTTCTTCATCATGGAGCTTCCCATACCAAAAGTTGGAGGAAAAATGTTCACAATTTTGTGGCTGCTGGTTTATTTTGAAATTTGAATATTTGAGGCCAAGTCCTTCACCTCAAACCCTAGCTAAGGGTGAGGGGTTTAGTATTTTCTAGCTTCAAATAAGAAAATTACTATTTGAGCACAAAGAACAGAACAATATTCTTTAAATTTTATTCTATCTAGATAAAGATTCCATGAAACCAATACATCAAAAATATAAAATTAATCTAAAATTTTACAATGAAATTTTACCTACTGCATATATGTTTTTCATGATTCCCAGATTTTTTTTTATGTGAAAATTTCAAATATACTTTTGATTATTATTTTCTTACCTAAAGGAATATCATAACTCCTTCTGAAACATAAAGATACTACTTGATGTCTCGACTGTATTGGTATAACAAGTTGGAAACATATTCTATGGAAAGGATTACAAAATTCTGTTAAAATTCTTTCCATCAGAAGTTTCTTATAGCAAAGGACAGGAAAATTTCACTGAAGATCAGTATTTATAGGTCTTTATTGACAGCTCCTACATTTCTATAATAATTTTTAATTAGAATTAAGTAGATAATTTTTCATTATTACTGTGCTTTGTTAATGTGGTCCTGTGTAAATCTCTTTGGACAAGGAAAAAAATAGTTGAGGAGCAATACATGTTTCTCAACTTAAACCTTATTGGTACAGGATTATTAATACTAGTTAAATGGTCCTGTGGAAAACTCTGAAGGAATTATTTGCCATAGGACATCACTCAATAACAATGTGGTTTCTATAGATACTCATATTTCAAGAACAAATACTGCCCTGTGCCCTGCACACTTACAAACTTGCCTTTGTCAAATTTATCAATTCAACCACTATATGTCATCATGCTCAGCATGTAAATCCAGATGAAGAAGAAGGAAGTGGGAGACATTTGGAGTGATGGCTTTAGTCTTCCCAAATGACTATTACATGTGATGGAGCCCTGTTGGAGATGGCTGAACACCTGCCTGCCCAATGGAAGCATTGAATGAATTTCTTGTTTTCCTATGCCTTCACCCACAGCTTTTGCTTTCCCTGTTAAACTGTCTTCACCTCAGCCCACTAATTTTCTACCTTTTGTCACTCAGATTCTCTTCTCCAACTGGAGGTGGAAGTGACATAGTGAGAGATTGGCTGTGTGGGGCTCAGTTGACAGGTCGGGTTAAACCACAACTCAGAAAAACAAAACAAAACAAAGAAGGCGTCAAACACCAACTTGGTCCTAAATTGAATGTGTTCAGATTATTTCATTGTTTCAGTCTTTTAACCTAGTCTCAAGTCAAGACTGTTACAAAAACAATATCAAAAGGTATGCAAATAGACATATGTCAAAAGGAGGCATATGCTGAATCTTTACTAAACCGTAGTTAGGATTTTGTTAAAACTCAGTCATAATTATTTGTGGTCCATAACTTTTTACTCTTTTGAAATACAAAAATCAAAACAGAACAAAACAAAAAGAAAGTAGGAAGTCTATATTCTTAATTGAAGGTTTATGCTTTCAATTTCCGTGAAATATAACTGCATTCATCTTAGAAAAGAGTAAGGTCCTTCTGCATATGCATCATGTGGGCAATGCCCTTCAAATCTTTATTCACTATCAATTTTGAAAAGCTTTCCTATTAGAGAATTTTAATCCTCTACTGAGGATAACATCTATGTGTACAGTAGGAAAGTATTGCAGAGGCAAGGATGCACCTTCTGTTGGTACTTTTTGGTTCAGCAAGAATTCCTCCAGCCTCCCTGGTGACTTTGCATTACTGGTAGGATTTATTCAGTCAATAACTAAAAGTACTAACTCTATACTATCATAAATGTTATTGCCAGAAATTCTATTCTAAAAAGCCATATGAAAAGTAATTATATCCTCTCATAGCAAATCAGCTCACCTAGATAAAAATTGAAAGCAGTATCTTGGTTTGCAACTATCATATAAATACAGTTATGCTAAAATTATTGTTGTTCATTCCTTTAAAAAAATAAGTAATTGCTTTTTATATACCTATTTTACATTTTGTTATTTGCACATTTTTTCACAAAGATGCCAATCTTTTGTGAACCCATGTCTTAGTAATAATCCTAATGACAACAATTAAATTCATTACCTGGAATTCCTCTCCTTAAAACATGTAACAAACCACTCAGAATTTATTATCGTGAACCAAATTTGGGAATCTACTAAATGTAGACAAGGAAATAGAGGAAGATTGCCTAGTGGGAGATCATGAGTTATTTCATAAACATGTTTTTATATGCGAAGAAGTACCTCAAATTTGAAAGAAAAATGGGTTAGATTAGTTGTTTTATAGTTTTATAGTAGTGTTATAGTTTTAGCTGGCAAAGTGCCAACTGCCTGGTACCCAGTCAAAAAGTCCACTCCCAGAGCAGGAGAGTGAGGGAAAACAGCAGAAACGAGGCTT
>JAWWLZ010000082.1:70886952-70910661 GCA_035041345.1 Poliocrania exsul
CAAACAAACAAACAAACAAACAAATAAAAGTGGTTTTTAAGACTGTGTTATTATTAATTTTGTAAATTGTCATCACACTGGATATAAAAGTCAGGGGTTTTCCCTTGTTTTCCTAATCATCTGCTTTCAGCCTGCTTATGACTTTACTATCTTCTCTCTATGCTCAGCAAAGGGTACCAACTGGCTCTTTACAAGATGCTTCTTCCTACTCCTACCCCGTCAGCAGCTTTGGGAAGCTGCCTGCAAATACAGTGCTGCACGATTACAGTCCAGAGTATTAGCAACCAGCATAGACATCTTTGCTTTGCCCCACTGTCTAACTTAGACGACACTGTTGTTAGTACACTGCCCATGCTGATTTAATGTGTAACAGATGAAGCAAATCACGACATTGCCTCAATCTAGCAATTGCAGTGACATTTGTTTCACTTTCTAGTACTTAAAATAAATCCCCATATTCCTCATTAGTTTGAGAAACTCATCCTTATTGAACTAACAAAGTAGAAGGGTCTTGAAGCTGTTACCATAAGGGAATGCAAGTCTACAGTAATTTCTTATTTCCAAGGGATTTTGCTGAAATGTTTCATACCACAATGATTGCTTTTACTTTTCTGTTAGGGATTGCTGTCTTCTTTGTACGCTGTGTCCTGATTTTTTCATCTCTATACACAAAGACCTGCAATGTATCCAGAGCTTCATTACCTACAAGCCATACTGACACCAGCAACAAGGAAAGTGGAGGTGGTAGGATTTTCCTTTACAAGTTTGGCAGCATCAGAATTGGAAGTTTGAGCTCTATCTATTAAAAGAGCTCTTTTCTTTTGTGCAGAGAAGCCAGTCAGCATTTGTCACTAGTGTAACTGCTTCTTTGTTGCTGAACATTCAAAGGTATCTATTTTCCTTTCAAAAGGTTTAGCAACTCCCACTAAAAATCAATGAGGCTTAAGCAGAGCCCCAGGATTTCATTCAAAGACCAGTACCATTTCTTAACTGGCCCACAGAAGAATTGGTTTCCTTTGTGTTGATTTCTTTCAAAAACTCTTCATAAATCCTTTGGTTTGAGCTTGATCAAAAATGCTGAAGTTACAAATTAATTTGTGTACATGAGTATGCTAAAAATACAGGAACTATCTATTTACAGAATTACTTACTCCTTTTCATTTCAGTGCCATCTCTACTAAACAGTATTAAAATGACTAGCATATTTTAAAAAAAAAAAATATCCCCCCAAAACAAGAATCACTTTTAAAACAACAACAACAAAAATACAAAACATGAAAAAAAAAATTTACTTGAACAAAAGAATTACCCACACCATTAAGATTAGAAATGTTCATTCAAAGAACCCTCATGAAGCAAAATGAGATGTGACAATATACCACAAAAGTCCTACACAGCATGGGAAATTAAAAGGAATTAAGGAACATAACAGGTCTTTTCTTCCTTGATAGAACTCCATGTTTATGTCTCTCTGTCTCACCAGATGTAGAATATAACAAAGGAGAAGTAAAGAGTTCACTGTAGAGGGAAAATAGTAAGACATAAGATAGAAAAGAATAAAGAGAAACAAATGAAATTTAATTCTGAACCTACCGTGGGATAAAATATGAAGAAATTCAATGATTTATAGGAAACAGTGAAATGCAGGAAATACTCTCTTATGGCAAGGAAATTATCTTTTTAATGTGTATATTATTTAGAGGCAATACTTGCATACTCTGAGAATCACGCAGAATACTCTTTTGATCTGTTCTCAAAGGTCATGCAAATACTTTGTAACCCTGGAAGACTTGTTAGTAAGGCTTCAGCTGATTCAGATGTTAGTTGAAAAAAAATAAGGCCTGTTCAAAAATTGTTGGATTCAAAATTTCCAGCAAAAATACTCAGGCATTTCCAATAAAGCCTGTAATGAGATTTTTGTGAAGGAAAAAAAAAAAAACAAACAAAAAACCAAACCAAACCAAACAAACAAACAAACAAACAAAAACAAAAGAAACCCCAACAAAAGAAAAAAACCCCAAAACCCCAAACAAAACAAAAAATCCAAACAAAGAAAACCAAAACAAAACATAAACATCAGGTAGAACAACAAAAAAATCCCCAGCATATTTTAGGAGTAGTTAGGGACATGATAAATTTACACAAGATCATTGGTCAGACTGTATAGTAAATATAATATTGATTTTCACAAAGTGACAGAAAAAAATAAGTGGAGCTTCATGGAAACTCATGTAAAGCTGGCTCAGATTTAGGTTGGGAATGGAGGGCCTTGGGAAGTAAAGACTATTAAAAAAATAGAGATATAAAGGAAGGAATAGATCCCAAATCTATAGCAAAAAAAGATATAGGGAGTGAAAATGTTTGACAGAAATGACAAAAAAAAAGTTATTCAACTGATGAAGCTTGTTTACAGATATGTATCTACTTCCTTAGTTTTTCTTCCCATTGCTTTAGCACTAATTCTTCATGCCAAGAGACAAGGAAGAACATTGCTACCAGAGATAAGCATACCAGGGCTTGTGGGAAGAAAGGCCTTAGTTGCTCAGCATGCCAAAGAAGCTGAGTGTTTGGCAACAGCTAATGGACAAGATGAATAGCTACTTGCCTTTTCCCTCACAGGTAGAGCTAATTGATGAGGGAAGGGGAAGTCTTCCAGTTGCATCTAAAGATTGGTTACAATTAAAGAAGGGTTCAAAATTACTGGCAGATGAACTATAAGCAGATAACTTTAGGTCACAGGAAAATCAAACTTAAAACCCTCTGGAGAAGAAAACAAAAATAGTTATCATCCAGAGACTTTAAACTTTACAGTGCAGCTGAAGTGATCAATCTGGCATACAAAGAATATTAATGAGCAAAATGCTTCAGAGTGTCTAGTCAGTGCCTAGAAACAGCTGAAACCTAGAAACAGCTGTACCTGGAGAAGGAATCAAAAAATAAGAAAAAACCCCAAACAAATAAACAAACAAACTAGCAAACTAAATCTATGAGAAGGTAGTGGAATATAAACTAAATTACTTTGGGGAAGATGGGGAGTATGAAATGCAGTATGGCAATTATCTTTACGATTCGCTCTTTTTATTCATATAACTTCCTCAAAAGCTCTATCTTGTGCCTACACTGGATGCTCATCTTCAAATCATTATAAGGTCTTCATGATTCTTTTTCCAAACACATTTCATTTCCATTTGAAAGACAGGGAAACCAAAGCAGTGTGATTTGAATCTATACAAGACTGTCATGCAGACCACAAAGAGAACTAAATAATTTAATCCAAATTCTGTGCTGTTACAGGTTACTTTGACAAAAAGACTTACTGTATCTATACTAAAGCTTTTTTTAAAAAACAAACAAATAAATGACTAAATAAATATGTAACAAGACATGTTACATCAATATAACAGTTAGAACAAAAAATGTGAGTGGGAAAGAATTGACAAAGGAGAACAGATACATACTCTTCTATGCCAGGAACAGCTTCCAACATGGTATTCCCTTACAAAGCAGGGGAGCTGTTTTACTTCAGCTCTCAATCTCCTCAGCTCTTGTCACCAATAATAACTGGAATAATCAGCCTGTCTCTCCACAGCAGAACAAACACCACTTGAAAAATTCTCTTCCACTCCCTCTTGATCCCAAAAGACAACAGTCCCAAACAGGCAAAATCAAAAAGAAAAGGCAACCATAAAATTGCCTTTCCTATTCCACTCAACATCATTCTCCCCTGTACAATTAGTGCATCATCTTTAGCAGCCAGTAGACCATCTCTGACATATTTACTAACCTATACTATGTACAGCAGAATTCTGGGAAATCTTGAGCTTCTGTTTGGTATCCTTGCTGGTAAAGATATCCAAGTGAGTCGTGCCCTGGCAGAGTAGAGAGCTGCCCTTGATCAGTTGTCTCAGTAAAACAGAAAATATGTATTACTGAGGCCAAGCACAGTGGGAGGATAGAGGTATCAAGTTCCCTTGTGTGAGAGAGGCTATGTTAACCAAACTCAGCAAGTAAATACACAAGCAGTCTTCAAACTCCTTTTTCAAGTATGGAAAATTACTGCTCTTCAAGCAGGAATGCATCTGTCACATAAAGTAAACTAACTTTAGAGATGCTCAGAAAATGAAATTTCCTTCTCTGGGAAAGACTAGAATTACAAGAGTATTTGTTTTGCTTTTATTTTTCTTGAATCATAACTAAACACTGCTGTTGAAGAATTTCTCATGGAATAGAAATTCCAAAGAATTTAATTCAGAACTATCAAAATGTATTGATTCAGCACTGTTGGAATGGGATCATAACAGAGCCTAAATAGAATTAATTACTTAAAATAAAGCATGACCATTTCATCTATTGATAGAGGAATTTCCAGAAAATCCAGCACATATGCAACTGATCAAAATTCTATCTCAAAAACTGAATTGCAATACCTACTGACTGAACCGAAAAGCAATGTGTAAGAGACCTTGAGGTCAAGATTTATGTGAAGTTCTCTACTATTTACCCACAGAAACACAAGGGTAAGCCTCAATGTAAATCAGTTTGTATGCACAAATGGCACACCCTACAATAAAAGTGCATCCTGTTACCTGCCATCTGGGTAAGCTTCCAAAATGCATGAACATGTACTCATATCCAACATTTCTAACACCTTCATGTGATCAGTATCAAGCTAAAAATACAATATCACATCCTTCATGTAAAGGCCCAACATCATTTTCTGTGAGGGCAAATGGAATTTCAATCTTCTTGCAAGAGTAATACAGCTAGAGCTGTGTCTTGGGACTATAATGGGACTTTCCAGTCTGGAAACATTGAAATAGCCTATTTGTAAGCAGTCACTTATGTTCAATAACAGTATAATTTTAAAATTAGAAACTGAAATTTAATCACCCATTCTTTCTGGATTGGTGATACTTGAAACAATGAGGATTAGGGCAAAGCAAAGAATAAGCATATGATACTCTCCTGAGGCATATCATAGTCTGCATACACACTAGAGCATGCAGGACTTGCACAGCATTTCTGAAGGGAAGGAAGAAAGGACACCATGATTCTGCACAGCTGACATACAAGTTTTGATGGAGATTTGAAAGGAAAAACAGAATTGAAACTCTCACCCTTAGCTGATGGACAACCACAATAACTGCTCCCCGTGACATTGGGCAACATACTCAGCTTTCATCTTAGTTTTAAAAGTGACTCTTCAAGCATATTATTACACTTCAAATCAATGCTGCACAGCTGGTAACTCTTCATGTAACTTAGCTTGAGCTAGAGTTAAAAAGAGATCAGCTTTAACAAGATTGAAAAGAAATTGCAGTTGTTTTTAACAGTATCCTTTGAACTGAATGCTTTTGCAGCTGCTCCTTGATGAACTGTCAGTTTGTTTCACAAGGTCTAAATACGAATCCAGTGCACAGAAAGAGGAATAAAGGATGTGTTGCAGACTGACAAACCATATCCACTGACAGCCACAGGCCACCCAACCACAGGAGCAAGTTCAGAAGGGAAATGGGAGGACCACCAAGTGTGACCTCAAATTATACAAATCAATGGCTGCAAACTCAGATCAATTGTCAATGGTGCATAAACTGTGTTTTCAGTTACAGAATGGCTGCATATATGACTGAAGTGGGTGATGAACAGGACCATAAAAAGATGAAATGCTTCAATTCTCTGTGTTAAGTGAAAAGTACCTTGCAGAATCATTTATTCCTCTAATTTATATGAAGGACAGGGGAGTATGACAAACAAAACAAAACAAAAAAACAACAGAAATTTGATTCTGAAAAATATATCCATAAGTAGAAAAAAAATTTGTCTTCCCCCCCCCCCCCCCCCCCCCCCCGCCCCCCCAGTAAATAGGGAAAAATTAAAAAAATAAAAATCCCCAACACACTAAACACAATTTTAAGGATGTTTTGGGGTTGGGCATTTGCTATTTTGGGGTAGGGAGTTGTGGGGGTTTGATTGGATTTTTTTTTTTTTTAAAGGGGGTGAAAATGAGAAGGGGAAAACAAAACAAAAAAAAAAAAAAAAGAGAGAGAGAGAAAGGGACAGAGAGGAAAAACATTTTATTTCCATACCAAAAGACTGAAATACATTAAGGTGCATGACTTAGTTCTCATGACACTGGATTATTACGAGAGATTGTGTAAATCTTTCCACATCTTTTCTGACAATATCTTCATTATGAATGACATTACCACAGATGGTGATATTTCTGTTTATGATCATATGTAACTAGAAAGCTGATAATGTTAGAATTAAAAGGCAAATGTTTGGCACAGAGTCAAAAATTTAACTCAAATAGAAGTTTCAGGGCATTTGAAATGTGCTAAAGATAATTGAAAGAAGAAAGAATGAAGTGATGTCTCTTACTATTATAAGACAATGACTGATTTCTACAATGCAATTTATTATTCTACCTTCTGTTCTGTTTCAGAACACCCTCACTACCATTTTTTCTCCCTTTTTCTAAATTCTACTACCTTTTAAGTTGCAAATTAAGAAGGATATATATTCTGCTTCTTCACATCTATTACAGGTCTCAAGTGGGGAGAGTAGAAAAGAACTAGGGAGGAAACTCTTCTATGAGGCTACAATTATTGTCAAATAAGGTTACTTTCAGTTGCAGGAAAAAACCTCTCATTCTTTAACACTGAAGTGTTTTATGTATCAACATGACTGATTTAATGTATGTTGTATACTTGCTGCATACTTGAGAGCAGCTGAGTGCCACATTTGGACTCAATTGCAATGTTCACAATTCTTATTATAATTATTCAAAATATTTTGTGTTCTTCCTAAAAACTGTTGACTGAAACAAGGTGTATAAATAAGAGGCTCATTTAAAACAACAATGCATCCAGTGCTTATGTTTGCAGATAAAAGCTTCAAAACATGTTTAGAATCTATTATAAAACTTCAAAATAACTCCCAAAGATCAATATTACTTTTTTCTTTAAATGTACCTTAATATTTTATCATACCCTGATTGCTTCTAATCAGAAATAAAAGGTATTTATGACTAGAGCCACTCAAACTCCCCCTAAACATAAAGAAAATAGTATAAATGTAGGTTGGGAACAGGGGGAAAGTAGGAAAAGACCTCCACTAAAACTGCTGGGGTCAGTTAACAGGCTGAGTCCATCTGCTTCTCCCTCCAGAGGGACGCCTTGGGGGAGAAATAGACTCTATGCACATTAAATGCTGCTTTTAGTACTAAGGGTTTTTCTTGTGCTTATGCTTTTGTCAGGCCATGGCCATGCCACCCTGCTGCCCAATCTTGCCTGATCTCAGAAGCTAAGCAGGGTCAGGCCCAGTTAGTACTTGGATGGGAGACCCCCTGGGAACACTGGGTGCTGTAGGTTCCAGTTCTGAGGATTCACTGTCACCATCTAAGCTCTCTCGCCCGTGGCAGATGAACTTTAGGAGTTAAAGGTTGGGGCCAGTTTTGTGCACGCTGTGCCTCACCTAAAAAAATCCACTGTGTAGGCTCGAAGGACACACCTACGTGGGGAGAGCCCTTCCTAAATCTTCATTCATGAAGCCTAGCCATGAGGATGATGACCAACGTCCAACACCCTACAGCATATTAGAAGATTCTCTTACATCAGAGCTTGTGTTTGCTTAATGTACATATCAGTAGATTGCTTTAAAATGCATTTTTGCAGTAGACACTATCACTGACAACCTTTGCACCTTATTAATCTGTCACAATTTGTATTAATAAAGAATCTTATTCTGTAAACTGTTAAAGCTAGTCCTTACAGTTGTTGACAGTGGAAAGCATCTTGGCAGCATCCACTGAGGGTTTTTTTCTCTGTTGAGCCCCCCCTAAAATGGTGGCCAAGGTGCCCTCCAATATTGTGAATCTGCTGGTGAAGGGTGTCATTACAAGATGCTGACAGACAACTGGGTCTCAATTTTCCTGGGGCTACCAAGAGGCAAAAATTTAAACTCCCACATTTCACGTGACAGCTATTTCACAGATTCAGATCTTGTTTATGATAGGGGAAAATCTCTAATATGGTGACCAATCTCTGATAATGGAACTTTGGCATTGCAAAAGACAGAAGAAAAGGTGTTATATACTTCAGTTAGCAAAACGCACTGATTTGTTAACAGCCTGTAAGATACATTCTGTAAGACAGGACATAAAGTGAGGAATAGAGTAATTTTTATGTGTATGGCTAAACTTAGCAAACAAAGCTTTGGCAAGGGCTCTCCCTGCGTGGGTGTGCCCTTCTGGCCTGTACAGTGGATTTTTTAGGTGAGGCACATTGTGCGCAGAACTGGCCCCCCTCCTTTTTATAGGGAGTTGGTAACATGAAACTGGAATTTTGCAGAAACCAAGGGGAATTAAGATACTTAAAATCTTACTGAATCATGGACCAATACTACAGGCAATTTTATAGAAGGATTTAATCAGCAGAGGACTGCCAGGACCTCTAAACATGGAAAGTGACAGAGATTCATTGCTGGGTCAGCTTTCTTGACTCTCAGTCTTGATCAAGACAAAATGCATGATGCCTTTTGAATGACAAGCTTCTTTGCTAATGAGGATTTAGTGAAAACAGCATAATGAATTGAACAATTCTAAAGTCAGTTGTAAGCACAAAGGCCAGTAATTAGTGCTTACAACTTCTGACTTCAAGAAATTTACATAGCCCATGAGCTGGCACTCAAGATTTCATGACTGAATTAAAATTAAACATTTATAATGAAGTTGTTTTGCATGTAAGGTAAAAAATATAGTTCCCTATGAACTGTATTTGCTTTCAAAATGAAAAAGATTATAACACAATTTGTTATACACTATCACTTTGGATTTTTCATCATTCATATACAATTGAGTGCATCCCCCAGGAAAAAGATCTTCCACAGTTACAAACTGACAGAAAAATACCATAATGCTTTAACACCCCCAGTAAAACTAATATGTAATATCTAGTGTACTAGTTTGATGAAAAAAAAATAAGCTTTTCAGATTATATAAAAACCTTATTACTGTTATTATGATATCTATTTAATATTATCATAATAGTCATGAACTTTAACAGAATTCTTGACATCATCTCTATGACAGCAGATGTTTAGACCAAAATATTTCAATATACTGTCAAGATATTAAAAAAAAAGAAAAAAAAAGAAAAAAGTCATTAAGTCACTAGTTACATTCAGCTAGTGAAGCATATTGATTCATTCAAAGCTTCAGATTGATTATTATTTTCACAGGATTTATTTGTAGGTGTGTTACATTAAGATTTACTACAGAAGCAAGAACCAAATTGGCCTTGGGACAAAAGTGATGAAAAAACAGTATTTACAAAATGCAGAATTATAGAAGCAGTATCAACTTGATAGAAATAACTAAAGAGCAGAACTGAGAATTCTCTCTCTTTTTCAGTACAGTTGTCAGACTGTCCAAGCATTACAGTGCTTGACAAGAGCAGGAGAGGAGACAATACCCGTCTCCAAAATCGTTATCAGAACAAGAGAAGAACTAAACATTTTCATGACAGATATTCTTCTCCTTGACCTTCTCACCTGTTTTACTATAGTAAAACAAACAAACAAACACAAAATCCAATTTTTTTTTCAAAAGGGAGTTCTTAACACCTTTTTACAAGTGAAAAGCTGTCAGCAACAAGACAAGTGCAAGTCTTTCACCCAATCCCCAAAGTAGCCAACCACTTATAAAAACACCTGACCAGTATTCCCCAGGATGCTTGCAACATCTGCCACTAGCATGCAACCCTCTCATAGTTTGGAGTTAAAATACAATAGGTATTTGGCTCACTAGACAGAGTTGCTCATGATACTCAGTCAAATGTATTCTCCTGTTTCTAGGGCCACTCTGATCCTCAAAGGTGAATTTAGGGGGTTAAGAACATTTTAGTGCAAAAGTATCAAGATGCACTGAAGAAAGAAGCTTTGTGTAGGAATGCATGAAATCTATTCCAACAAGTTTATGATACTTATATAGTCCCCAATAATATTTCTTCATCTTCCAAACTTTCGCACATTAGTACCCTTGAGCTCCTCTTGCATTTCTTTCACTTTATTCTTCCAAATGTAAGGTTTGATATTTTTATTTAACAATCATCAAAGTATAATTTACCACAACCTCATGACAGCATATGAACATATACTTTATTTAAGGCAAGGCAATTATGTGCTATATGTTACATCATTAATTCTTTATGGCAAAAGTAAGAGAGACTAGGTACCTCCAGAAGATAAATATCATGTAAAGGGTGTTATAGTATACCTGCCTTGTTATATTAGGAAGACATTAACTGGAGTATGTTATATATCTTTCCAACCTAGAATAACTTTGATATAAAAATATTATGCTGAATAGGATGAGCTCTAATGAAACAAGTTAGGACTGTTACTTATATAGTCACCTCCTTAAGGAATTGCTTAAAATTTCGCCTGATATAAAAGGACTTGTAGTATTGTTATGGGGTTAATGACTACTGGCAAGTAATATCATATTATTAGAATATCTCTGCACTTGTCCCACAGATAATTTGGTATTGCTTTATTATAGGTTCATATAACATGATGTTAACCTTGTTGAACTTCCTTTTTTATTAGTATGTATAAATGCTCACACACCTGTCTGTGAGTATTGCTAACTTTTTCAGAAGAGCAAAATCATATACTTTCATCATAATTATTTTCAAATTAAAAACTAAAGTCACATAACAAAATGTCATTGAAAAAGGAGAGCTCCATTTGTCTAAATTTTCTATATGATTCTGAACTGTCATTACTCTAATAACTAAATACCTTGCAGATTTTAACAGGATTATCTTCATGTTACCCCTCTAAAGTAAAGCTGTGATATCATTTCTATTTTACAGCTGGGGAACTAAGGCATGGAAACTCCGTACAACGTTGCCATACTCAGATTAAGAAAGTATTCAAATCTTCATAAACACCCTCCTGGATCTCTAGCAAATTAGTCATCCACCTTACCAAGTAGGCAAGCAAGTAGATTGAATCTTAGAGCAAAGACTACAATTACAAATGAGGAATGAAACTTCACACAACAATCATTAGCTTTCTGAAGAGATGTTTGTCCACATGACCCAACAACTCCTACAAAAGGGTCCATAAATATATTACACAAACCAAGGAACAAACGTCTGCTTTACCATACATCTTGTTTCTCTCATATATCTGCTTTCTTCTTCTTAGTTTTCAATATATAAAGGGAACATATGGGGAAGAAAGTAAAGCCTGCGATTTTTGAATATATCAAGTGCAAACCAAAGGCAGCCAATTCTGTATCAGGGTATCAATCACCAACCCCCACAAATGCCACATGAATGCACTGTATACATAAGGCCTTAAAAGACTGCTGAATGACACCGAAAAGAAAATGCTAAAGAATTCTTTCTGGTAGTATGGAGGAAAAAAAAATAATTAGGAAGCAGTTAGTTATCACTTAGGGGAGGGTGCCTATTGTTCATCAGAACTCATGAGATATTATTTTATTTTCTGCATTGCAGTACTGCATACACTAAGCACATCTTCCACCTGCATGAGGTCAGAAGACACATGATATGGCTGATGCAACATTTTTCAAGGATAACAGGACTGGAAAATCTGTAAGTGGTTCCAATGCAACATCTCATTTATCTTCCTACGCAAACTAGGATGATTTCTGTATCTGCACCTTAATGTCTCTTCATGGAATGCCAAATAGAATTTAGACTTTTACTCACAGTTTGTAGCCTTGAAGCTACTAAAACTGTCACTGTCCTAGTTTAGTAGGTGGGACCAGTTTATCACTGTGTGGGTGTGGCCAAAGCTATTCTACACCCTCTATCATTTCTCGTGAACTATTAACCACAGACCATTTGCAGCAGCTGCCCAGGGCACACCCAACTCCTCAAGATGTAAGCTGGGTGTGAAAGAAGCCTGTGAGATAACAGCTGTGATAACTCCCCTTCAGGAAATTTTTAGCACCTTTACACCCAGCCTAAGGTGGGCGTGTCTGCTAATGGGCCATCAACAATCCCAAAACACCCCATGACTCACAGAGTGAGATCACCCATTGTAGAACTCCCCGCTCTGGGGGAAGGACTGGGTGTTCCCACCTGAACCTGAGGGTATATAATCTTGGGGTTTGAAAACCTCAGGGACCATTCATCAGATCCAGAGGAGGATCAGAACCTCGACCAGACTGCGATCATCATCTGTACCAACAGGTTTTTTCCTTCCTTTTATTTTGGATTCAGAGGAACCACGCAGGGCTCAGCACAGGGGCTAACAAACATCACGCTGTTTGTGCCCCGAGGTGCTGGGCTGTAGTACTGGGTTTTGTGGGTTAAAACCAATTTCTCTTTGTGTCATTGTATTTATAGTAATATCTTTATTAAATTATAACTTTGATTTATAATCTCTCTTGAGCTGGGTTCATTTCTTCTGCTGGTTTACCTTTAAAGCAGGACAGTCACTAATAATCCCTTCATATTAAGACACATACTCAAAGATATTACTTTGTTTAGCTTTTCTGTAAGTCAATATGACAGAATAAATGTGTCTGAAGAGTAAAAACATTAATATCTTCCTCACCCAAAAAATTCCTTGGCAAATACTTCAAGAGCTTTCCAAGAAAGTAAACACTCTCTATCAAAAACAAATTAGTAGAAAATCCAGATTTCTTCTGAAAGCAAAAAGTCTTGATTGAAAATTTATTTTCCAATTTATTTCAAATGAATGCTTTTATATGTTAAAGTTCTAAGCCTTCTAGATTTCCAAAATCGTGACAGTGATACCTACCCTGGAAAAATGCTGATAATTTGATATATCCTTCTGTATGGCAGTGCAGATTTAATGTAACATATAGCATAGCAAGACACAGAAATATATCTCCACTGATATTAGGGCATTTTGCTCTTTAAAGGGGTAAGCTAAAGGGTAGAACAAACAAAAACATTGAAAGTGAGATGAAGAAAAATGAAAAAATGAAAACTTAGCAAGGAGCTATGCTGGCACCTGAGCTCCTGGAGGAGAGCCCTTCATCCACTGAGTCTGCACACAAGCAGCACACAAACTCCTCCAAGGTAACGCCTCGAATGGAACTTGCATAAGTAGTACTTGATAAGGTTAGCACAGGCAAGGTTAGCTCTTGTGCAGGACACCTGAAAATGAAGAAAATTTCTCATGTTTGCTTTCTTTCTTACCTCCCATGAACCCACAGAGAGAAGAACCACAATCTTCTGCTCCTTTGAGAGAAAGCATAATAATCAACTTCAAACTTCAATGGGAAGCACCTGCTGTGTTTTTGCTCTAGAATACTTATCACAGGAAACCAGTTTTGGTGGATTGAGGTTTAAGGTCTAAGCACACTGAGTGGAAACAGATTGCTCACAGCTCTGTTTATTTCTGTATAAATGTCTTTTGATTACTTTTGCTTAATACAAAATTAGAGACTGCATTGCTCTTTACAACAGCACTCTGAGGACCTGCTCTTTTATTCTTACTGTATTAGTCCAATTTGTACTTTGAAGCAATTAAAAGCCTAACCTTTCCATTTGTGCCAAATTAGTAGGAAGATGAATCTTCTTTTACCCATAATTGGGAAGCATTTTCTTTGCTCCTGAATCTAAAAAAGACCTTAACTCCAACACAGATGTTTCATTATATGACACCTGTGTAATTGTTCCCATGTTGCTATGGGAAACCCAGCTTTTTATACCATTGCAATAATTAGGACTCGAGCAATAAATGTTGTTTATCATAAAGTCTGGCTGGATGTTTGTCAAATGATTTGATGAATTATTCCATAATAATATTATCCCTGAGTTTAGGGTCGCTGGATTTCTTATTTGTCAAAGTGTGGCAATCAATTCAGCATGATACAACAGACAATGATGACAATCTCGGTCCCAAAAATTTAAATCAGGGAGAACAAAAGCAAGGGAAGGTAAAATAATGCTGAGAGAGTGTTTGCTTGCTTTGTAATACAGAAAAGATCAAGACATATCTAATTTGTATGATATATTTACTAGTTTTAAGATTGCAGAATGAAAATAAAAAAATCATTATGGAAGGATAGATTCAAATGGATGATGCTGGAAATAAAGGGTGGCTAGGATTTTTTTTTCAAAAGATCTACTAGGTTTAGTCCATTCCCAAGGTAAGTCAGGAGGTATACATGCTTAGTTTTTTTACTTTGTCTTTGAGAACACCACCTGTACCTCAACATAAAATCAAGAGCTTAACTGACATGCAGTCATGAATCTCACTAGTGGGCATTGCTGTCATCAAGTCCCAAGTACAGGTTTTGGATTTTCTGGAGGGTATTTTTTGTCTTAGAGAACATTTTCTTCAGTGATCATTACTGAACTTTGACCAACATCCATTGTTATTTTTTATCACTAATTCTATGAAGATGATCTTTATCTTTGGTTGCAGTAACTGTATTCAGTATCCATGCAGCAAGCTACCTGTCCATAAATTAATGCAGCTCTGGAAGTGTAGGAACAAAATGCACTCATCAACTGCCTAAATAAAGATTCAGGATATGAGGAAGATTTTGTCACCTAGATCAAATCCAGATCACTTGGATTCCAAACCCAGATACAGGTTTAATCCCTGGGGTTTTTATTGATTTATTCTGTGAAACCCAGGAAGCAGTTTCTTTTTTTCTTTTTTCTTTTTTTTTTTTTTTTTTATTCAAAAACTCTTCATCAGCAAACAGAAAGAATGTTATCCTTCTTTTAACAGCTGGCAGTTTACTTCTTATTTAAATTATACTACCAGTAGAACAATTGAACACATAAATTGCCTGATACACAGCTAAACTTACAACAGTATTTGTAGCATTATTGCTATTATTGGTGTAATTGCTTTGGAGGACTCTATTGTTTTGAATTGTCAATTAAGAACTTTTCGCCAACATTTACTCTATGTATTAAAAAAAAAACAACAAAACAAAACAAAAAGAAACAAACAACAAACCCCAATAACAAAAAAAAACCCACCCACAAAACAAGCAAAACCCCCATAAACATAGCAAGAGGGACAACTTTGTTCCTGAAGGAAGCATGAAACAAAGCTCTTTTCTTTCATTATGACTACTGAAAGTAGCACAATTTTTTATCATCAGCCCTGAAAATATCTTACACAAAATCAATGTATCTTGATTTTGAGTTGAGATTGCCATTTTAAGAAAAGTTTCAGATCTTAAAAGATTTCCAGAGATGACAACCTGAGCCTGTTTACTATTTAACTCATTGATCTGCTATCAAGGACTCTACACCCACTTTAAGTAAATGTCCAGTATAGATGTCAAACTTGAGTGGAGGAAAAAAGACTAAAGCATAAAAATCTATGGAGAAATAAAGTTCAGGAAGGTTTATGTAAATACCATAGAAGATAAAATCTCCAAGATCCCCCCAAAATAATGAACTTGATTTATTGATATGAAGTACAAAGAGAAAAAATTACTCAGGCTCCACAATTCTTCCTAAGATTTTACACATAATAGTAATTTGCATATAAATATTGCTTTATCAATTACAGGTGGTTAGAAATCTTAAAATCTTTCTTATACAAGAACAGGCAACAAATCTAACAAAACCCCACCAAAACAAAACAAAAAATACCAACAAAACTCCCCAAATTACAAAAAGGTGAATAAAGACTGAAAATGTGGGCATCAAGGCAAATTCAAGAACTAAAAGGAAAAAGGTATGTCCAGTCTCATTTTAATTTGTATATGTTTACACTGAATTATTCAAGACGTGTTTTAAGTGTTGTAGACTAACACTGAAGCTGAATCACAAGTTTATTCAAACATTTTTAGATTATTACTCTTAAGCATCTATTGTAGTTTTTATATATCTGTGGGAAGTTTTTATGTTGAGTTTTTTCAGCTTTACTCAGTGTGTACTCAGTTCTTGTCAGATACATGAACACACACTCAAAGACCTGAATTGATCTAGTTACTAATTTGATCCTTTCATTTCACTTACATAAATAACAGGCAAAATTGTAATTTTCTTTTTTAATCACATATGGCTCACACATATCTGATTCCATCACTTCAGTTTGTGTTAGGTTTTTCTTCATAGAACATAAACAGAACAATATAGCTCATTTTAAATAGAAGAAAAATAAAATTTAATAAAAAATACAAACTAGTTAGAAATAAAGTTAATTAACTTTTAAATGGCTTATGCTAAAAATAGCAGGGAAAATAAAAAGCACTTTATGAGTTAGCCTAAGCAATGGAGATGCATTTTGATTGGACAAATGAAAAATTAAATCCTCTAGGCAAAGTCAATGTTAATAATTTCTAAAAGCTTTTGCCTGATTCTGATCTTCCTTTTTATTCCTGATTTGGCTTCAGTCATTTTCATGTAAATGTATGTCTAATTAGTGACACTGGGGTTTTTGTTTGGTGGGTTTGTTTTTCTTTTTGCTTTTTCTTCAATTAAACATGTTTTTACTTCATGAAATATAACCCTTCAAAATACTGGGGTTTAATTTCATGTGATTTTTTTCATCATTTATGTTTGAGTTTTCATTCATTGAGGGTTTTTCCAATGCAGAAAAATGTCTGTTTATCTGTTGCTGTTATGATGGTTCACTACTAATGAGATTTTCTTTCTTTTTTTTTTTTTTTTCATTTCTTGTGGCCTTTTTAAAGTGTAGAATTATCTCTTTAAAATAAAATATATATTTTATTTACACATTTAGTAACCCTTATATTGAAATAATTATGGGTCAAATTCTCAAAAAATGCTGTGAGTTTAGGGAATAAACCTGTGAAGGGGAGCTATTTGCCAATATCTTCAACATTCATGGCAATTAATGCCAGTAAAGTGAAGAAACCATGGAAACTCTTCAGGCATTACATAGCCTGGAAATATGAAGATTTAAAACCCTGAACATGCTAAAGCTACCTTTGCAATACTTAACTGTAAAATGTATAGTTTCCATGAAAAGGCATAAGAACATGAAAAAAAAAGTTAAATTTGAAAATACTACTTAGAAGAACCGTGTGGTCCCTTATAGGAAGTGAAACTAGAGTTTTGCAACTTAACACTTCATAAAACATTTTTGATCACATTTTGTTTCCTATAATATTTCTTGGTCTTGTCTTTAAAAAGAAGAAAACGGTAGATATTTTCACTAAGTTAGTCCTTGTATGTTAAAAGATAGAGGCTCAAACAAAGCATTTAGATTTATCAAAAAACTCATTAAAAATGTATTTTTTAAAAGCCACAGATCTCACATAACTACTGTAGTTCAAGCCTTGAAATTAAACTCCCTCTTTCAGAACTAGATGGAGATAAGGATCATGGTTTAGATGAGAAAAATAAAAATTCTTTTAAGGGAAAAATTTTTTAAGTGAAAATTCTATGTTCCAAAATAGGCAGTTTTAAATATTTTATAGATAGTTCACTGAATTGTTGAATATTTTTGAGTTAAGAATCCAAATTGCAGCTTCCCAAAGTAATATCAAGTTCTGAATTGAAGTTTGGTGTATAGGACACTACCATTCCCTTTTCTTGGATTCAACGGCACTTTTAATGGAGTACTGCAATATTTTTTTATGAGAGATCATACACTAATGAATTAGCCATTTACCTAACTGGACATCTGAATTGCATGTCCTGACGTAGAATGATAGTTGAGTTTCATCAAGTTTGAAAAAAATAAAATTTCTGTTCCAAAATATCCTAGAGCATTCTAATTTAAGCGTTTGTGGGATTCAGACAGAGAATGGATTTAAAAGGTGTCTTCTACAAGCTGAGTTACCATAATACTAGACAAAAAGACAGAAATTGCTCTAGTGCAAATGAAGTCTAGACTCCTCATTTCCATTGTCTTTCCTTCTACTGATAATGGGTGAAAAAAATACTCAAACCTTATTTCATGTTAAATTAAAGCTATTTTCAGTGTTAAGATAATGTATTATTGTACCCATTACAATTGGGGCACTTCTTCCTGCCCAGATTCTTCCCATCAGCCAAAAACTTGCAGAAAACAGATATCTATCCCATAATCCTTGTTCAAGACACCAGAACTGAGGGCAGTTTTGTAGCAGTTCAGAAACTGTACAAGTCAAATTGTTTTACAGCTTGCTTGTGCTTTGTCTCCAAGCACACTTGATTTTGTTCTCTGCTGACTTAGAGGATGTCAAACATGGCTTAACGTGTTATACTTAGCATTTTGTCTGTATCTTCTGTTCATTTGCACTCTCTTACTGCTCTGTCATGCTACAGTGTCGGATTTCTCATACAGTTCAATCTACATGCTGTGGACACAATATGTTTTAATGTGCAGTAGTACACATCAATGCAATGTCAACTTTAGGATCACAAAAATAAGCATTAGAATATTATTTTATCTTCCCAGGTTTCTGATGTTTTTTGGGGAAAAAAAGTAAAAGAAAAAGAAAAAAGGGAAAAAAAAACCCCATACAATGAAAACAGTATAAAAAGGATACACAATAGTGATTTGAGACAAAATGTTAATTGTGCTTTTATTTTTAATGAAAAGGTTGGGTAGAGAACTAACAAGCTCATCCAACTTGTGTTATTATTTCTTCTGCTTTCCTAGTGAATAGAATGTAATGTCCCAATACTGTCAGAGGTTCTTAGGGTTCAGAGCTCTTGTTTTTGCTTCCTGTTCATCATCATTTCAGATGTAAATTCTGTACAGTTTTTTTAATAAAAATGTTCATGTTCTCTAGTAAAAATAGCTGTTCAATACTGAATGTGAAAATTCAGAGAAATGAGTTAAATACCTTCACTTTTCTTCTCTCCAAAAGAGACACCTATTAAACTGGCAGTGATAGAATGATGGAACACCACTTGCATATATTTATTCAGTGAAAAGATCTGGCATAGCATTTGGTGAGAAAGTAATTACAATCTATGTTAACACAATATGCATGGTATGTCACTGATTGAACATTGAGTTATGTTTGGTGTCAGTCATTTCTGGATTTTTTTCCCCCCTTTACTAACTGCATATAGTACAAAAAGCAGTGAGAAAAAAATTAAAATAAAATGGTAAGGATTTTATTTCGTTAGAGATCACAGCATTTTTGTGGGGTTTTCCGCTTTTTTTTTTTTTTCCCTTCAGATTACCCATTTAAATGCAGGGAGGAAAATACTGTTAGTAGTTAAGTATTATTTAATGATTTTTCTCCAGAACATTTAAACAACAAATATAATCCCAAGACATCCCAATGGAGGAGGCATCCTACTTGGAGGCACTGTAATACATTTTTGTTCCTCAACCACCACACGTGGAATATTTTCCAACAATTCTCTGCATCCTGGGATCAAGGCTAGAGGGGTACCATTTTCAGGACTTCAGAATGCAAGATGAGATTTTTTCAAAATCACTGATTTCATGCTTAGTCCTTACAAATTTTGTTAACTGTCTTTACTAATAGGCAGAGTCCTAGCAGTGCCTGTTTATTTTACCAAGATTATTTTATGTAGTTATTTCATGATAAGAAAAAACATCATACACACCTACTATTTTGACACCGAATAAGCTTGCAGAGTAGCAATTTCAAGTGATGGGAAAAAATCACCAGAAATGAAAGCATCTGTCATTTTTTAAAACTGAGACCTGGTTCATACTTGTTCATAACAGATGAGAACATAAATATTATGTACCTTTTCAAGTTTCAATTTGTTCATTCTAAGCAAGGTCTTCAGAGATTTCAAGGTTGTAGTTACTTTTTTAATTATCAATAGCTTAATGGTGAGCTGATTCTCTGAGGATATGTGAAGATATTCTCTGAGCTGAAGTAGATATACTGAAAGCTAATGCCTTTTTTTTTTATAATCACTTAGATGGTGTGGTGGTGTCCTGGTCTAACTCCAGCTGGCAGCCAACTACCATGCAGCCACTCACTCACTCACTCCTCATCCACTGGTAAGATGGTGAGAAGAATCAGGAAAAAAAAGCCCAATGCATGGGTAAAGATAAGAACAGCTTAATAATGGAAATGAAGTAAGATATAAAAATAATAATAAAATATAGCTATATTACTAAAGCATCTACTAATAGTAATTGAAAAAAAACAACACACACACAAAAAAAAAAAACACCCAAGAAAAACAAAAGATGCACTATTAAAATTGCCCATCATCTGCTGATTGATACCCAGCCCATCCACAAGCAGTGACTGGCTCCTTCCAGTCAAATTCCCCCTGGTTATATGCATTGCATGACATTCTATGGTGTGGAATATCCTTTTGACCACTTCAGGCCAGCTGTCCCACTTAAGCTTCCCTCAGCTTCTTGTGCATAAGCAGTCATTGGAAAACTGAAAAGTCCTTGACTTAGGGTAAGCACTACTTAGCAATGATCAAAACATCAGTATGTTATCAACATTAATCTCATACTGCATGCAAATCAACACTGTACCAGCTACTATGAAGAAAATTAACTCTATCCCAGCTGAAACTAGGACTGGGGAGTTGACCATGGCTGGATGGCAATTCCCCATTAAAGCCACTCTATCACTCCCCTCCTCAGCTGGGCAGGGCAAAGAAAATGTAACAAAAGGCTTATGGGTCAAGAGAAGAACAGGTGATGTCCCCCTCCCTCTCCCCCATTAAGTTGGAATCCAGAGTCATCAACTACTCCTTTGTTCTCAGACCTGACCCTTCAGCTCCCAAAACATTTGTGTTGGTAGGGAAAGAAAAATTCCATAAAAGGACCTCTCCCCCCATCATCTTTTTTTTTTTTTTTCTCTATGTTTTGAACCTTTAACATAATCTGAGTCCCAAATTTTATGCCTCTTCTCCTCAGTGGTGTGGGAGACAGGGGAATGGGCATTGTGGTCAGTTCATCACACCTTGTCTCTCATACTCCTACCTCCTTAAGGAGAAGGCTCCTTTGCTCAGGTTACAATTGCTCCTTTCCTTATTTATGTTACCCCAGAGGCACTATCACTATTGCTTATGGCCTTGGATTTGGCCAGAGGTGGGTCTGTCTTGGAGCCAGCTGACACTGGCTCTATCACCCCATAGCTGAAGCCTCTTGCAGCTGGTCACAGAAGCCACTCATGTAGCCCCACAACTACCAAAACCCTGTAACACAAACCCAATAAAATAATGACATAGTTTATTACAACATTCAGTAAAATATCTCTGACATCTGATAAAATGGGATTTTTTTTGTCCCTACATATGTTTTTAATGCTGTCAACTAGATTTCATTAGAAAATCATGCTTAATAACTAAGAAAGTGCCTGAAACCCAGTACAAAATCTTTAATTCTTTAGGTACTCCCAATAATGTGGCTTTTAAGCAACCAGCCCCAATCCTCTACCACTTGAAAAGTCCTTCAAGAGTCCTTGGCCAGTTAACATTACTAGTTTTCCCACATAATGAGATTTCTTGTATATAAATAAACTCCATATCCCTTAGGACAGTCTTATGGGAATGTCTTTTTCTGTAACTGGGAGTTTTTCCAAATATCTAGCAGAGCAGATTCTCAAACTTCCAGGAAAGCAATTACTGAGCATATTTTCATAACAGTCCTGAGCATGAGCAGAACAGGAAATTAAACTGACTGTACTTTCTTAATTTTCACATAACATATAGTTCAACCATTGTGTACTAAGAACAGAAGTTGCAATGCTGTGCCCAGGGCATCCAAAATTCTTAAGGTACATTTGCTTGGTTTTCAACAAATACAATTTACGATTCATCCTGGTACTCAAAATAAATCATGACTTGCTCAATTGAGAATGGACACATCTATACAAACTCAGAACCTCTGCATTTCTCATAAAAGGCGAGGTATTTATCACACTATTTCACCTTGGTATAAGAAAATTGTCCAGAGTTAAATACATACATTGCAGTTTGAGATCACTGTTAGGAGATACGGAACAAGCATTTCTGTTATCCTTTGAGTATTTCTGGGCGAGAAACTAAGTGTACTGTAATTGGTCACCAATTGATTTTATCAGCAACATTACTGCTCAAAACCCCAGTTCCTCTGATCTTGCTATTCCATCTCTTAGAAAGGTGAATGCAGAAGGTTAGTAAATTAGACTATTTCATCATAGTAACAGGCAACTTATCCTGGTACACTGCATTAACATTGTTGTTTCTGGACAGTTTATTTCCTTCTATCTCCTGCATTTCTTGTTCATGTGTTGATACTATGATGTAGCCTGTCACAATAGTATTTTTTGTCTTCCAGAACAGGATGTGTTTCAGAAAGGTTTATCAGAATACCACAAATTCCAAGAGCTAGACCATTTTGGTTTTTTTTTGTTTGTTTTTTTTTTTTTTTTTATGAAACACACTGTATTTATATATCTGCTACAATTTTACTTGCCTCCCTCACTCTGGAACCAGTATGACACAGAGCTGTTCTTCTCAGATTTATGTTTTCCTTCAGAATATTTTTCTTACTGTTTATCTATCATTGGCCATCACTTCTAAAATATGGAGCCTTAGTTGGTGTCCAAGGCCATATTCAAGCTGACCCCTTGAAGATATTTGATGTTATCCTGATGGATATTCAGCTTCAGGATATGAAGAGCTTTAGAGGATAATTACAAGACACCTAGCAAGTAACGAAGTGCTTTATCCAAATGCTCACTGTCTGGTGCTTCACAGATCTTTTCTCTGCCATAGATACCATAGATCTTTGATATGTTTAGAAATATTACTAAATGAGTAATTATTTGTTCCACTTCCTGGGAGATTAATACACATCTGTACTGATCAGCAACAATTAAGATTTGGATGCCTTGGCACAGCATGACATCAGATTGGCACAAAGTTTAAAAAAAGAATATATGCATTTATCTCATCATAAAGTTGCATACAGCGTAACAGCAGTGGAAGAGCCCATAACTCAAAAAGTGTTGGAGTGCTATTAATGACTTATGTTTTAGGTAAATTGAAGAATTTTCATGTTTCGTACTTTCATTGACTAATAATAGAGAGCAATAGTATAGCTCACACATCTGGGTATATTTTTCTATAGTGTAGTCATTTACAATATTTAAATTGTTTTTTATACTTTCACTTCAATTTCTTAGCAAAATATACAAATTTTATCCTCAGCAAAGATATTCTGAAACATCACCACTCATGTAGTTGTGATCTCTATATGGGTCATGACCTCATATCATCAAGGATTACTTTATCTGTTAGGATTAAAGGAATCAGAGTCAAGGCAGAGCTTTCAAGAAGTCAAAGGTGATGACTGCAACACCTAATAAACTTGAATATTAATCTGTTTAAACACAACAAAAAGTGGAGTTCACATAAATGCTAAGCCACTACATTTTATCTCAAGTTTTCATGGAGTCTAGATTCTTTAGCAAACCCAGGTCATTTTTCATGAATGATGTTAACTCATTTCTATGTGCAGTAAAACCTAAGATGTTAAGAGTGACATTAGGCACTCTTTTCGTGTTTTCCACATATCTAAAATGTGGATAAGAAGAGTGAAACATCGAAAGGATGTAGGAAAATAAAAGGGACACTGAATTCATAACTGCATACAAACTAGTGCTACAAAAGATACCTTTGGTGTCATCAAGACTTAGTGATAGTATAGAAGAGAAGAGAACATATGAAAGGAAAGGATTTAATAATGCACAGGGATGATTTATTGGAATATAATGTAATATAATATAATATAATATAATATAATATAATATAATATAATATA